>JAPMOQ010031668.1:545883-598916 GCA_026543055.1 Argiope trifasciata
TTATTGTTTATGATTTTTTTTTTGATTCTTGGTTGTTTGCTTTTTGGTTTGATGTATAATTATATATATTTATCTTCACATATATATATACATATATATATATATATGCATATATATATATACATACATACATACATATCTCTCTGTGTGTGTTACGATAAATGTGGAGTATGGTAAATGTAATTACACAGCACACCCAAAATTAACTAACCATGAATCATAAATAATAACTTTGACAATTTTAAATCCTTTTCAAATATTATAAGTTGTTGAAGCAGATTTGTAGTTAATTTTACAAAGCTAGAAAACTTCTTGAGTGCTAAATCTTTCTTCTAGGAAATAGATCCTTTGAATAGAATCTATAATATATAAAAATTAGGCATTATATTGATAATTAGATGATTTGTAATTCTTTAATTGAAAATCGATAATTTTGCTTTGCCACATGCCAAATTATACACCAAACTTTATAGACGAAAAAATAAAAAAAGGTTAATTTCAGTCTTTCTACTTTTTATAAACTCCGTGCCTAAATGAATTTTGCTTCATACGTGGTTTTTCTCGAGTATTTTAATTTTCTTTTAGATTTTTAATGCTGCCCTCCGATGGGAAAGGGGTCTTTATGTACACTCTTATACGTATGAAAAGGATAACCCTAAGATGCAATAATCTTGATAATTAAAATATGGTATATGAATTTACTACAAGAGTTGTTGAATGTTTAAACATGTTTTGAACAAAATCCATCAGCAAATTATGTGTCTGTTAATATGGATATTCGAGTATCTACAAACTTAATAACTCAACTAAGAAGAGTGGTCTCTCCAGAACTTTCTGGCATACTCTTTAAATATAACAGAGAGCGTCTTGCACGAAATTGGCGAAAGATTATTCTTTGGCATGAATTTAACATTTTTGCCCAATCTACGTAATTTGTAGAGATTCATTCCTGGCTTGCGATTAACCCATTGCATTCTTTTAAGTTTGGACTTTGGCGTTTTACTGGTCAGAATTAATTTCCGCTGAGCGAGCAATAATACATTGTCTGTAAGATGAAGGAAAATCACAATTTATTCATTCTTTTGTATATTTTGATATTATAAAAATAAAAATATGTTTCAATGCAAAATTTTGTTGTAAAAATTGTAGTTTATAGTTAGCCATCATGTGGTACCTTTCAAAACAGTCTCCAATGTGAAGTTCTGGTTTTCGATGACAAGTACAGCAAAAATAATTCTTTTGGAGTCTCCCTTCTTGATTTTTTTTGTTGGAATAGACAACACAATCTGTACTCGTGCCGTCTTGACAGCGTCGAAATATACGTAATCTGCCATTAAGGCTTTTTTCTCTATCTAAGGACAATGGTCATCCTGATCTCGACTAAGCTCCACGTTATCTCTTACAATAGTCAGTGTTCAAATTGTCAGACATTATCATCCACGTTATCTCTAGTTTCAGTTTCACCGTACTCTTTTTTCCGTAAGTTTCTTTTTTCCATTTTAGAATATTTCTTTTGAGATATCTTAAAAAGCGAAAAAACTTAAATTACGCTAAAAAAATTTTTTAGCATTAAAAAAAATTGCAAAATTATTTTAAAGAATTTGTAGCGAATTTTGCTAAGCATCTCCCAAGACTGTAGATTTATTTGCATTCGAGATGTAACTGCTCCGCTATGGCGTCTTGCATGGCCTATCTGAAGCGGCTCTATTAACATTAGATTTCGTTATGAAGAGGGGATAAAAGCACCATATTGGCTCGTGAATAAATTCCTTAATCCTTTCTGTTCTTTCACAGAAAGTGCAAACTCTTGATAATGATGTATTCTAAATTTAGATTAAGATTTGATGAATCTAATAGACATTTATTATGTTTCTTTGCCTTGGTGCTGAGAGGCGATATACAATCGGAATGGTAAAACGCGTTAAAGGCCAAGAGTAAACAAACGATCACAAATAATTAATAATATCTGAAAATCAAATTTTTATTTTAGATATGGTTATCCCAACCATTTGAAACATGAATTTGTCACAAAGCAACACCTGATGTCATAAAATCTCATTACAAATCTGATATATTTATGTCAGTGTATTTTTGAATTATCGTGTGTACATGCTTCTGATAATACAAATCGGCAGATAGTTAATTTTTTGGTTGGATTTAGCTCAAATTTTTATATGCATCTATGCTATAGATGATAAATATTGGTACCGAATTTTATCTATTCAGTTTTCTTCGTTTTGTAATTATCTTAGTAATTTATATTCGAATAGTCGGACAGCAGACTTTTTTTGTATGGGTTCTACTCAAGCTCGATAAAAATCTATAAATATATAAAGATTGTAAAACAAACTTCATTCGTCTAGCTCAAAGAGTTATTATTGTCACAGACAAGTGGACAGGTAAACATAATGCCAAAAATGGGTTTTTCGAAAGCTGTAAAAGATCTAAAACGTAGAGATTTGTCGATGTCTCGAGTTCGAATATTTTGATAATTACAAAATTTTCTCTATATTTCATGTATGAAAAAGTGAAAACCTAAAAAGGTATGTTCATGAATTTTATATGTGATGTTTTTCATCTTCATAATAATTCATCTTTATAAAATTTTGAACCTAATCTGTGGGAAAGAAGATATTCAAAGTATATGGATGATTTCTTTGTTTGCAATTGAAAGATTAAAGAAAGCAATAACATGGATAATGGCAAGAGAATATCTTCATTAATCATTCATTCATGTCAAAATTCTATCTTATTAATTGATCTTAATGAAGAAACATTCGATTAATGATAAATGAATGCAATAAATGAACGTGATTATATATGGATAAGTCAGTTTCCCAAACAGTACAGGGTTTCTGTCAAAAAATTTTAATTGTATTTTGATGTTAAGAAGTTCTCAGGATATAAAATAGATTAATTTCTTCAATTCTTTTTAAATATACTAAATCCACCTTCACAAATTGTAAATTATAGAATGCTTAATAACTGTATACTTTTAAGCAAAAAAAAAAAAAATGAAATAAAGTTCTAAAACAAAACTGAATTATTTATTTTACTCTATAGATTTTTTGAACAGTTGATGTACATATTTTCATATCTGCGAAATTGCAAAGTGCATACGTGTAGAGAAGATTTAAACGAAATCAAACATTCAATTTTTTATTAGTTTGACTATTTAGTTGTTTGTTAAATTCTATGTTATCAAAATGAATTACATATATTATCAATTCAATAGTTAAATACCGAGATACATAAATACGCCGATTATAGAGCCAAAGGGATCGACTTGTTGCTCTATATATTCGACAATGTGTTGACAAGAACATATATTCTTTTTAATATACATCATGTACTATAAATAGTAAGCTGAAACATCTTACTGGAACTCTTAAGTACAAATAACTCATCTGAACATGGCACATTTTTTTAACAGTATTAACTTTTCGGAAAGCTATGTGACGAATTTCATTTTTTATTGAAATTTATATTCTTGATTTGAAAAGCTGTGACGAATAAAATCACATTATAGTTTCATTTTACTTAAGTTTAAGGGATATTTAATGTCTCCTATTTATATAGATGTTCTGAAAAAAGTCTTGAATAGAATTCTGAAACTCTAGAACACTAGGTTTTGTAAGTGGATCAACTAATGATCCTTTTTTATTAAAATTTCCTTAACTTATTGATAATATTTTCAAGTTTTTTGGGTAAGAGGCGGGGAGGGGGTGGATCTGATTTCAAAATGCACAATTTTTTCTTAAACAATGTAAGGCTAATTCATCGGATATGTTCTGAAAAATATAAGCTAATACTCACGGAAACGGATGCCACTTATTCTACATTAAATAAATAATCGATAAACCATTGAATTTACGCACACTTCTAATAACTTAGGGATTTAATGTTGAAACAGCAATAAACACACAATTCGACTTAAATATTAGTTGCAGAAGAAAATGACTATTTTACTGGACCTAAGATATATATAAATTGTATTCTTACAAAAGTCAAAACGATAGAAAATCTGTCCAACAAATATAAGAAAATTACGAAGTCTTAATTGAACTTCTATATATAAAATACGTATTCAAAAAAAATCAATGAAAAAGGAAGCAATTCATTAATCAAAGGACACTTCAGTTTATTTCGCTTGTGGACATTTTTTATTCCCCAGCGAAATTCCTTTTCACTTTAAAAATCTAACGGTTTTCATATCGAGGTAGAATAGATAGGTGAATCTTGTAGGATGCAGCGTCTTGCTACAGACAATCTTACGGGGAGAGCGAAGGCCTCCAAACGATGGAAAGACAAAATTGCTTTTTTCCTGTCATTTGGCATCTCCGTTTCCCATTGTTACCTGCTTCTCCATCCGGCCAATGAGCGCCCGCTTCCTGCCGTCCGCCCTTCCTTCGCTGCGTCTTGGAGCTGTCTTCTTTTGTTTCTGGTGCGTGCCTCCCGCCATATGGCAGGAGATAATTTGTGGACATTTATGATTTTCAGGAAATCGGAGGGGATAAATCACACCGTGCGGTTGTATCTCCATCTCGGAACAGATTAATTTAATCACAGAACTCTGTCTTGAAAGTCATGGGCAGGATGGTTGAAAGTTACCAAATGTGTAGGGAGCAAATTCATTTTGGATATGATTTTGTGTCTAGATTGGAATAATCCAACAGCCTCCAATCTCTCTTCTGGTTTCATTCAGAAAAATGCTTATTTGAAATTTCATTTCTTATTAGATGTTGTTCGAACTATGTGAGAACCTTGTTAATTATTTAAAACTTTCCCACCACCACATTGGTTCATATTAGGCTTTGTGATTAGATCTAGATAGGCTTCGATTTCAAAAGAAAATGGAGTCTCAATCCAGCTGTAATTGAATGGATGTTCAGGCTTGGATCAATGGTTTTAGAATGACTTTGTATAGACAGTCTTTTGAAATTGTTAATGATTATTGATCTAGTGTTAATGATTCTGATTGAGCTAGTCTCACTTTTTTTTCCTTTGAAACTAATCGTCAATAAGTTCGATCTAGCAGAGTTTAATATCCTAATTCAGAGTAACTACGATACTATTCCATTAATCAGAAATCCATATTTGACTTTCTTTTTAATTTTATCATCAATGGAATGCCTTCAAAGAAAAATATTTGGCTAATATGAGCTTTTTTTTAAAGAAGAAATATCAAAGATCTTAGACTCTAATATGTGCATATAAATAAGGGGTTCACAGAGAAAGAATATTTTTATTTCGTAGTTTTATTTTCCTTACATTTATTGTGAAGAAACGTACATGAGGTTGCGTTCAGATTCTACTCGCGACCGTCCATCACTATGTACCACCTCGAAACCAATTTTAAAATTCAAACTTTTTGTAGTATCTTTAATATACAGGGTGTTTATAGTTAAAGTTTCAACTTTAAATGTCCAAAAAAAGAAAATTACTTTACCAAATGTTATCAAACTTGGTGATAGCCTGGAAAGGGAATGGAATTTCTTTAACAGCCTCCCCCCTCAAAAAAAAAGTTTAAAAACTCATCACTAGGGGAGGGGGAATGACGCTATATGCAATACGGTTAAACAAAATAAGACATGAAGACATTAGTTGAAAATGTGTTTAAACGTTTCTGAAATAAAAATATTTTTGAAGTTATGCAAAACTGCTACAGTTTTCAACAGGATTAAGGCAAGAAGAAGAGAATTATTTATGCTAATGCACTTTACACGTCATTTGGTATTTCAGATAAGTAAACATGTTTGTCAGAATTCTCACAGGTCCGAATCTATTATTCCTCAACCTAGATGAATCATGGCTATGGAGTTACTTGAAAAACCTTTTTGTGGTGATAATCTAAACAATTTAGCTGAATTGAAACATACAATACAGCGACCTCTGCTTAACTCTGCTCCTTATATGCTATTGTTGAGATTGCAGTAATGTGATTTAATTTACTTTAAAAAATGGTAGACATAGCTTTGAACATGTTTTGTAACGCTCTTCAGTAACGATTAAACAGATTTTAAACTGATGTCTTCATGCTCTATTCTGATTATCAATATTGCATACAACGTCATTTTCCCCTCGGAAATAAGTTTTTGAACTTTTTTTGTGTATAAGAAATTTCTATGACTTCCTTTAAACTATTACCATGTTTGATAACATTTGGTAAAGTAGTTTTCCTTTTATCACCATTTCAAAGTGGAATTTTAATTATAATCACCGTTTACTTTGAATTGTTTTCTTCGATAAAGTAATTGATTTCTCACAAACTTTATAAAGAAGAGTAAGCCTTATATTAATAAATAGGATAAATTTCATTGAGCAATTATCACCTCCTCACTTTGATCTATAACAGAATCTGAAGGAGAATTAATTATTAATGATTCATAAAAGAAAAAGGAATGAAAAGGAAAGGGCGGGGCTCATGTAAGAAATGAGCAATGTCAACTGAAAATTATTATGTATTGTATCCCAACATAAAAGAGAAAATATAGCCAGTGACTTATGTTTCGAAATGAAAAATAAAAAAAAAATGAAAGCAATATTTAAAAAAAATGCATTAAGTTTTTCTTTTCCAAATCAATGTTTTTTAACAACACGATTTCGAGAAAAGTATAGAATCTGTGTCGCTTTCTCTTGTGTTCAGTGTATTTCAAAATGGTTGGAAGAGTACTAACTCCCTTTTTAGATGTAATTTTAATATTATTGAATTTATTATATTGCTCTTCAGATTCGTCAGTGGAAATAAAACGTTTCATTTTAGCCATCAATAATGAAACAGTGATAAGGAGATATAGAAAAGATACATTAAATGTAGTTATACTCATATATAGATTTGAAACAAAAAAGCGAGCAGTACTAACTATGCTTTAACTTTTAAATTATGCGTTCATTCGATCAAGACTTCTAACAAAGAGTTGTAAATAAAATTACGAGATGTAACAATTAGGCATGCCCTCTAGCGGCATGAACTAAAACTCTAGCAATCAACTTCCAGCCGTCAATGATGTAGTATGTTATATTTTTTTTATTCCTGTGTGTGCGTGTTATAGTTTTGTGTGATTGACATTAAATTGTAATGATAAAACATACAATTTTTAGTGCTAGCTGCCATTTTGTTTATTTTTTTAGTCAATCACTTAGTCACAGGGGAACATAACAATCATGAAATAACAACATAGCTCTTGGTCAAGGCTTTTATTTAGTTCAACTTTTGAATAGGATTTTCTCTTTTAATCCCTTAATTTCATTATTCATTTTATAAGGATGTGTGTTAGCGTAGAATAGAAACTTGAAGAGAAATTATTACTTCTTCATCAACTGTTTATGGTTTAGAATAACCTAAGGAAAAGAATATATATTAATATTTCAATGCAAAATAAATATTAATATTACTTTGCAAAATAAATATTAATATTATTATGCATATAAATAAATATTATATGCAATGGTTTGTAACATAAAATACTCTGAATAGTATTAGTAATATTCCCAAAAAGGACAATTTTGTATATAAAGTAGAAATTTATCCGATTGCGACTATAATTTACGGATGAAAAATTCTTATTGGTCTCATTTCTATGAAGGAAATTCCCTCGGGAGCATAAAGTTAAAAAATTAAACAGGGTTATTAGTCCATAATTAAATTAATTAATTAACTAAAAATATTATAACGAAATTGGGATTTTCTTAACTATTTTTGAAAACAGATACTGAAGACGGAGAAAAAGAAAGGTGCACTTCAAATTTCCGAACCTAGATAGAATATTTAGTCAATGATAAAAAATATCTTGAGATTAATTTAAGAAATATCCTTTAAGATTTTTACCTAAAAAAATAATTACCGAAAAACAGTGATTTATATATAGAAAAGGAAGAAAATCCGTACAACTCATAAAAAATAAAATAATTTGAATCCGATAATTTGAATTATTTTGATGACGAAAACCTACAGTGACAAGCAGGAAATTGCGACTTATCATTATAACTCATCCAGCTTTCTAAACCACTGATTAATTAATGTTTGTGACAAGTGTTCTAATAGTAGAAATGAAATAAATTTATTTTACATATTTAGACATGAAGAGATTTAAATATTAGTGAAAACTTTCATTTATGAGCTAACCATTCAGTATTTTAAAAAATTCTATTATTTTGAAATGATTTTTAAAAAAACTTTTTCTTATTTCCTTAATGACAGAGCTCACATAAATGACCCGAATAATATGATTTAGAGCTGACTAAAATGTCAATTCAATAACCACCTTTTTCCTTCAATTTCAATCAAACCATCATTCATAGGCAGAATTCTTGCAAAAAAAATTCTTTTTACCTTTGCAATTTCTAAAGAAACAGGTTTAAGACGTGATTAACATCAATAAAATTCTTTCACGATATGTCTCAATCACGCAACAGTTTGAAATCATCACGATTTGAAAGTAAATATACTTTAATAAACATTAAATTTAATGATGCATTAAATATAAACACTTCCTCCTCGGATGATAATTTGCTTTCTTTTACTGCTTTTTTCATGAATTTCTTCTGATTTACAAAGGGAAAAGTTCTTTTTTTTTTCTACTTCTATTTCATTTTTTTCTTTAATTTATTCGTTTTTCAATATAATATTAATTATTCAGCAAATTTACTAAATAGATAAATTTATGCATTGAGGACTGAGTAGTAATCAAATATTGGTATTTATGAAGTATGCTGTTTTCTTATACTTACAAATATGTTCTTTTTTTAGTTTTTAGGCGCAAAGTACAGAGGAATTATTGTAACAGTTCAAAAACTTCGAACTCAAGTCTTTGGCAAACCTTCACATTTTAGACCTACCGAAGTTCCGATCACAAATTTTTGGAACATATCTGCCTGCTTGTGAAAAAGGTATCTCAAAATTGCTTTGAGATAGACAGGTGGAATTTTATTGATGATTTTTATGATAAATTGATAATACAATAAATTCTAGCAACTTTTTAGCAAAATCCTTTTAAGGATAATCTGTCTGTATGGATGTTTGAAAATAAGTTAAACACCATAAGTACAAAACAAAGGGAGTTAAATAGTTGAAATTCGTAATGCAAATTTAACATCTGCAGTATAGACATTTGTCAAATTTTCAGAAAAATCCAACCAAAAGTTAACCGCCTGTAGTTCCACATGCATGTAAATAGGATAAATTGTATATCAAATTTGATACGTTTTCTGATTTCAATGCAGTTATGTATCAAATTTTGGTTTCAATCGTTCGGGTAAAACGCGTTTCAAATTCGATTTTTGGATATTATTAATTGCATGCTAGAGATTAATCGTCAAAAAATTATCCAAGTATCAAAGAGACATTCAGTAAAAGTTCGTGCTAAAGGTTAATATTTCTTAGTATACTATATTTAATAATTAGTACACTATAGTCAAAGAAAAATTTTTCTACCATGGCCCATAATGTTTTTGCATGGGATAAGGGATAATACCGAGAGTATTTATTAGAGAGTATGCGTGAAAGTTCAGGGGAGAATACTCCAGCTGTCGCTTTGCATTAGTTAGTTTGAAATTTAGGATGTCTGCTATCTACTCTATTTATACATAATTTTCAATGATTCATATTACTTTTGGTTATGAAATATTTCGATAGATTACAAGATCAGTGAATTGAAAAGGTCTCGCTTCTTTTTTTAACTGTACTTGGCATACTTAATTGCATGATTTTTAAAATTATTCTGAACTAACTATATGTTCTGCCAAATAACATGAAGGTTTGTGGCTGTTTAAAAAATTATCCTCGCCTTAAAAATTAATTTTGAAACTTTTTTTCATGGCAATAACGGCAGAAGTTTAAAAATTATGAACAGAAAAATATTTTAAATGGTAGTACTTTTATTTTCCTCAATTAAGATTAAATGTATACCTTCTCAAATAACTGGAAGTCGCATTCGACAAGCCACAAAGTCAAAGCTTCTTTCATGTAAGTATAAATCGTCTTTTAAACAAGCATTTAACACAAACTGATCAACTAATATAATGATTTGAGTATATGACGTCACAGTGCTTTCCCGCCACTCATTCTGCGAAACATCGTTCGTAAGAGAATGGCTTTTTGCATTTTGTTTTCTTATCAAGTCAAGTGCTCTTTTAAAGAATGTAGCTGTAATTCGAAACACTTGTTGTCATTTGTTTGTTTGCTTTGTTTTCCATTCATAGTAACGAATGAATTCGAATTGATTCGAAAAGAATAGTTTTGAAAATTGGTAAAAATTACGACTCATTGTTTCAGATTTTTATGTTTTACCACCTGTTAGTCATTTACCCCAAGTACTGCTTTTTAACTATTTTTCAATAAAAGTATATTCCATTTCCTGAAATATTACACTGCATCATCATGACTGTTTAATACCATCAATTTAAAGTAATTTATAATTGTTATATTCCAATTTTATCGGGTGTGAACCTTTATAAAAACAGAAATGATATAAAATTTATGAGACCTTTATAAAATTTTATGAGATCTGTGAAAAGGAAAAAATCCAAGACTTGGAAACGCACTTTAAGAGAGATGAGAACTAATAGTTCAATTAAGTAGTAGAAAGTACAATTTTCACTTCAAGTAGAACATCCCTAGTCTACATAAGAGATATGAATAATAGAAAAACTTTTATTCGATATTTGGTAATTTCAAACCAGATATTTACTTCAAAGACAAATTTTGATTTAATCAAAATGGTACTTCTGAAATCTGTTACATTCATTATTGCAAACTCCAACAATCTTGAAAAAATACGAATAATGGATATTCTTAGGATTTATCTCTTTTGATTTCTACAATCAGCAGACAGTGATTTTTTTTCTTCTGAACAACCTTAATTTTTTTTCGAATTTACAATTGGTTGAATTTTAAAAGTGAAGAATAAAGAGACACCTCCGAAAAACATTTTACTAACTAGAGCGACGCATTAATGTCAGTTATTAAGCAGGTAATCAGAGCGTTGCGATTTCATTAGAAAGATAATCTGTGAATTAATTAGCAATTTCTTAATATTTGACGAATCATGAAAGTCCAGTGCCTAATTTTAAATGATATCATAAACGATTATATAGCTCAAGTTTTCTCTGTCCCTCATAAGCTCATTTTAATAATGGTAAATAGACAAAAGTGTGCATAAACTAATGTGCACAATTTAATAATGGTTTTCTATAACAGTTTTAGTAAATAACTCTTTAGCTAACAAAATTCTTCAAATATTACCAGGTTCAATGCAATTCTTCATAACATATGAACTTGGTGATAGTTATGTGCAGGCATAAGGCGTATTCGTTGCAAATGTCCCGTGCTGCTTAAGCAGCTTTTTAGCCTGGATGAAAAGCGAGAAAAAGCAGGTGTCGAAAATATTGATTTTTACCTCCAGGATATTCCATTTAAAGTAATGTAAAAAGCCTTATAAGTAGTTAAAAATTAAATTACTAAAAAAAAAAAAACGATTAGCATAGTTTTGTAGAGCAGAAAGAGCTCTATCGAATGAATACCATACACTTTGTCAAACAGCAAAAAAAAAAAAAAAAAAAAAAAAATGTTGGAAAACAACGTAAATATAAAAACGCTATGAATTTATTCCCCAACCAAATATTTTATTTCATTTCAAACAAAAGCAAATTTACTAGGGTGTAGAATAGTCAAAGAAATGATGAATGCAAACATAGCCATAAACAATAAATGTAGTATAGTCGTTATTACTAACCTTACCCTTTTTTTTCTTGTAAAATTAGTTATAAATTGCAGAATGTATCATCAATCCAATTTCTCAAATCAAAATGTGGCTCTAAATATTTTGCCACTAAAATTTTATTTTCCATCGAGTGATGCGTGTTTAACCAAATGTTTGACCCTTCATGTTTAGGTTTCTTATGCTTTCATAAATAAACTGCAAACAAAACTGAGAGTATTTTAATAATAACGGTTTGTTTTATTTTTCCTCTTGCTTTATTTTGTATTTTCCGTAGCCTACTGGATTCCAAATCAGAAACTTTCTGCTACAATTAACTTATCTTCTTCTTTATGAGCACAACTGTCCCTTGAAGGCCTTGGCTGCCTCAATCAAGCACACTTTCCAGGGCTTTCTATCCTCTGCAACTCCCTTCCAGTTTTGCATTCTCAGACCACTCAGATCTTTTTCCACATCATCCAGTCGTCTAGTTGTAGGTCTTCTTCTGGCCCATAATCCCATAAGAATTTTAAAAAATGGATATTTTGAGGGCGCTATTTTCAGTGCTTTTAAAGATGTGGCCGAGCTATCTTAACTTATTCCTTTGGATAACCAGCGTCATCTGTGGTTACATATAGAGTTTGCATAATTCAAAATTTAATCTAGTTCGTGAACATTCTCTGTTTAGTTCTGGGTCAAGGATAGTACTAATGATTTTTTTCTCGAACATATTCACATAATACTGAGTATCCAAGTTAAGAGCCCAAGTTTTCCTCGCATAGAGCAGAACAGGCATAATAAGAGTCTAATAAATTCTTAGCTTAGTTTTTCGATTGATTAAGTTGGATCTTAGTTGTTTTTTCAGTCCAAAGAAACTTTTATTAGCTATTTTTATTCTTTTGTCAATTTTTATTGTGTTTATTATTTTCAGTAATCATTTTTCCAAGGTGTTTCAAATGTTAGATTTTTTCAAATGTATGACCTTTAATACATAAAGAAACACTGCGATTTATTGTTGAAGGCAGAAATTCTATAGACTTGATTTTACCTTCGTTGATTGTAAGATCCATATTTGCGGTGCAATTAGCTTATACAAAATAATAACATCCGATGCATCGGAAAATGCTAATCCCGACTTCTTTAATTAAACTGATAACGAAACAAACCCACGAACCGGAAAACAGCGAAAACGCAAAATGAAAACACCACCTTGTCGACTCCAGGTTCCTTTCCCCTTTGCATGCGACACTTCGTAATAACGATCCCAACAGTATATTTATATGCGTCTCTCTTTCCTTTTTTATCGTTATATTACTACTAACAACTCCTTATTATTTGTGCGTCCACGCCTTGGTGGACGCTTGCAGGAGACATGCTTCAACAGGACCGGAAGAAGCGAAATGAGAAAGAGAAGGAAAGGGGGATTTTCTTTCTCCACCCCCAAATCGACAGTTTTTTTATCAACCTCCATCCCCCCCTCCTTCTTGCTTTGTTGGCTTCCTCAGAAAGAGAGGGGTGGAGGGTAATAGACAAAGATCCAGCGGTCAGTGTTCTAGGTATGGTGGCCTCAGAATTTTGGAAGAAAAGGTGCTTTTTTTCCAATGACTCAGGAGACTGCCTATACCGTACCTTGTCCAGGAAAAAAAGAGCTGACCTTGTGTCGTATGGTTGGGTAAACACGGGGCTTCGCCTCAGGGTTAATGATTCGGATTAAGAGAAGGAATTGGTTCAAGATCGCGAAGGATGTCTTTGTTTGTTTAATGGAATAAATTGGAAAATCACGAGAATGGCCTCGTTTTAGCGCAGAGTCATTTTGATTAGTTTTATCGTTTTGAGAGATAATAATCATTATCTGTGGTTCATAAAACGGATTTTCATTTATTTGTTTGTTGTTTTTAAATGCATTATTAGGTTGTTTTCTATAAGCTATATTTCTTTGAAAATTCCTTTTTTTGAAATCAGAATTATTGTTTCAATTTTATCTTCATTTGCTATTTAAAATAAATGAAGATAAAATTGAAACAATAACTCTAATTTTTAAAAAAAGGAGTTTCCAAAAAAATATAGCTGAATCTTTGAGTCAATGACAAAAGAAAAAAAAGGAATCTCAATGTCCAAAATACCTTCGATTATTTGATAGGAAGTGTAATTTTTAATTTCATATATTGTTTATCACTCATTTTAAAATTTTATCTAACCTGTAAAATAAGATAAATGTTTTAATACCTAAAAAAATTATTATTGATGTCATGGCCAATACAACAAAAATTTCAAAAAATACAATATTAATTAATTCATTTGTGTATTTTCACAAATAAATGTAGGATTTAAATGAGCTATAAATCTCCATTATTTAAAAAATGTGTTTTAGAACGGTCTCCAATTTGTATCATCATATTGGTTGCTTAAATGAAGTAGAAATTCGAGAATAGTCAAATAAACTTCTATACACAAAATTTTGGCAAATTCTACTTAAATGTCCTATTTTATCTAGCTAATAATCAGAAGATTATTTATATTTATATTTCATGAATTTTTAGTGTAATGGCAGTTAAAAAGGATTGTATTTTGCTTAAAAAGTTTTAAAAAGCTTAATTAAAGCATTTTATTGACAACAAATAATCTGAAACCAGTATTTTCGCTTTTGTGTTCAATATTTTCCATGAAACGTTAATAAAAGTTTAATATATGAATAATCTCATGCTATTTATGCATAGGACACTAAGTAGCATTTATATAATATAATAATTATTATATTACTATAATAAAAAAAAAGATGTTCATGTAAATATGTGTGAATATGAAATGATTGAATACACTCCTTCTCAATTAAATTCCAAATTATTTATGTATACTTGTATTGGAAAAGCCTCTTTGGCCATATTATTTAAATATTTGTGGTATTATAAAGCCCTTCGCTGTAATATTCTTTCTGGACTTTAAAGTATTAGTTTGTTGAAACTCTAATGTAATCATAGGTATGTTGCAAAAGTGGCAGCTATTAAATAAATATGGTGCAAAATTTATTTCATAGTTGCATTCCAAATGTTGAATTTGAAATTATTCAATAAATGTATGAAGTATAATTAATCAAATTAATTATAATAATTACAATTAATCAAAAAGTCTTACTATTGTTCCTTTCCAGTGAAAAATTACTCAGAGAATTCGAAACTAAACTTGCTCAAAAGTCATGCATTTACATAACCGTATCGTATCAAACTTTATAGGGTTCAATAGTACTTAAGTGAATGAATTTCTTTCCCAGTAGATAAAATTTATAGGCAGATAACTGAAAGGCCATCGATAAGTTAACCAAAGTTTAATAGGATTTCAGGTGTTGTTATTTCATCTGCTATCAATTATTTTTGTCTGGTAGGTAGAAAGAATGTTGAAACAGTAGTTATCTTGCCTTTCTTAAAAGTTGGTACATATGTTGCATCCCAGAATCATTAATATTTCCTTCTCTCATAGCATTCATCCTTTGGGTCTCAAATCTAACTTGTAGTCATTAACTTTCAATGATATGCCTGAAGTACGTACGATTAAAAAACTGGCCGGCGTCCATCCCGAAATAGCCCCTGTGTAATTCCAAAACAGTCATTCTACAGTTAAACTGAATTTTAGGCTTCATTACTTTTATGATGTACTGTATCTCAACATGCTTGATGGATCAGTTGACCAGAAAAGAGGAAAATCAAGAGCTGATAATCTGACCAGCTATCCATACGAATTCCCAGGCTTTATATATAAAGTTCAATTTCACAAATATTTTCCAGTTATCTGGAAATGGAGGAAAGCTATTTTCTGTTTTTCTGTATTGTGAAAAAAAAAAACATTTATTTATTTTTTTAAATATTGTGCTCTTCATTTTAGGAGAAGGTATGGGAAGAGAATTTGCATCTTCACTTTATCTCAGTGAACCCAAAATTTGAAAAATAAATAAGAATATATTAGTTAAAGATGTATAGAAATATATTCAGTACAAATGAGCTAATATAAAAATTGTATTTAAAGACTTCAAGAAATATAGCTTGCTTCACGTTTTTGCATCCTTGTATCCGTAATATAAAATATAGTAATCACAAAAATAAATAAATAAACCTTGAACTCAAAATTGTGATAGATTTCAACGTTTTAAACCTCTTCCAGTCTGAATACATTTTTAGAACATGTCCGTCTGTCTGCAAAGATAATTAAAAAAACGCTTCGATCTATAAGGATGAAAGTTAGCATCCTAATATCAAATTTGTAGATTTCTATCAAATTTTGAGCAAAATCCTCTCAGATAAAATCTGTTTGTCCGGCTATTCGAATAAAATTTATCCCAATAATTATAAAACGGAGAGCGCTAGGTAGATAAAATGCAATACACAGAATTAACATCAATAGTTTAGACACCTATCAAATTTTGAGGTAAATAAAAGGTTTTGATAAAATTATAAAGTTGATAAAACTAAGTACACAGAATTAACATCTATATTCTAGACACCTATTAGATTTTACAGACACCTATTAGATTAGACACCTACACCTATTAATCTAACAAGGGGTTAACCATCTGCCGATCGATACTTTAAGAAAACATAAACGCGATAACTCAAAGACGCAGTGATTTAACTGTATCAAATTTGATATGAGATCTTGTTAGTTTTAGTAGTAGTTTTGTGTCTTTTTGCTTCTGTTGGTCGGGAAAATGCACCTAAAACCCAAATTCGATTTTCGGGTACTATGCATACTCGGGGATTCGCCAAGAATGCCTCGATAGCTTCAGTAAAAGGTTAATGTTTAGTAACTGGTGTTCATATGCCATAAGGGACGTTTTCTGGAATTACACCTTTATTAGTGAATATGCCTGAAATCTTCAAGTTGACCACTTGCGCTAGCTGTGTTTATAAATATAACGAATTAGAAAAATGACGATGTTTTAAAATTGACCCTTTTGACCCTGTGGAACTTTGAGATAAACGTTGTATCCAATATTCAAGAATTTCTAAACTGAATGTTAATTCTTAAAAACTATCAATTTTTTAAAAATGTAATTCTTGACTGACTAAAAGAATTTTCTTTTTTATATAATGGGAATAATAAAAAAAACTGTATTATTTAAAATTTATATTTTATAATTCAAAGTTCTACTTAAGACTGAGAACTATAATTGAAATATGTTGATCGAAGAAATATTATATATAGCTTGAACTAATGAAGGGGAATTAAGAGATTTTAATTATTGAATGTAACCGAAAAGATTTATGAATATAATACTTATGTCCATATTTGAATGCTATTTATTTCTTTTAAAAATGTTACTATTTCCAAAAGAGCATAGGGATTCATTTAAATGTCTATTGTAATAACCTCGAATGATGACTAGATTCCTTGCTGACAAGGGAAACAAGAATATCCAATCTCATGGTGGCTCACAAAAGCAATTAATTTCCTTTTCATGTCTATATACTTTAAAAACAGTTGCGAGCTAGCAACACTCAAATAACGAGTGCGAATGGTTTCCCCGAAAAATAGAGATGCTATACAACTCCCTTCGCTTAATGCTATTGGATCTTGGGAGATGTCACGATCACCATGAGTGCTCAGAGATTTATTTAAAAAATCACCAAAGGAGCGAAGAGCTCAGTTTAGTTACATTAACTTCTCATTTTTAAGGTAACACTAGGGATATTTGGGGACGGACCTCGTAATTTTGAACCATGAGTAGATGAGGAGGGTGACACCTGAGATTCTCCAAACTTCCACACCTCCGTAGTGGGAATTCATTTAGCCATGATGGATTTAAAGTTCACCAGAACAGTTTACCTGAAGGTTCTTGGGAGCAATCGGGTCTCGAACCTGAAGTTCTCCTCTTTCGAAGTCGAGTCTTTACCACCGGGTGACGGCTGTGCCAAAAGGGAGAGGAGGAATGCTGACAACTCAAGCGAAGTGTTCTGCGTCTTTAGTCAAGACAAGTATACGAGCATTTTGTGCTTTCTAATAAAGCGAAGAAGACAGCATAAACTTCGACAGCTTTTATTTGGCCATCTAACACTAATCCTTGAGATTAAAATTATAATTTTAACACAAGATATCATAGCCAAATTTAATTAAACAATGTTTTGTGTTTTTCAGTTCTCTCGTTTTATATGTAGAAAAGTGTAGATTAACAGAATGCCAATGACTTGAAGGATTCTGTTAAAAAAGTTAATATGGACCTACATGTTAATTTCTAAATGTGTTCCCGAATTTTACCCATACAGCTCTTTAAATTTTGTAGTTATCATGTTCACAGTTACTCGGACAGACAAATTTCGTATTAACGGATTTCGTTAAATTTGATAAAAATTTGATACAATAACCAGATATCTAATTTTTTCAGTCTAACTTAAAGCGATTTTATAGCGATCATTAACTGACAGGGAATTCTAAAACATGCTGATTGGTCAACAACTCAAAATCAAATTTTTAGATGATTACATTATTTTTATTTCTTTTCATGCTTCTTATATATCATGACAAAAGAAGTAGCATAAAGTCTAGCATAAAGAAGTAGCCTTATCTTGTATTTCTTGCTCTTAAACGGGCCTTGAAAGTCTAAAATTGACACGAATCGATAGTTTTCCGTAAAATTTTAGATTTTCGCTTGATTTGTTAATCATAACCTTACTAGTAAAGCATGCAGTTTCTTTTTTTTAATCAAAATTCCTCTGAAACTACTGTTTCGATATTCACTTAAAAGTTGAATCTAATTACTACAGTATTCATTTTTTTTGTTCCTAATCATTGCTATAATCTTCAAATTCCATCTTGTGAATGAATTACAGTAGACTGATATATATGCACAACAAAATGCTTCTTAGGTTTAAAAATATGTCAAGCTCCTGTAATTCTTTTTTTATGGTACGTCATTACAAAACTAAGTTCTCTAATTACAATATTTTTTGTTAATAAAGAACAAACATCAAGAAAAATATTTAAAAAAATTCAGAAACATTTAAAAACGGCATATTGACTCTTAAGATATCTTAATGGCTGTAATTTTTCACGACATTATTAATAAATTATACGCAGAAGTCTAATTTATGCTAAAATCGATGTATGAGAACTTCATTCCTTAAAATATCTAAAAATACACATGTAACCGTAACTGTTCCACAGCCCTCTATCGGTCGTTACCATGAACAATCAGTCCATGTCTTGGAAGCGAACGTAAAGCATGATGTAATCCCCGAGTATTATTTTTATGCATATATGTTAAATGTTACTGTCCTCAATAGTTTTGTCCCCTTGTAAATCATTTCCTTTAATATCATTAAATGTATTTTTAACTAAATTGGCATGATTTATTGATTTTAATAGTCTATCCTGACAGAGTTAGACTTTTGGCGCCCTTTCAGTCACAAAAATTTGGCAGCCCAATGTTCGGCCCGAATCAATATTAAACACTTGAAACATCAATGTTTACGTTCCAAGGCAGGGACTCATTTTCCTTTTCAGCTTTTTGTAACCACTCTAAATAACTAGGTTATGATGAAAATAAACCATCTGTAATTCTTCGCTCCGAAGAAAAGTACCAGATAAGTGTTTTGTTTTGTAAATATTATTGGTAATAGTTGTTGATTTAATTCCGTTACTGTCAACGAATTAATTTTCCAAAGAAAAACCTAAGTTTTGATTCAATCAAAGTAGATGTTTTGTTTTAAACATGTTTCTGTACTTCACCCGAAGAAACTCGAAATTGTCAGATTTGTTGTATTAAATCTTATTAATATCAGTTGAAATTTAATTCTATCAAACCTGATGAATTAATTTATTTGAAAATAGCACGCAGAATTTTGTTGCTATTAAAATGTAACTGATAACTGTGTTAATTAATGTTTAATATCGTCAATCCAGACGAATTAAAAAAACGAAAGTTGTAAATAAAAGTCAGTGTGGATACTTTTATATTTCAGTTCTTGAGTAATTTGATAAGTTTTGCTTTTGAAATGCTGAATATTCCTTGGAGATCTTCACATGTTATGGCTTTTATAGAAATGTAAAAGAAATAAAGCGCGTAGAACTAGAATTATTTTGATAGGAATAAGGATTCAAAGTCCAGACGGGAAAAACGCAGAGTAAGCATAAATTGGAATGATTTAACACCAGTCTCTTCCTGTCTGAATAGCTATTAGATGAAGAGAATATTATTATTCTTTCTTTTGAATTACTTTCATTTTTGTTGAGTCGGTATTTATGCAAGAAAAAAAATATTGAGCATTTCAGAGAGTAAAATTGTGATAAAACTTTTCTTTCTGTGAATCTGATTATTCTTTTATTTATTTGTATTAAAAAAAAGAATTAAATAGTAATTTTTACAGTGTTATAAAAGTTATATGTGTTCAATAAAAACAAATTGTTTGTGAATATGAAAAATATTTATTTTTATGAATGATTCATATATTTTGGAAATACAGTAATTGAAAGAACTGCTTTATTCTTTTATAAATTGCTTACATATTGTTTTACTAAGAAAGAATATTCAGAATAATTGTTGAAATTGTTGTCATAAAATTATTTTATGTTGAATATCATAGGATATAAAAAATTGCTGAAAAGAAGTTAAAGTATTATTTTGATTACTCATTTCCGGTAATTTTGAAATAAGAATTTTATTTTTATGGTTAAGAATTTTTAAAGATAATTCTTCAGTATTTACCTCAAATTTTATAATACTAATTGTTCACTGTATTTACTTTTCTTTTGTATGTACATATATATTTACACTTTAAAAATTGAATTATATAATTATTATTGTTTTGAATTTAGTTTCGTTTTAAAAAAAAAAGAGAAAACAGCTATATAGTTTTGTTTTATCAAAACAAAAATGCTAAATTCTTTTAATTGAATTTCATTACCTTTTTTTTTTTAAAAAAAATTGATTTAGAATATTGAAATTTGTTTGTTGTTTACTTGCAGTTTTGTTTTAGGAAGCAACTTTGTAACTGAATTATTTTCGTTTTATATTTGATTGATAAATTTTTGTATTTATTGTCTTTATACAGTATAAAGTGTTTATTTACAAAGTAATATAGATATTGCTTGCTTCGCTGTACAAATTATAGGAATGTAATAACTTGCATAATTCTTTTATTTAAAAGAAATTTATTTTTTGATCATTTGAAATTTTAAGTATTTTGATCTTCTTTCCCAAAATCATGGCGTATTTGGTGAAAGCTAATAAGCCTGACCTTTTAGAGATATGCGAGGAAATAGGGATAGAGGTAGATACTTCCACTAGAGTAATTGACATAAAACAAAAAATTCTTATAAGTCCATCGTATGATGAGGAGGAAGTTAGGATTATTCTTGATAGAGTTCTTACAACTAGAAAAGAGGAAAGGGCTCGGGAAGAGCAGGGTGAACAACGTGAATTAGAAATAAAGAGATTAGAAGCAGCACAGAGTAGTCAACGCCTAAATGATGAGTCTAGAAATACAGTAGAAACCGAACCAAAAATTCATCTCGCTCAGATCACACCCAAGTTTGATGAAAAGCATGACGAAATTTGGTTATATTTGATTAATTTTGAAAGAAGAACAGAAATGGCTCAAGTACCTAAGAAAGATTGGGTAGCCTACTTGTTAGCGGTTTTGCCAGCAGAAATCTCAAATATGTTAACCAGAGAACCTGCGAGCAATGCTAATGACTAGGATTTTGTGAAAAAATTCATATTAAAAAGATACAAATTAAACAGTGAAAAGCTAAAACAATGTTTTTATCGGCACCAGAAATCAGAAGAGAAATCTTGGAGGAATTTTGCTCATGAACTTAATAGTTACTTTACAGAATGGATCTCAGATTTAGAAATCAAAACCTTTGAACAACTGAAGGATCTGATGATCACTGAGCAGCTGAAGTACCATGTTCCTGTTGAAGTGAGAGAGCATTTTCTCCATGAGTGGATTGATATGAAGACTCCATATGATCTAGCAGAAAAACTTGATGACTACGAAAGCATTAAACAAAGTTTTAGAAGAGATTTCCCAAAGAAAAGAGGCTATAATTTTCAAACTGGAGGGCATTATAGCGGAATTAAACCCAAAGAGGTTAGATCCAAATTTCAAATAAAAAAGGAACCTGTTAATGAGAAGGGCCATGAGAGAGATCCTTTGTGTGCTCACACCAATACTGTATCTAATTCAGACAGTAGGTCAGCACGACATGTGGAACATTCTGTTTATTGTTATGGTTATGGTCATCCCGGATTTATAAAATCGAAATGTCCAAATTGTTCTTCAAAGAAAGATAAGGCTCAAGCTAATGCAATACATATGTTTACTTGTTTTACTGCTTCAGTAGCCTTACTTCCCATTGAAATATATGAAGCTACAGGAACAGTTTGCGCTGACACAGGAGCCAGTCAGTCAGCTGGTGGAGAACTGATGTTTAATTTTTTAAAGAAGCGTGGACAGAAGTTCACAGAAATTGACCTTGTTATCTGTTTGGCAGATGGTCAACAATCCACATCAGTTGTTTTAAAAATTACAGTGCCAATAAAAGTGTTTGATCGAACTTTTCGCACTGATTTACATTTTCTGCCGCATGCTAAAGGAAATCGTACTCTCCTCGGAGTTGACTTTTTGTAGAAATCTGGAATTGTGATGGATATGAAAAATAATTTCTGGTATTTTGGTGATAAACTGAACTGCAAAATACCTTTTGCTAAAGATATTCCCTTACCTAGGAATAATAGTCTTGTCGAAAAGATTAGTAGTTCTTGTCGGATGAATTCAATCACAAGTCATAATTCAGTGCAAAACAATTTTTTCGTTCCTGAAACTAATAGTCTATGTTTACGCCCAGAAGAAGGTAAAAATTTGACAACCAAACAACGTGACAACCTTAACTCGTTGCTAAAAGAATTTGAGCCATCCAGGGGGAGACCCCACTCCTTTCATTGAGCATCGTATACAAACTGGAAATAATTTACTTGTTCCTGATACATCCATGAATCGACCTTATATTTTCCCCAGCCAGTTGTCTAATCCGACAGCTTTATTGTCTCAGCAGTATCCACAACAGTATCACCCTTACAGTCAAACACCTTCTCCAGTCAGGCCCATCAGCCGAAGCTATTCACAACAGGGTGTGCAGCAATATCCAAAAGTTCAACAACATGGGCCATCTCAGCCCTCACAGATATCTACAAAGGGTGGTGGTTGCGGTCATCAGCGGAGACAACCACAAATGAGGTCATATGGAGGTACAACTGTGTCTCCCGTTTCTTCAATACAGCCGCAACAACTACAACCACAGCAACAACCTTCTTCTCAACTACAGCCTCCACCTTCTCAACAGCAACCTTCACCACATGCTGCTGTTCCCATGCGGCAGCGGCGTCCTCTTCCACCGTCTTCGCAGGGGCCAACTCCTCAAGCACCTTCAGCAGTGCCCTCTCGACGGCCACCACTACAGCAGCAGCCTCAACAATCTACTCAGTGTGGTCCTATGCCTGATCCCAGTACACCAGATCAAGTTATTGGAATTTTCCATATCAATATGCTGAAAGTGTATGAACTGCCTCCAAAGAGGAACACGAGATCAGTAGTTCCCATCAAGAAAAGAGGTAGACTTAAGAAGTACAGTGTTGACTCTTCGCCGAGACGTCGTGCGAGCCAGAGGGGAAGTCTGTAACCGTAACTGTTCCTCAGCCCTCTATCGGCCGTTACCATGAACAATCAGTCCATGTCTTGGAAGCGAACGTAAAACATGATGCAATCCCCGAGTATTATTTTTATGCATATATGTTAAATGTTATTGTCCTCAATAGTTTTGTCCCCTTGTAAATCATGTAATTTAATATCATGTATTTTTAACTAAATTGGCATGATTTATTGATTTTAATAGTCCATCCTGACAGAGTTAGACTTTTGGCGCCCTTTCGGTCACACACAAAATTTGTTAATATTATCATTTTAGTATATTTGCTACAAAATGGGTAAAATGCATTTCAGAGTTTTTTTATCCACGATTCTGGCTGTTATATTTTAGGAGATGAGCCATAGAAGACAACAAACCTGATGGAACTTAAATGGGGGGAAGGCTTTTTTCTACCTATGCAATTTTTGTTAAAGTTTAATTTGATAAAATCTGGCTTTTTTCTAAAACAATTAAGAAACTAGTTAGAGAATATTTTAAATTGTCGCCTATTGCAATGTAATTTTAGAAGAGATCATTGCAATTAGGAATGGCCGTGGTGGACTGGTGTCAAGGTCAATGGCTAGGGCACGTTAAATCTGCTGAGACCAAACGTCCCCCCTTTGATATGATGAGGAAATTTGAGAGAGAGGTTTCAGCTTAGGGTCATCATTGTCATCTGACTGCGGCTCAAAATTGAGAGATTTATTCCATAATAGCCCTAGATCCTTAAAATGAAACTTTTATATAGCTAAACTAAACTCAAACCAAATTGCAATTAAGAAGGCAGCTGAATATGCTTGAGTAACAAGTTCAATGATGTCAAACCTATCTTAAATTCCAGATCTAATCATAAATCCTTTTGAATAATTTCTTGAAAGAAAGAAAATAATGTAACTGATACAAAAATAAAAATATATCAACATTTAACTTATATAAATATAAAATTGAACTCTGAAGAATAAAAACAAGTACGGAATTTACTGGAAATGAAAGGACAAACAGTTAATCAAAAAATGTTTGGTAGTCACAATTAAAGTCAATACTAATTAAAAAGAATTTAATTGAGACTAATTTCAATAAATCATGCTTTCCGATTGAAAGTTGAATGTAATGATTAATGAATGGTAAAATTGAGAGTGGGCTGATTAAAGAAGATGGAAGAGTAACTCTTTGGAAAATACTAATGTCAAAAGAATGAAATGAAATTCTTACTAAAAAAATTGCACGTTTTATGCTAGATTTATTTTTTATGTCAAAGATAATAATTTTTTTTTGGGGGGGGGAGAAGAGAAGGATTTCAATTTCACACATTATCAACAAGAAGGATGAGTTTTGAATAATACACAGCGCATAGCATTTTGTTTTCTTCATTTTGTCTTCTTTTCTACATAAATTTAATACTTAATCTTCACTTCTATGCTTACCTTTAATTTTCTACACATAATTATACATATATTTTTTGCATATACATAACAATAAATATATTTTTGATTTATAAATACTTATACTTAGAAAATTATGCATATCTGAATAAGAAATAAATAAATATCTGAATAAGAAATATCATCCAGTTTAATTGAGAAAACAGTAGGTATACAAAAAACTCGTATGCACACGCAGAGGGAAAGTAAAGATTTTTTTTTTAAGAATTAGTCTTTTATATGATTTGTCTCTGAAGAAATTGAGCTTTAAGTCCACGACTTTCTCATTAAGAAGCCGACTTCAACAGAATCATCGTAAACTCAAAAGCCTATTAGATTATTTAAAAGGGAGATTATAGTAATGTTTTGTTAAAGAAACTTTAATTGATAGGGAATCGAAAAATGGAAGTGACTTTTATCACAAATGCGCTATGATTTGCTTACTTTTATTCATCTATGGATATAGAAAGTGTTCCAGGTATTCAACAACTATTTATCACAGTTGTTTAAACAATATTTTGCCTAAATATGATACTTTTTATACACCTTAGGATTATAATCAGATCTATTTAAATTGGCACAATATTATAAAACACAGGTTTCGCTATAATTTTAGATCATGATGATAAAAACTGGAATTGGCCTTCTGGTTGCTCAATCTATCATAATGTTTGAAAATCTTCCTGATGTTGTGATATAAAAGCTTGAAGAGGGGGAGGAGGTGTGCCAGCAGAGATATCGTCTTGGTTTTGATCACAATTTATAATTAAAAATTCCAAATAGATTCCTTTTGTCTAAAAGCAGGACATTAGTCCAATGATATGCTAAATCAATTCTATTACGATGGCTTTGACTGAGGCAATAGAAAGATCAAACTGTTTATCATTTAGAAATAGATTAAGACCCTTTGACAAAGTATTTCATAGAAGAAATGATATCTAAATTTTTGTTTTATGCAAACTCTAAAAAAAAAAAAAAGAATTTGAACTTTTTAACTTTAATAGCAAAGGTGAGAAGAGAATCCCTTTTGTGTTGCGATTTTTTTGTTCGTCAGTGTGTATTTAAATGGCCAGAAATGAAGGGGCACCAAAACGGCCCCTGATTGTTCATTTCTTGCCTAATTACCCCGGCACAAACGCCTCAGGTTCCTGAACTTCACCCCCATTGATCTCCGAGATCGTTAGCCTCAGCGAAGACGTCCCTTTGGAGTCAAGTGAAACGGAGAAGTTCAGTCTCTTTTGTTGTCCGTCGCATGTCCGAGGAACCAGTGGGGCGTGCGGGGAGATGGAGCCCCACACCGGAACAGCAACAATGGGAACAGGAAGTCTTTTGAAAAAGGCGGGAACAAAGGCTGGCACGCGACGAACACGGGTACGGTTAATTTTGAGCCGAGGTTTCATAGGAGGAGATACTTATTACCTGAGCTTTTACCATTTAGGGATTCTGCCCTTGAGGCAGGAAAGCTTCTCATTATTTACACAATAAATCTTAAAGAATGCGAGTTTAACATGAATGCACTTTATTTAAAACTGGGATTCGTTGATATATGTAGAGCGTTTTTAGACCATTTAAGATTTTGAAGGACTCATTCTTAGAACGTTCAAAATAAGTAAATAAATAAAATATTTAATTTGTGTAATAGTGGTTTTTACGCAACAGAAGCTGTCAAAATAAAATTATAAAATGTCCAATAGTAGATCAGTCCAGATAAAATGTCCAATAGTAGGTTCCAGTATCTCTGGGGTAAAAACTAATTATTGATTTAAAAGTAATTTGAAATAAAAATAAATGGCAGGGAGGAAAAAACAGAAAAAAGATGCAAGGAAAGGGGGAATCCCAGTTTTTAAAAACACAATATGAATGCTGTAATGTGGATAATCAATTACAACAACCTTAAAAAAAATCTACACAATTTTTCAAGCATGCTTGAAATCCTGGATAAAAATTTTCGAAAAATATCTGAAATACAAACTATATGTGATTTTAAGCTTTGATTTATTTTTTCTTAATGAGTCCGAATCTCTCCCAAAATAAAAGAAAACAAGAAATTAAACTTTCCTGGACATATCTATCGATATATATTTTTTTAATTAAACATTACGTTTTATTTGATTTGTGATTGGTAAATAGCAAATCAGCTGACCCGTGTCATTTGAGGTTTGTTTCAGTAGTATTTTCGGAAATATTTATTGGAAATGGGAAAGAAGGAAAAGTAAAGCTTTAATTAATTCCAAATTAATAACAAATGAGTCTCAACTTAGTTATTTCTACTGTTATTCATCTACTATGTCAGATTTTTTTTTTTTTTTTTTTGTAAACATTGCGTTGTATTCACTTTGTGATTAGTAGATAGAGAGCCAACTCACTCGTGGCATTTGAGGTTTATTTCAACAGTATTGTTTGAAACATTTAATGAAAATTATTAATCCGTCATAATAAGTATTATTACATTTGATGATGAAACAATGAGAAAAAAGGGGGGAAAGTTTTAATTAATTCAAAATTAATAGCAAATTAGTTTAAAACAATGTTATTTGTTAATTCGATGTTTAAATAAGCCGATTGTGATAACACTAATTAACACTATCTTTCTAATTTGTTTACCTTTTCGAGTAAAGGAAATGTTTTGTCTCTTTATAGCAATCATTTATTTAAGTAGTACAGTTGTAACCTTGCAATGTTTTTTTAATAGCAATGGAGCAACCAACGATATCAAATGAAGAAAAAATGCGAAGAAAGACCGAGCCAGAATCTGGAATTTGAAAAGGAAAGCTGACAGGGAAGCTGCTAAATTGATAACAAAAAAGTAGAAATCGATTCAATATTTAGGTATCAGAGCTATTATAAAAGAATGTTTTCATGGTGAGATTTTCAGTTTCGAATCGGAAGTAGGCCGATTGAAAATATAGATTCTCATTGCAGAAAGAATAAGCTTCCAGAATGACAAACATAGAGTATAGTATCGGACAGCATCGGGGGTGGCGAGCGATAGCAAGCAAGGGTCAAAGCCCACAAGTATTTTTTTTAAAGAAGTGTTGTTGGAGGTGGAGGCTCACAAAAATTGAGAGCTCTTAACCATCGCCTATTCTGCCTATTTAATAATTCTCTTATGATTTTCGAAGAATCGCATAGTATTTATCATCTAATGTATATCTGATTTTTGTTAAACTAATTATTGGCTGCAAAAGGCTGGTGAAGCGATTTGCTACGAGGAGGGCATTGGTGAACTAATTAGTGCATAAGCATTGCTAAGATCCCAGTAGTCATTAGCAATACTTTTTCAAGTTCAACATTGTCCAAAGATATCAACGGGGAATCGGAGGAATATGTGGATTTCCCAACTGTCTTTCGGAGTTCTCTGGTATTTTTCTATTCGCTTGCCATTTACGACTTGTTCTACTCGGATTTATGCACCAGACCTGAATTTCCATAGCAATTTTAAACACATTCTATTTTTTACATTTTTTGTTAAATTTTGACTTTTGAATGATTTTAAAATTTAAATATCTAAAATAGAAATACCCTTTGTTATATCTATTTGAACTCTAACACAGAATTTAATAAATTTTGGGTTGTTTTTAACAAGATTTATAGATTAGTTTCCAATTGGCCGACTTCAAGCCCTAAGCATGCATATTTCAGCTTACTCATGCGATAAAAAATCAGTTTTTGATAACTCTCCATTTAAAATCTATTATTGAACTGGAATAATGTAAAGAATGACTTTAGGTAAAGAATATAATGTATGAAGAGGAAGATTTATAAATGAATTGCCGGAACTCGTAAAAAATTAGACATAACTTTATACGAGGCTGGACGTTCGCTCAAATAGATGACTATTAAACAACCTAAATAATTTATTTGGGACATACAGAGGGGACTGAAGATGTTTGTTACAATATTTTAAAAGGACATACTTTTAAGTATATTAAACAATTAAAAAACTTTTGTCTTTATAATGTTATTAATTCGTGATTTTTCACAGAAACAGAATCAGATCTATGATCCTCATTCTTCATAAATGCGCTTGAATTGATACGTTATTTTAATCAATAATCCTCACAATTATTACCTGAACTTAAGTTTTTGAGTCTATAATTTGCTAAACTTAATGTAATGATCTTGAGTCCGTTCCAAGAACCTGTGGCTTTGAACCCATTTGGTTTGCAGTGTGAATTTCGAGCAAGACAGTTAGCCAGACTTTAAGCAGAATCACTGTTTGCTCTCTTTATCCGAATGCATCTTCTTAGAGTCATTATCTTTCTTTAACCTGTCTTGGTTTCTGTTGCTTTTCTTTCACTATAGGGTAATTTTCCGTTCATAAATTTATTCTGTTAGTTATTTAGATTTTGCAGATCATATTTTTATTGATAAATCTATTAAAATTGTACTCATCAGTGTTTATGTTTTCCTACTTTGTATTTTAGCCTTTTCCTACTTTCAGCTTCTGAAGAAGATCTTATTTCAGGAGGTTTTTCATGAACCTCTGAACATGCTTAGAGCAAAATAATATCATTTCAATGTGAGAACTATTTCTAATAAAGGACCAATTAGTGGAATAGAGGACTTACTCATATGAAATAACCTCCTCCCATTATTATATCACTGCTTCGAACATATTATGTAGAACTTCATTCATCAAGCAAATCTGTTGAATCAATTACAAACAATGACAAGAAGTCTCCCCCACCAAAAATTACCTAACACCAATTGCCAAAACATTTATCATCACTTCATTAAAAAAAATCGTTTATATTTTTTATTTCAAAATTTGCTAATGTAGATCACAATAATATCGTTACATAAATTTGTAATTCGCATAGCTACTGTCTTATGATGATGATGATGCTTTTCAAATTCACATATTAAACAGATTCAACAGTTTTGCCTATTTTTCCATTTCCTTATTTCATTACAAAATTAATGCTGCATTTAGCCAGTTATATCCCCCTCGTCCAATGAAATCTGCACAACTTCTCACTGTGGCACAGAATGCAACACTTGGCTATGCATGCATTTGTGCTCACATGATATTGAAATCCTTTTATCGCAACGTGAAATCATGTCGATTGCCGAAGTGTCTTCCTTTTTTTCCCTTTGATATTTTAATTAATTGTATATTTTTCAAATCTGCTCTTTAATTTGAAAAGAAACTTTTTAAAAAACAAGATTTAATTATAAACTGATTGCCGAAATGTTGGAAAGATTCTGATTATCACTTCGTCAATCATTTTGTGAAACATAACTTGCTAATGAAGTTAATTTTTTTAAAACCTTTTATTCATTAGGCGAATCACTAGTTATAAGACTTAGGTTTTATTGTAACTTATTTTGCAGTTACAGTAAGCACGGCGCCAACGTCTTTAGTACTTTTTATGACGAATATCTTTTCAGGTTTCTGAGCAACTGCCAACCCAGTATCGTCAAAATTGCAGTTTTCTTTAAATTGGGGAAATTCACCAGCCGAGATAGGTGAAGAAATTTTTCATATTGATCTTATTGAAGCTCTTGATTCTGTTCAGCCTATTTGCTTGCAGGATGTTTAAAAAGATTTGCACTCCTAAAAAACTGATATCCAATCCTTTGAATTACTTTAACATTTACAGCAACTCATTAGGATTTTTTTATTTTTAATTCTCTACTGATAAATAATGGGTATTTACTTCGGTATTAAAAAGGCAATAAAGAGTTTCAAAACTCGGGCAATACAAGAACCAGAGTATTGTTCATATATTGTCTCCTTTTAATCTAGGAAGATCTTTTGAGATTAGTTTTATAGACACAACTAAATCTAAATTTGAAATATCTTTAAGAATTAATTGAATTATGTCGACATTTTTTGATTATTTTATTAATTTAATGTGACTCTCGTTAAATAGCAACTTACTTAGAGTTACAATTTTTCCCCACCATCATTTTACAGCAAAATTGATGGATTATCATAAAAATAATTTCTCATTTAAAGCCCGCATTTCACAATTTGCAATCGGTCATCATTTCTTTCATTCCCTCAGATTTAATTTGAAAATGTCCCCTTGTATGTCTTATTTTAAACTTCTTGTATAAACTTTGAACAAAAAACCTATATTATAAAATGGAAAATTACACAGTGCAAGTTAGTCTACATGTAGCTTCAATTTACTAGTGGATGGTCTGTAACGACAAGACCCTTTATCATTTTAAGTATGCTGTATAATAAATTGCACAAAATTTTTAAATAAGCTATCATTTACCAAAAATCTATGTTTTGCCATGATATAGAATTTACACAAATGTTTCTAAAGGTATTGATCCACGTAACAAAATAAAATTTAGAAAAATATTAATATTTAAACAATCAATGTTGCAATAAACACTCTCTTTACTGTTTTTGTATGTGAAGCGATCATTTGAAGCAGTGATAAGTGAAGAAGTCAGTAGAATTACAACAACCATGCAGCAAGAGAGCAATGAATATTAACTAGGAGTTAATTAAGAATTAGAATCTAAGTACCTAACAACTTGGGTTCATTGTTTCTTCATCTAACAACACTAACCCAGGACTCCTCTATTAACATGTGGTTGACTCAAATGAAAATTTTTGCTATTTAAGTAAATTTATTTTTCAGATGAACATGCATATTAATATTTTAGTTTCTAAAATTTAAAAAAAAAATTAGTTTACAGAGAAGTGATAATTAATATACTCATCAAATCATTCTAATCAATTTGTTAAAAGATATTAATGGGTATATGCGTAAATGTTTTATTAGAATAGAAAGTACAAAAATAAAACTAAAAACTTATTTCAATTTTAGATTTAAATAAGTTATTTTTCGTTTAAAAATTAGTTAATTTAGTTTCACATTTTCAACGAAGCCTTGACTTTGGCCATAATCAGTATAATTTAGATTATATAATTTATATAGTTATTTGTGTAAAAGACGCGTTTACCATATTACTATGTTGAGAAATAGTTCTCACTATTTTAAAATGAAATGTGAGCCGAAACAGGAACGCAATTTAACTATGGCCCCTCAGAAGAGTCGGCCGAAATAAAGAACGATACTCGACTAGAATAAAGAGGCTCATCGAAAAACAGTGTATCTATTGCACAAAGGGCTGCCGACAATGGCGATTTACACTGAGGTAATATCCTTTTCATGGCTATCAGACGGACGCATTGACATTGTGATTCGCGGGCAAATCCCAACAAGGCCCGAGCGTGCGAGGCACGCGAATACTCTGCGAACAATGCGCTGATAAAACGCCGCGATTTGACAAGGAAAGAATTGTTTGAACTCGTTATGAAAACATGAATAGATATTTGATTGATTAAATATAGGATTGCAAAAAAGAAGAAGAAAACAAAAGATTTTGCAAAGAAAACAATTATATTTTTACATATATGAATGTTTTTTAACTTTTGAATCATTTAAAAAATAAATGGAACATCTAATCTTTTTGCAATAATTACTTTTCTATCAAATTCATTCCGTAGGAAAAATATCAGAATTAAGTGTTGTAGAATGGCATTTGCTATTTTTATATCATATTGTATAGAAATCGCTTTGTTAGAGAACTTGTACAGTAAAATTATCACAGTTAAAAAAATATCATACTTTAAAATATTATAAAATGATTGTTTATGGAAACAATATTATCAAAATATTAGTATATAAATAGGAAAGCTACATTATTACAACACTTCTGAGAAGAAAAAGCATCGATTGCCTGAATTAATTACTTTTTTTTCTCATGTAAGTAGCAACACAAGCTATTGAACCCGTCAAAAAATTTGAACTTGAAACTGTCAAATCCTGTCGTATCAGACCTTCCTCGGACTGAAAAACACATTTTCGAAATGCACATCTGTGTCTGAATATGATAATTCAGAAACACCTTAAGCTAGACGGAAATTTGAAATGCCATATTCATATTAAATTTGTAGTTTTGTCGCAAATTATGAGCAAAATCCGTTGATGGAAAATTTTCCTGTTTGGCTGCCCCAGTATAAGTGGGCACAATAATTTCAAGCTGTAAAGAGCTAGATAAACTAAATTTGCTACACAAGTTTAAAATTTAAAATATAAAGTTAACTGAGTATTTAAATTTAAACTACCAAGAGGTACCCATTTATCGATCTATACTTTCACAAATACAATTGCTCAAAAAACACAAAAGAGATGGATAAATGAATTTCGGTGCACTATTTTATGTATACATATTTTATATTGTGTATTGCCATAATTTTGAATTCTATATCAGCGGGTTCAGGACTGGTGATCTAATTGTGCTGAAAATCTGCAACCATTGCTGACACGGTGTACGATAAATCCACTAATCGTTCATTCATTGGTGTGGCGGGAACGTTTAAAGATATATTTTCCTAATCTATAATACTGTTAAAATTTAGAAGGCCCGTCCCGAAATAATTTTCAGGGAACTTCAAAACAGCTTTTAATCTAATTGTTTTGAAGTTTTTAGAATATTAATTCGGAAATTTCAAAATAGTTTATAACAACACTAACTTAGTGTCATTGTTGTTGAATTCGATCTCAGAAGATTGAGAATTAATTGCCTGATTGCGCCAAAAATCTGTAAGTTATGCAGGCATGGTTCATGAAAATAGAAATTCATGAAAACATTCATGAAAATGAAAATTCAAAGAAGATATTTAGTGATAAAATATGCTCAATCCAAGAAAAAAAAATTATTTATATTTTTTCCTCGACTTAATTCATTGCAAAGAGGATGAATGAAACTTTTCCATGATATATAACTAAATTTAGGAGCTTGCTATATTTTTTAAAAATTTTCTCTCTCTACCTTGAGCATGGAGGATGTAAAAGAATTATACCATTTCTAAAATTTCTAATACTATATCTAAAATTAAATATCTGAATCACTATTCAGAATAAATTAAAATGGAATATAATGAAATATTGCTCATGCATGCTGCTCAGAAGTGGATATTTATGTCGCTAGTTGATTCATCAAACATTTTTTCATATTTTTTTATTCGTCATATATGCTATCAATTTGATTAATAAATTTATTTACTATAAAACGTATTTTCACTACCTGATATTGAAATCACATTATAAAAACAATTTTTAAATATTTTGCAACATGTAATAGCCTGTTTCATTTTCAATATCTTTCTTGTTTAAAGTGCAAAAATCAGAATCAAATACACATCTTCCTAATATTGAAATTCAACTGAAGTTTTCGTATGAATGCAAAAACTTAACACCTTCTTAAATGTGAAAATTAAATTGATTTCCCCTGTTTGTCCAAAATTTAACTTATGTAATCGAGAGGCTCCTTTGCTTTAAATGCATTAACTGATTTTAACTTGATGAAATTAATTAAAACTCTTTCTATAAACCCAAAATCCAATGAAGGAAAAGGGATCAAATGTAGGTGTGAAGACAGTTAGATGAATACAGAAAATGTTTGCCATGTGACTATGATATCACATAATTATTCTCCTTTTTTAAATATTGAAATAGTCTTTTATTTTCTTGCATAAACTATCTTATATGCTTTATTTTTAATTAAATAACTTAATTAATAATATTTTTAATTAAATAAAGCAATTACTTTGCCTCCTTATTACTTATTAATATTTCATTTGCGTTCTTCATTTCTTTAAACGTTTATTCTAAAATCATACTTCCTTTTATTGAAATAGATTACAAATCTATTCCCTTCCTTTGAATATCATTTAATCGCATTGGCAAATGAAACCCGAAATATTTTTTAACACCAAAATGCATTAATTTAGTTGTTTATTTCAGCCGAATAAAAACATAAAATGTCAAAAAATATTTACTTTAAAAGATCAGTAGAACACTAATTTGTTGTTGAATCAGTTGCAGTGCATATAAAAATTGCTTTAATTTTAAAAGTGATATAATTTATTTTAAAGAAATAAATATTTTATTTCATCTTCTTGAAATTTTTATAACTGCTCTACTTCTGCACTTTTTAACTTTAGCATTTTAGTTAGGTCGATTGCTTCTAATGAATAATTTCTCTTATTTATCTAAAGCAACACTTTCCAAATTTACTTCAAAATGTAAAATAAGTAAATTTCGGAATCAAATAATTTTAATCCCATTTACTTTAACAAACTTATCATTGGCATTCAAGTAAAATAGATTGGTATAGAGACAATACCACAAAATAAATAATTACGAGATTTTCTTTTTTTTATTTATTTCAAGCAGTTTTGTTACAGAAACCGAAGGCAATAATAATAATAATAGCGGAAAAAGAAAACAAATGTAATAGCTTCCAGGGAATCTCTTAAAGTGTTTTTTAATGTCCGTGCTGTTTTTTCAGTGAATTTGGATTTCAAATTATTATTATTATTAAAACAGGTATAATAAAGATTTCGAATTTTTATCAAAAGCTTTTTCTTTTCATTTGTTAAAAATCGTCTTTAAAGATGTAACTGTATTATGTTTTGTATTTTTACTGTCCTATTTCTGTGCATACTTTTCAGAAGGAATGGGAAACATGTGGGCGAGTAAAATTGTTCTTGTTCCGTATTTATCTTATTCTTCACATTAAAAAGATAATTTAAATGTATCAGATTATCGTTGTTGATGGCTGCAATTCCTTAGTCGAATTCCTTAGCTTAGTCCGTAACTTAGACAGTAGCTTAGTAAGGTAACACTTTCAAATGCTTTTTTAATTCTTGGGAAGCATTCTTCACACCCAATCTCTTTATCTTCATTGTTTCTGCCATTATAAAATTAAAGGTTAAATCGACAAAGGAGATGTAATTTCCTTTTCTTAATAAAAAGAATCAACTTTCAACTTCCATGTTACAAACGGGATTTTATTTTCCTTTAGAAAAGTTTAGTATACATAAATAAAATTTATTTGCCAATGGTTTTTGTTAATACGTAAGCTCCTTTTATAATTCAAAACTATTACTGATCGCGAGCATGACTGCATTACAATAGACATCATTGATTAAAATTTATATAGGAAATTGCTTGACTATAACTACCTTCCCCTCATTTTCGGAATTTTTTTACAATATTTGTATTCACATGCTATGAAATACATAACACGGTTTATTTCCTTATGGCTAGCCCTTCACTCTTTTTTTATTATGACTCACAAAAAAAAATTCTAAAGAAAACAGAATAGAAAAAACCACTTAATATTTCGGATTTTGTTAATAATCTCCGAAGTTCTTAATATCCGAGTATTCCTTCCATTTCAATCTCCCTCTTCGAATATAAAAATTCATTTTTGGAATGTTTGATTGTCAGAGTACACTTGAATAGGTGAAAGAAAAACAGAGCACGATAGATTAACGGAATTTGGAATATTGTGTTTTCATCAAAACTCTAGAAGGAGAATGCAGTTGTTTGTTTACTCAATTGCACACAAACCTGATAATTTAAAAACTCAACGAGACATAAGGATGAAATTTGTTTTTGGATGGGATAAACTGCATTGCAGATCAGTGTGCCAGGAAAAAATTTTGCCAATGTTTATCAATCTATTGATTGGATTCGGTTTAGTTTCAGTTTATTTTTATTGAAACCGAGTTTTTAAATCAACACTAAGATTATTTTGAGACAGATCTCGTAATTTTGAATCAAGATCAGATGACAAAAACGACACCTGAGATATCTACTGTGATATAGTATATTAAAGCGATATCTGAAGAACTCAGTAATTATATAAATGAAATCAGGATTGTGGCACCAAAATCGTTGACGCTCTTAAATGTTTCAAATAAATTTCTTTGGCGGAATTATTACTTTTATATATTCATTTTTCTTCACTATATCATGAAAATTAACTAGAAAAATTAGTCATAAAATTAATTTTATGAAAGTTGGAAGGTGAACACTCTTGCATGCTCATAACAGTATTCTGAATACGCACAACCCCAATAAATTAAAAGTCGGCATAGTCAAAAGATGTTTAATCTCATCAGAATAACAATGAATAAAGCATGTGCAATAATCGGAGGTTACATGTCTTTTGAAACTCTCTGCCTTCTTTGTGTTTTCTGCGACTTTAGGAATACGGAAATATAAGAATACGGATTATTCTCACAGAATCGAAATTTCTAAGTGAAAACTCCACCGTCATTGAAAGCTTCTAGGAAGCAAAATACCACCACGCGATATCCCAACCAAATCACGTCCATGCTTAACGTTAGCAACACCGGACCCTTTTTTCCGAGCAAGACTAAAATTACAATAATAATAAAATGGACCTTGCATTATTAAACGGCGTACAGAAAAGCCCACTTTAACCAAATGACCGCTGCTCTGGGCATTAAGACTAATTGAAAGCCAGCGCTCTGTAAGTTCATCTATAATGCAAGGGTCAGCCTGATGTAACTCGGGAGTTTGCTTGCCAGATATAGGATGTGATTAGGAAAGTGGCTAGATAAAGAGCATGTCTCGGCTCCCCCTTTTATATTTTATTATTATTATTCTATGCGAGCTGCCCACTTCCCCCGACCGGAGTGTGTCCCGTCTAATTACAAAGCATTTACGTAGCTGAGATTGCGCCCTGGAAATGAGAGGTTGTGAAAGTTTTAGGAAATTAATAGGTAAGAGGTAAATGGATATTTTTTTCCCGCCCCTGCTCTGCGAAGAATATTGCCCGTTAAATGTGCGGAGCTGGGGCTTGAAGCTCCCGTACATGTAAAGGTCACCACACAAAATTATAGATTTGTGGGGACACATATTTCCTATTGGCTAACATGCAAGCTTTCAACCTTTTTGTTTGTCTTGAAACTTTGAAGCAACAGAAATTTAGAAGATTTCAGAAATTATATTTCTGAGTATGAGAATACAGCATACATGACTTTTGGCGGGGCGAATCAATATTTGCTAATAAAAGAAATATTCTTGAAAATGGAAACACCGAGAAGGAATGAGAACAATGAAATTATTTTAATACCTTATTCTTAAATTCAGGAGAAAAAGTATAACAAATAATTGGTAATATTAAAAAAAAAATAGTAACAGTTTAAATACTTGATGTGGATATTTCAATAGCCCTCTTACGATTTAACAAAAATAAATACCGTACTTTCGTCAATTTGTTTCTCATTCTTTTGAAAACAACAATTTTGTTATTCAGTTTTTTTCACTTTTTGGGCAATATTTTGCCGTATTTTAGGCATAAATACATTATCATTTATTTCTATTTATTAACAGGAAATTTTTTTACAAACTAATAGTACAATCAATTAATCCAATTAAAAAGCATTACATATAGTTAACATAAAAAATTTGAAAAGTATAACATAAACATAAAAAGAAGGTAACATTAAAAGATTTGAAAAGTATAACATAAACATAAAAAGAAGATAACATTAAAAAATTTGAAAAGTATAACATAAAGTATAAAGAAAAGTATAGCATAACAGAATTATAACATAAAAGATTTGAAGATCACAAAGTTCAAAAATAACAAAAATTCAGGAAGAATTTTGATGAAATAACATATTAAAAATTATTTTCTTCAGAATGCTAATTTAACAATTCAATTTTCTAAACAACGTTTCAGAAAATTTGTAAGAAAATTAGTATCATATGAATATGCAGGAAACCATTTCTCGCAAAACTGTTTAAAGGGCAGTCCCACATGAATGCAAAATAGAATATAATCTATTCAAAATGCTACATAAGTCTTGCCTTAATAGCATATTGTTATTGTATAAATCTATTTTCTGCCTGATAAAATTTATAAGTTGGATGTCTTCCGTAAATTACATGATATAATTTTTTTTCAATAAATGCCACAATGCAAATTTTTAAATTACCATATTTGTCATCTTATTACTTTTTGGATATTAAATTGTTAGTAAAAAATTTATTAAACGAAATACCACTTAGATTTTTAATTAAAAAATTGAAATAAATTTTGACATTTTTGTTCAGAAACTTCGAATCATACTTACAGACTAATTTCCATTTAGTACCGCTTTAAAATTATTAAAAAAATTATATTTTCTGTTCTCTAAATTTTATTTTCACACATTTTTCTGCAATTTAAGTATTTTTTTAAAAAACGTTTTAATAATATTTTGCATACTTTTTAATAGCATCAGTTATTGCATTTATACATATGCTCTCTGTAATTAGATTAAATACATTTTTATAAGCATGCTGTATATATATATATTGGAAATAAGAGAAATTTTGAAGAATTTATCTATTTAAAATGTTTACACATCCAGCATAGAAATTACATTAGTTACTTAGTATTAAATAGCAATAGCTAAATACAAACAAAACACCATATAAACATTCAGATTGTTCCATGAACGTTTTTATAGATGTACCTAATTCAACACTTCATTGTTGCTGTGACTTATGGCAATTTACAGATATTGTCGCCTATTTAAGCCAAAATGAGCGTCTCTTTTTTTTTCAGTAGCACCAACTAGGGTCAAGACTATGATTTAGTTACTTCATGCTTCACATCCGCTTGCAAAACCTTTTTTTACAGGCGCATTCACACAGCTAATAGAGAGAACATAGAAGAACAACCATGCCCGAACCTGAACTCGAACCCGGGATGCCCAGATCAAGGGCCAGGACACCGGTTTAACACTTCGTTGAACTATTTAAAGGAGCTGTAAGATATTATCAGAATTCCTTGGTACTGTATTTGTTGTTTCACTAAAAACTTCATTGCATCAGTGGAAATAATAGGAAAAATGTCATGATGTTGGAAACAAGCATCAAACAATGTTTAATTGAATGGAATAATAAGCTTAATCTTCTCCTGTTACCCAAATGAGAAATCACCATGACTTGCCCATGAAAACTGATGTTTATATCTTTCAAAATTGTTATTTCCTTAACATGATTTTTTGCATTTTCTTAAAATTAAAAAAATGCCCCTTTTAACGATATTAATTTCATTTCCTCATAGTTTCTATCATTACTTTTAATATATAAGTTTTAAATCCGACAAAAACAGCTAAATTCACACTCTTCCATCAATAAACTCGATCATGTTTCTTTTCATTAGAGTTAAAATTAAGATAAATAAAATTGCTTTCTTGGGATATTACCTTTCACTTTGCTTTTATTTCATAATAAATTCATTTATTTTCAATCTGCCCCATAGTAATTTGTAGTAGACTGATTCCATCAATTCCGTTTATTTCGGTCGCACAAAATACTAGTTGAAATTCTTAAAAAATAGTATGTTAATCTTTTTTGCCAAAAAAGTAGATAATCTATACAAGCAAATTAATCGAGGCGGATACTAGAGTAAAAGGAAGCACCATTCTCCTCAAATTATCATTCTATGATGCTCTGTAATTCTAAATTCAGAGTATATAAATTTTAATTATTTGTTTTGTTATTTTGCATATTTGTTTTACTTTTTGGTGTTTCGAGTATCAAAATAGAGGATTGTGAAACTAACAATGGATTATCATCTCACCTTTCCAAATTATATACAGAGAGAAAGAGAAGGAATTTTTCGAAACTAAGAAATAATATTTTAATTTTTATTTTATATCAAGTATGGATATGAAACAACATGTTCAAGTAGGGTTATGAAATAAAGAGAGAGAGAGAGAAATATTTATTGTAAGTTGCAAAAAAATTGAGGTTTCTCTTCTTTTTTTAAGGTATTTTGAAAATTGAAATAGGCAGGCTTTGCTTGTTATGCTATGAAATGCAAGTAAAAATTATTTTTTTTGAAAATAAAATGGTGTTAGGAGATCAATATTCAATTGAATATTTTATCAATGATAAATTAGACAATTGATTTTAAAAAATTGCCCATTAAAGTCCATTGCCCATGAGTTTTATTTTAATGTTCCGCTTTGAGAAATTTCTCTATTCCATTGTAAAGAATCTAAATTACTGATTTTAAATTCTTTTTTAAAAATAAAAAATTCCCAAAGTATTTTAACATATTTAGTTGAATCCAGCACACAAGCATATATATAATGAGAGTGTAGTTTGATCATCAAACACATTTTTATTTTAGGTAAATCTGTCAGTACGTTTTGGTATTTTGGTTGCAATTCTGTACAATATGTATTTATTAGCTTTAATATTTTGAATTAAAGTTAAATTTTTCTTTATATCTACCATCTTTTTCGCTTAATTCCTGATTTTTATCCAATCATTCTCACTTTCGTATAACCGATTCGGACCAATCCCTCTTTTATTTGGATTTAATCTCAAAATTCAACACAAACGGTTGAAAAAATTGCATTGAAAAGCAAATTAACAAGCACATAAATCATTATTTTATAGTTAAGTTCGACATTTCATGTGGCAAGCAATTCTATCATTCTATTGTTGCAACTGCTGTGTAACATTCAGATTGCTTAGTATTCACGTTTAGCTGATTATTCAGCAAAAGGTCAATATATATTTCTAAAACTATTACTCAGTCCTGTTTGTTGCAAAACAGGGGAAGTAAGAGCTCTGAGTTAGCTGTTAAGCAGGATTATAATGATTAAAATACAATTCATGCATAAACTCTACCAATTCAAGGTAGCTTTGTTTTACAGCTGCGATCGAAAGCATAAAAATTCAGTCTACGCAAGAGGAATTGGCTACAACCTACTATACGAACAAATAAGTTATTTGTTTCCAAACTATATAATACTTTGAAATGCTCCCAATGACCCATTTTTGTGTCAAATTTAATCAAATAAAACACACCTACACAGCATCTACCCACCATTCTCCCTTGCTCCAGTACTCTAAAATTCAAAGACAAGAACACATTTCCTGCACTGGAAGCTTATGAATTCCTCTATTTTTGTCAAAACTTGGATACTTTATGACTCCCAAGGCGTCCAATCAGGTTACAGAGCGTTTACATTTTACGAAAATCTTACGACACATGGATTTTCAGATTTCTGAAAGAATGCACGGTTTTTATTTATACGATACTACAATTTTTGTCTTGACTTTTTGAAGTGATTGATTGCTGTTTTCCAAAAAGGTGGGTGGTACATGGAGTACGGGAGTGACTCACTTTAAAAGTCGTTTCGCGGGGACAGAACGTGGGAATGGGGTGGACTTAAGGTGATGGGATGTCACTGTAAAAGGCGATTTCGGTAGATTTAAGACCCAGCGCTTTTTGACTTTACAATTAGCCTGATGCTGTTGTTTCCCCGAGCGGTTTTCGTCGTTTGGGAAAGTTGCGGCGACCTGATTTTTTTTCAGCGGAATACAATGCATCGTGAAAGATTTTTGTTTATATTTACTTGGGGAGTGTGAAACTTAATGGCATATTACCGTAAAACGCAGGAAAACATTCCCACATTTTAGAAAACAAGCAAATTTTATTGTTGGAATGGAAATTTTCTGCTATGTGAACTGTGCAAACAAGGAAACGCGATAATTGTCAAGTTGTTACACAAGGAAGAAAAAATGGAACCGCAAATTTAAGCTTATTCAATTATAGTTTATAAAAGAGAATGGACAATTGAATTAAGAAAACGAATACGTAATAATTAAAAAAAGAATTAAGCTATTGGAAACCCTTATAATTAAAAAAATATTACTTCATATAATTTAATTAAGATATCCAATCAAGGATTTTTTTTAATAAGATTTATATGAGGTTTTTTTATAATCATAAGGATAAAATGATGAATAAAAGTGAAATTATTTCAAAAATATATGTAGCCTTTGATTTAAAAAAAAAGCCTATTTTGATGTAAATATTAACATTGATTTACAGAAGCTACGATTGTTCTAGAGAATTAAAATTGTTACAGATTTTCATTTTCCTTTGCAACATTTCATGTGTAACATATCTTTGAGAATAACTATTATCAAAAAAATATTCAAAACTAAAATTTTTGTGTATAACATACGAAATTATCTATGAAAGTTTGGAATTTTTTTCAACCATATTAATATTAAATAATCACAAATCCTGTTTTAAAGTATTCAACAAATCCATAGTTCGTTACATTTTGTATAATATAACATGCACTAATTATAAATTTCGTTAAGATATCTTGATTATTTTTTGAGATATGATTATACTCGTAAAGAGAAAAAAAAAAGCCTCATTTTTCAGAAAATGCATGTGAGGTTTTAAAAGCTTAGAAATAAGCATCACTTACATGTCAATAGGTTTCTATGCCTTGGCTTCTAACTGACATAAAAAGAAAATAAAGCTATCACTGAAAACAGAAACGCTCCTATTTTTTAAAACTGCAATAAACAAATAAATAAATAAAAATGTGAATTTTCATCCAAATTCATGTTTATAACCTAGTCGAAAACATTAATTGCTCTAATTTATCATATTTCAAGAATAGAAATATTGATTTATATGGAAAATATAATGATATTTTCTTCAAATGATTTAGCAATTAATTTTAAAAGCGTTTATTTTACATAAATTTTAAGAGGAATGTCTAAGAAATTAACCATATTCTCAAATTTGTTATCTCCAATTTGAATCCGACATCCATCAAAATTTGATTGACTTTTTTGTCATAATTGTCTCCATCTGATATAAAGGCTACATTTAAATAAATATATAATACAGCAACTATCCATTGGAAAGAAAAAAATTTCTAAAATACATTCACTTGAAAGATTTAAGAAAACTTTCAAAATTTTGTGTGACTTTTCTGGGCTGCATTTTCCCCCCTTTCCTTTTCTTTTCTTATCTTTTTTTTTTCTAATTTAATAAGGAAATACTAGACTTAAATCAAATAATTCGCCACTGCAAAAAATAAAAGTTAGAAGCTGTTTTCCAATATTTTTCAGTAGTGAGAAGGTGGGATTTCAAGCCTAGGCGTTATATTTTATCTTATAAAAGTTATATTGGAATCTCGAATTCATGCTCTTTTTTTTTACACCAGAGCCAATGTTAATTAAATTATGTCAAAAATATTACATAAAAGACCATAAATATTGGTCAGAGAGTAATTAAAGAGAATCAATTTGATCCTAAACGTGGATTTTAACTACTTAAAATTATAAACATAAAATTCTTTTGAATTGATTTTTTTTCTACCGCAAACTTAATAATTATTATAACTTTGATATTATTATTATTTTCTCTTATAATCCAAAAATATTATGGCACAAAGATTATTTTACATCAAATTAAAGGTGAAAAAAATTAGCTTTCTAATGATATCAGTGTTTTAACATATAACTTAAGCTTCTATTTTTAAAGAAATATTTTAACTATATATTTCAAAACAATATATTTCGGTCAAAACAATAAAATTTAATCTGAACGAGCACGTTGCGAATGAAAGGGAAAATTTTATCTTTTATCAATTTGTTGCCAACGAATTCAGAAAAATTCAAAATGAAAAAAATAAATAATTATTGCAAATTAAACGTATAAAAATGTAATTTGCAGAACGTGTCTGTATGAAAGGAAATAAATATGAAATGTTTTTTCGCAAAAGAAAATGTAAAGAAAAAATTTTGAGACTTGTACAATATTATTAATTAAATAAATAAGCTTTATTTAAGACAAACATGGTTTAATATGCATATTTTTTCAATTCAAGGTCCAATGGCTAATTTCTAAAACTTAAATAATAGAAATGCATCTATAAGAAAGGTCTAAATGAAGTAAATAACTACATAGAATGTAATATGAGTCTATAAATGCTTTAAAAAAAGAATGTTTAGCTTTTAAATAAAAAGAGATAATCAACTCAGTTTCTAAAACTGATTGATATATAAATATTTGAAGATCATTATTCAATAAAAACGGGTAATTTTAAAGCACTTCATCGACCATTAAAAAGTTACTTCAATCAATGCCCAGGATTTCTCAATACTGACTAGCCTAAGAAAGAAAATGTTGAATGCTCGAAACATATTTATTCAAAACTCCATAAGTCGAGTAGAATTTTTGTAGAATATTTGAATAAAATTTGATAGCAGAAAATAGAAAAACTTCAATTATTTATTTGAAAGTTATCTAGAACATTTCGTAGAATATGATTCCTTAGGATGTATAAAATTTAGACTTAATAATTTTTAATCATGTTTATAGACCAAAATGAAATAAAATATTATTATTCGCATCATTTAAATCCTTTTGAAAGTAAAACTAAAACCTGAATTTTCTGATGAATCTAAGTAATTTTTGTTAAATAATTCTTGAAATATTACAGAAATTATTGAAATTATTCAGTATTACACATAATGCTTCTCTTTTACTTGAGTTTAAAAAATTGCTTGTTTTCTTTAAAAAAAAATGTTTTTATAAAAATTTGCAGCTTAATCATTTCCACTTTAAATTAAAGATGAAATTTTGAGAAATCTGACAGATAACTAGAGAAACATATAGTACGTTATGAGCTTAAGGCCTTTATAATTGCAAGAGTGAATTATATGACTATTAAAATTTGAATCTTAAAAATATTTTGATGAAGTAGCTCTTAAAAGACAAGCTGCATAAAGTATTTAATTGACAATGACAAATCACATAAAGCATTTAATTGAAAATGAAGTTACATAAAGTATTTAACTCATAATTCTAAACAGTAGTTAAATTGGCGAACCAGCTAGCCACCAAAGGGGGCTAGTATTTCATAAAACTCATTTTGTGTTACAGGAAAAAAATTACATGTTACGATAAGTTACATCTATTCTAAAGCATACTTAAAGAATTTCCCCTGAGCGGAAAAGTTGCAAAATTTATTTGGAAGATATGACCGGTATATCGAAATGCTATTAGAGAATACTGATACCAACGAAACGAAAATTTTTGTTTTGAAGACTTTCGTAAATGTGAACGGCGAAAGCAGATTAATAATGATTAAAACATAAGAAAGCATTACTGTGTTTTTTTCTTTTCTTTCAAGGACCAAACTGCCTATAGCTCAAAAGTACCATTATCGAGAACCACTTCACTCGAATATTAAACGCAATGCACACATCAAATTTGTGCCAAACAAATTATTGGTGACAGAATGCCAGTAAAATGATCAACGATTATATTGATAACAAATGGAAAATACGCATATTCTTCAATTTCTACTGACATTTTGTGAAATCCTGGGAAAACACTTCTTTTGGAAAACCTTCTTTTACTTCTGGGTTATCTTTAACTAACTATTTATCTTTTATTAACTAACTAGCTATTTTCAGATGCTATTAATCTTACTTTTGCGCTTTCGGCAACAGGCATTGAATTCACCAATATAGGAAGTTTTGAAATACGGAGAAGTTTATATTTCATTCTGCAATATAGTGTTGCCGCCTTTTTATCACAGAATATAGCTAGAGTAGAAACCGAATAATTTATAAAGTCTAATTATCTATATAAGTAATAAATACATAAGTTTCGAATAATTTATTTAAATAAGAAAATTAAAAGGGGATATATATATATATATATACTAAAGAAAGGGAAAAAGAAATCTAACGCTTGAAACTTAAGACTTAAGAAAGAATTCTAGAAATGTGCTCTGTTACTCACTGAATTATCAGTCATTTACAGGGCAAAATTACCTAAAAGTCACTGTCATGACCTCATGAAATAAGCAATAAAACATTAAAAAAATGTTCAAAAAATAAAGTATATTTTCAAACTAAAGCCAGAATTGCCTAAAAAAGAAAATCTACATATAATAATTTATGGAAGAATTGATGCAAAATTTTCAAATCATGGCAACTATCAATAAAAAATAAGCGTTAACCACCAGCTATAACCATTAGGCGAGTAAAGATTGCTGAGCAGGGAACACTCATCTTATTACAATACGAATGACTCATCAAAAGGTTTTTATTTCTGAGTGAAAATGTTTCCTCTTGCCCATCATATACAAAAGATACGGTTTTACTTTTTTAGTCAAAGTCGTCTTTTTTCCCACGAAAAGAAGGAAAAATTGGCTAAAAAAAAACTAAATGTTGTAGAAAATGATACAGCTTATACTTTTAACAATCCATTTCAAATTGGTATAATTGCCATTCAATTTAATAAAAAAAATTCAAAAACATTCAAATGCACCGGAAATAAAAATTTTGCTGAAAATGAAAGACAATTAAGTTTTTCTGATACTGCATTAGGAATGCTGAGAAGTAGTTTGAATTCTTTTTCAATCATGAATTTCAAAAGATAATTTAAATTATGTTATCTGCCAGGGGTTTCATAATCCTTCATTCTACGGTTTTCATGTTTTATTAAAAAGTTGTTTAAACTAAGTTGTCTCAGTTTAAAGGGAATTAACTTATTTTCTTAATCTTATCGATGTGCTATAAGAAGATTCGGTTATAATCTTGATTATTTATATATGTGCCAGTTTTTAAATTTCCCTAAAGGAATTTCAAAGACTACAGATTCTACAAGACTGCAGAATAAAATAAAATTTCAGAGAAATAAAAATTTATACTTTAAAATGTATAAATAAATTTTCGACACAAAAAAGAAGTTCTAACATTAAAATAATTTAAATAGGAAATACAACTTATTTAATTAATTCTTATGATTCAATTTCGGGAAACGGCATACGTATTCAAAAACAACTCCTACTTTTTTTGGCTGAGAAATAAAATAGTATCTTGTGGGTGAAAATATTGAAACATTAAGATTGATCACTCGACTAAAAAGCAGTAGAAATACGTTGGGTGGAATATTTCTTTCCATATTTTTTTAACTAATATAATAGGGGGATGAAAATCTCGTAATATGTAGATTTGACTCCATTTAAAATACAGTAGAAATGAAAGAAGAAAATGAAAGGCTTCTTTTCCTATGATTCTCATAAGATTTGTGACAAAAGGATCATTTAAATAAGGCGAATTATCGCCACATTATCTCGAACAATTTTAGTCATGAAAATTTCTAAACAGCTGTAGTTGATTAGAAGTAAGAGTTGAACAAATATTTATAATTTTCATGGTAGCTTTTGAATCTTGGTATGGAATACCATATTGGGACTATCGATTGCATCCTCTCCTCCAAAGACTTATTTCATTCCCAACTCTTACTTTTAAAAAATTAGAGATTAGTAAAATATATTGAATGAAGGGGATATTATTTTCTTTACATACACAGGTAAGAGGAATATATTTTTACCTCCCAATTCCAGGATTTAAAAAAAATTTCACATATATCAGAAGTTTTAAATTTTGACTTCCAATACTATGCATCTTCTACTTTACACCATTATTATAAAATCAATTTAAAAACTGTGTTATGCTGTGGAAAAATTATTAGAGAAAAAAATTATTCAAAAATCATAATATGTTTTAAACGCCTAAGTTAGGATTATTTCATCTTATCATGTTTATGTAGTTTTGATTATTTGTTTCCTCTTTATTCCCCTCTTTTATTTGGCTAATAAATCGTTATCAAAGAATAAATTGAAAAAATTTAAGGCGGAACTTCAGAACTAAACTCTGAAAAAATCGTTTAAAAGTTTCATTTGAATTATTACTTTTTGAATAAAAATAAAGTAATTTTTAAAATGTAAAATTTAATATTAAGTGTTCGCCTGTGACATAAATTAATCATAATGATTAACCATAGTTTTGTAAATAATTTAGTTAATTTTTTAAAGCTTCATTTTATCATAATTTTATTGGAGATATTTAAAAAAAAAACGTGCTTAACTACCAGTTAATATAATCTATCTAAATAATCGTGATTATCTATTCTGAACAATAATATGCTTTTGCATATAAAAAAATTGATTAGAATGAAATATAGGAGTTCAGAGTTTCTAAAAAATTATTGTTTTCAAAAGAGAATGAAAGTTATTACAAAGCAACATAATACAGAAAATAGTTCAGGTTCTATAGCTGAGTGAAATGTAATAAAATATTCATTTATGAGGAAACCATTTAAAATTACGTTATGAAATATCATAAATTTTATTGAAATATCTTTAATATATATATGATAAATGAAAAAAAATCAGGTAGAATTGAAATTACTATCCAGTTTAGAAAAGTTTAAATAATGAAGATAATGAAAGAAAAAATAATATATATGTATATATAGAATTGGGACGGAGGGGCATTCTGTAAAAAGTTAATTACTATAAATGTACCGGGTAAGAAAAATTTTTATTTTTCAAAATGTTTACAAACTGATTTGATTAGTGATTCGTATCTTTCTAAATTTTTCTTAACATGCTTCGAACAAAGCATTAAATTTATGTTAACACAATGTGATTGACAATTTAAGCTTCCATAACACGTCGTAAAAAGTAAAAAGCCTATTATAATGTCTTTTTAAATTTCCGCTTGTTATTTCTATTTTTTTTTTTAAATTTTACTCGTTTTTATTTAGAAGTTCCATTTTGTTCATGGTTACTCAGGCTTCATGCAACATTATTTTTTAAACTAATCCATCCTTATTTGCCATATTTTGTATTTTAATTCTTTTTAGATATTATTTTTGTACATTTTTTTTTATCTTTTTCTTCTTAAACTAAGCTATCAACCTTTAGCATTCCTTCTTTTATTATAATTCATCACTGAATGCTATAGTTAAGCGATGGGGTGTGTTTCTAAAGCATTCGGGTGTATCACCTGCAATTACCGATCATAGCTCCGAGTCGGGGATTTTTCTGCATTATGCCTTTCACATACATCGTATTGATTCATTGAAGAAAAATCTATGTAATATATTTTATATATAAAAATTGCCCTTAAATAAATAAAAAGTATTTTTTTATTTTATTTACTTTTTTTTATCATGTGAGAAAACAGTGTTGTTTTGGTTTGGGGGGGGGGGTCGAAGTTTCAAATCACGTCGGCAACAACAACTGAAGCTCAAAATTGCGTAGGCAATAAATAAAGCATAAATGACAATTTTCCTCAACATTTTTAATCACATATATTTTTATCTTCTTTTAGCAGTATTGCATTAGTATTATTATATATGCTTCTTTGAAAGCAGATGCGTTTTTAAAAGATTGACCTACTATTACCAGTATTACTTTATTATTACGCACGGTTATTTGACAGCAGAAAAAGGTTGACGTAAAACTATGACATCACATCTGTCATTTTCATGGAATATAATTTTTTGGAGGAAATTAAATCATCAAATTTTTGTAATATGCTATAAAAACTTCACTCGCGTTTAATAACAGTTTTGATAAAAGTATTTTCACTTTCCCCCTGCATTTTTACTTTCCAGTGGAGAAATATCACATCATTCATTCTTTAAGTGGGAAACACTGAAGGATTTAACTCTTGTCCTAAGAAATTGAAAAAAATCCATTCTGAAACTGTTTTACGATCTCAGAAGTTAGAAAATAGCAGTTTGTTTTTACAAAAATATTGTTTTCATAAAAATTCTATTTAAATTAATGTGTTCAAAAATTTATTGGTAAATAGTTTATCCATTGCAAATCGCATTGCGACGGAAAGAGCTCGTTATTTAGCTTCCAAACGTGGAATTTTTTCTGTTAGAACATGATTTTTTTTTATTTAGGTGTTTTTGAAGCTCGAAATAGCATAGGCAATGTATAAAGCATAAATGACAATTTTCATTTTATTATTTTAAAGCTAATTCATGTGCATTAATAAAATCATGTGATAAAAAATGTTTTTGCATGATAACTTGAAATTTGTGATAGTAGATTTCATTAAATTAAAAAAAAAATGTGCGTGGAAAAGTGCAAATTGTAACTAGGGAAAGTAATTTCCCTGAAATTTCTCAAATAAAAGTGTTATTTCCCTCTCCTCAGCTCTAAAATTGTGGACCAAAAGAAATAAGCTAGCCACGAGTACTCACATTTTTATTGTTAATCTCCCACAAATCAACGTTACTTGCTTCGCAGTATAGTAAATAAAAGCGAGCATGAATTTTATAAGTCTTTTTTTTAATGATTGATTTCCAAATTTTACACAGATTGATTACAATATTTTTAATGAAGTTATAAACAAAATTCCGTTCACTTAAACTGTTTTTAAATATAGTATTTGCATACATGAGAATACACTGGCCAATGAACGGTCATTGACAGATTTAGATCGAATTTTGATTCAATATTTTAGATGCTAAAACTATGAATGCCTCCATTTATTTCTTTGCCCTTCTTAGTTACCGCATTCATTGAAACAAAATAGCCAAGGAGACCTGTTTTATGTGAGTGAAATTTGTTCAAAAATTCATGCTTATCTATAAATTTAAAATAAAGATCGTATGTCAACTTTCATCTGTCTAGCTTAAAACGTTTTTCAGTATTAAGTTTATGACAAATAAACAAGCATGGTTCCAAAAATGTGTTTTTCGGACGTAGAGAGATCTGAGATCTCAGTCAAATTCTCGTGTTCAAAATTTTGAGGGTTTACAATACTTCCTTTTCGCTTACTTGGTGAACGTGAAAAAGAAATTGAATGATTTTGAGAAAATAATATTAGTAACTTAAACACTAGTTATAGGTCTGTATTAAGTTAAAAAGATAATTTAACATAAACATAATTTTTTTATATAAAAATTCACACTTACACACACTACTTTCAATTGTTATCGATAATACTACTAGTCTGCATTTATTTAGCTTCTTTGATATTTCTTGCATTACTTTATTCAAGGTCTGAAATATCTATATATCTTCCTATATGCGTAAGCTAATGTCACTTCGGTAATCAAAACATGGATGATAATGACACTGTGTTAATGACTTCGTGGTCCGATGAATCTTATGTTCAATTAAAGACTACTAACTATGAATTAATTTTTCCAAATATATAAGAAACTAAAGATTCATTGATTCAACAAATTGCATATGGCGTTTCAATTCTTGCTCTGACTGCAAAATTGTAATCAACGGTAATTATATTTCGATTCATTAAAGTAACTTGAGAGAAACTCCTATGTATGAAACACTTATAGTCGACTTCACAACTAATATTATATTAATAATCTGTTATGTAGTATTTTATTTACTAAAATATTTAAAATAATATCGATTACTATTTTAAGTTTCAAATATTACGAAGAATCAAGGATTTTTAACATAACATTAAAAAATGAAAGTCAATACTATACTAAAAGTATAGTATTGACTTTTCATGGATCCCGTCTAAATTCGCCTTTAGCCTTGTCCAATAATGAACAGATTGAAATATGTATTTTGAAACAGAGCTTCTTTTCATAAAAAAAAATAAATAAAAAGTATCTTTTTTGACAACTGAGCAAGTGCAATGCAAAGTTTCTAAAATTCTAAACCACATTCTTTACAAAGACCATGCAACAAACTTTATAATATAACAACAATAAACTTGTGATTATTTTACTTACCGTGTTGTATTACGCAGAGAGAATTTCAAGCAATACTGCAAAAATAAAGAAGAACAGTATTTTATCTTTCTGAAGATGAGAAATCATGTAAAATAACTTTGGAATTGTTTTTTTCTTTCAAATGTTTCAGTATTGAGACAATATTATGAAACACATACAAATAAAATAAGTCCAGATCAAGTAGTCATTTTTTATCTTGGCATGATCAGATTAATGCACAGAAATTAAGTCTTTCTTACATGGTGAATGCAGATTTTTAAACAGCAATCTCCCAACTCCCTCCTCCATCTCCTCCTCTTTTGATGAAATGTTCTAGTAAAACTGCTGACCTGCTGTTTCATTCTTACGGGGAATAATCAGTATTGTTGGATTACCTTAATTTACCTTTGGAGTGTTCATTTCTTCTTTTCTATCTGTGAATTCATTACGCATAACAAATTTTTCTCATTTATTGTCGATTTATTGCATTTTTATATTCGATTATTTATGTCGATTTATTGCATTTCACAGATAAATCTGCTGAAAAATTCAGATCAACAACAGAAAATGCTTATTGCTCATTCAGATAAGAGAGGAATACTATGAGGTAATCCTCAGAAATATATTCTGTGCACAATCTTCTATTCAGCCACTCCATGCCTGTTGAACAGGGTTATCAAACAGCCTAAGTGGGCAACTATCAACTGTCCAACGATTTGGGGATGAGACGATTTTTTACTTTATTCCCAGATTTAAATTTGTACTTTCAACTAATTTACGAGAGCAATGCAATGAAAGTTTTAAAAAATGTCAGATCCTGTAATTAAATAATATTGGGGACTGTGTTCAAAGAATTAAGTTTAGCATTATTATCAAATTAGAATTGTGTCGTTGTTGTATATCAAATCTTAAAACAGACTCCCTTGCATTTGATACGTAATTATATATTTCATTATCTTTTAAAACTGTTAACCGTTCTGTAAAACTGTTAGCCATCTTTTAAGACTGCTAACCATTCTGTAAAACTGTTAGGCATATTTTA
>JAPMOQ010031668.1:599316-612813 GCA_026543055.1 Argiope trifasciata
TATATTGTAGACATTCCATTTCGCAAATTTTTTATCCACCTCCGTCCGGAATTCAAATTTTTCTTTGGTTATTTCAGTTTTTTTTTAAAGATTGTAAGAATGTTGTCGTCTTTAATGAGTTAGAATTTATTGTTTTAACTCATTTTTTTATTTCATTAATTAAATGCTTCCATGTCTTGCATTTTTGATATTACTATGCAATACATTAAGGCTTTTAAATCATTCTGTAATTTTACCCCTATATTGCGTATTAAATCAAAAATCGAAATTGAATCGAATTAATAACACATTTTAAATAATTTAAACAGGATTTTAAAAGCAATAGCTAAAAACTGCATTAGGGTTTTTTTTTTTGTTTTTTTTTTTTTTGTATAACATAATTTCAGGTATTGAATGCTGTTTGCGCACAATACTTTTGTAAGATTATTTAAATTTGTAATGTTAACTTTTGTTATTATTACGGCCCATTAACAATTATTACTTCACTTTTTTGTTTATGAAACTATTACTATCGCCATATTTATATTAAAAGCATAATATTAATGCCACTTTTCTCTTGGTTGGATGATTTGAATGAAGCGAACTTAAATTTTTGTCTCCTTAACTAGTAATTGGCCAAATTATCCAATACCTATAATCATTAAATAAGGCTTTCATTGCAATGGGAGGGGGGTGAGGTCATATAGAGCAGTTAATGTTATAACTAGCAACAAAGTAGTTGTTTCAGGTAAAATCCACACAATTGTTGCTTTTTAATATATTTTCAGGAAGCGTAAATCAAATTTTCCTTTTTTGAAAATTTATTAATATTTAGGAAGTATCCAAACATTCACTGTGTTGTCGTATGCAATAAATTTTACAAATGGATATTTCTCAGCTTTTACTTTTGCGCCGTCCGTCTAGATTTATTATTGATTGTAAGAAACTTGCCACATGTTGCAATTTTACTGTCATGAAATGATGGAGAAATATTTAAGTGAAATGTCAATAGGCAACAGTAATTTTTCTCCTATAACATTGCATTAACCAAGAGAAGTGATAAGCCCTTCTTTCTCAAATACTCTAGAATAAGGACTTATTCACCTCCCCCAGCATAAAATTTTGTATATGCAGCACATAAAATCCCGTTAATTCTACCAATCCGTTGAATAGCATTTTCACATTATAATTGCGAAATATGGATCTTTTTAGAGAATTTAGCAATTTTTCTAAATCTTTAGGGAGAATACAGGTAGATTTTTGCAGATTGATTGTCACCAAAATTTGACACAAAACTACATTTCTAGTCAATAACAAACCATATTTCATAGAATTTAGTCATTTTGTTTATGAGTTATTGCATTTACACGTGACGGAAAGTATAGACGGTCAGCTAGTCAATCACTTTGATTTGGTTCAAAATTTGGTAAGTATGTTTATATTAAATGCTAAATCTGAGTACTTCTTGGTATTTCTAGCTATAGAGTTCAATTGTATTCGAATAGCTAAACAGAGAAAGCTCTTTTAAATAGATTTCACTGAAAATTTAATGGAAATCTACAAATGTGACAGAAATTTTAAATACCAAATTTCAACTGTCTAGTTTTATCGAGTTCATAAATAGACCATCAAACGCAATACTAAAAGACGCAATACCAATATCTGAAGTGACTCAAGAAGATCTGAAATGTGAAGCTTCTTCTAAATTTCGAGTTTGAATTTTTTTACAATTACGATACTTTCTCTTTGTATGATTTATGTATCTTTCATATATGAGAAGTAAAAATATATTAAATGTAAATTCATTTATTTATACTAAATAGATGTTTTTACATTGAATTTATCCATTCATGCCGTTTGATAGCGCAAATAATATAAATTAGTTATCAGACAAATTATTCGTGTTATTTTACTTTTCGCTAATATGTTTTATTTTCTAAACTGTTTATAATTTTTTCTAAACGCTATTCTGTATGTAGAAAAAATGAAATAATTTAATAGGAGGAATAAAATAATCAATGTAATGAGAACCAACCGTAATTTTTCCTCTGTCAGTTTTCTTGCATACTCAGACATTATGGTTTCATTTTACGATGCCTAAATATAATGAACTCGGTTTGCATTTTGGATGTCTTTCTTTTTCGCAATTGAATGCAAAATTTAATACAAATCCACAATAATAATGAAAAGACCACATATCAAATTTCATTAGGCTGTACCTTTTTCATATATTCACAAACATACAGAACAGATGGAAAGTCAAGCCTTTGTTAATCTGAGCTCATAATTTAACACGTATCTGCACTATTGTGTGCAAAATTGCATTCTTCTAGTTGTTTGGAATTTTGAATTATCATGTTCCTACGGACATGGATGAATAAACAGAAAAATTTTCGATTGTTTTATTTTGTGCAAAATTTGATATGAGAAGATCACATACCAAATTACATGTCTGCAGCTTATTGGTTTTTATATTATCATATAAGATCTAAAACATTGAGATTAATGAAAGTTTTTTTTTAGCATTTTGTAAATTGAACCGAACTTTTTGAAAATTTGACTTTAATTTCCTTTTTTAATATTTTGTTTACTAGAAAGTAAAAACAATCTACAAACTGAAAAGTTATCCTTGTACAGACTGTCTTATCTTCGCTATGTTTAACGCTTCAATGTTCGACAAAATGATAAATGATCCATTACAAATGGTCAGCCTTCAAGTGAAATAAAAATACCAAAAATTAATTTTGCATGACTCTTTAACTAACAGTCATAATAAATCTTTAAACAAATAAAACTCGGAGTCGGTTAAATCCCATTTCAGACTTTCACAATATTCATTTAATCATGAAGAAAATTCTGTCGTTTGTTCCTTATCCTTTTTCATGGGTAATTTCGTACTGGCTTTGTACTCATAAAACACTTCCAATTTTTCTCTTTTTCTTAAATCATGGGAATTAAATTCAGTCCAAATTATATTTCAACATTGCTGATTGTTTCGTAGGACCCATTATCGCCTAACAGAATTTGAAGAGCGTGTCGACAACTAGAATTGCAACACGTGTCCAAACACGCGACGCATTCCAAGGTAGAGAAATGTAATCGAAAGTCTTGTGATGACCATCAAAGTACACTGCACCTTTGGCCTGATATCCGAAAGGGCCCTGTCTAATAATTAAAGTTCTTTTTCTTCTCATTGGCCAATATGTTTTCGAGGAAAGGCAGGTCCGTCTGTTCCCAATGGTCAGACGCCGTGACTGGACTGACCACGGTTAGACAACCATGTAGGTCAAACGAATTTCTAGAGAATTTACGCGGATTCTGCGTTCGACAGAACAAATGCTCACATTATGTAATGAGCATTCCTTGGGAGATGACAGAACGTGAACTATACAAGTTATGGCATTCCGCAACGAAAAACGGGATCACCATTGAGCTCGAAATACTTGCTCATGGTTGATGAGCCAGAATTGCATCTTAGTCATGCGAATGGATCGAGAGGAATACACGCTTAACTTGAAGCATCTTCTTAAATTCATTGTCTCAATCAAAAACTCAGTGTACTTCTTCTTCGAATATTCACATTCTAAGTGTTGATCGACAATTTAAAAAGATATATTTGAAATGATTGGTACATAATTATCATGTTAATCCCTTATTTATCTGAATCGATCACCAAGTTGCATTATTTTTAAATCTGTTAAATAAAATTCATAAACCAATGCTATAATTCAATATAAAAAATGGCTTGAAATCCGTAGTATGAAAATTACTTACTTGGCTTTTAACTGGCATTACAATACATTAAAAAACACATATAGTGTTCTTGAAATTAAATAGGGTAAATATGACGATTAAAGTACTCAGGCTTAAAGGAAAAATTTATATTTAATCAAAATTTACCGTATTTGCAGTTATTCGGGAAATAAAATTTCAGAGCATTGAAAAAATATTTTATAACCTAAAGATCTATAACATAATCTTAAAACTCTATGTGTTATATTTAAATCATATAACATGTTAGACTTTTTTTTTTTGAAATTGAGAAATAAAAAATTGTAACATATAAAAGTTTTATTTCAGTTGTTTCGGTTATTTTTGAAAGCCATTTTATTTTTACAATTTATTTAAAAATCAGATAAAACACAAAAGATAAATCATAATTTTGACAAAATGTAATATATACAGATGGAAAATTAGACTACTTTTAGAAATAATAAACGAAACGTTTATCCATTTATACATTATTTTTAGATATTGTCAGCTTACTTTTTAAAATAACTTCTGAAAATCCTTTTTTTAAATTTCACAATTAATAACCCTTCAGAATAGTAGTTTAGGTAAATTTACTCTCAATAGCAATTCAATTACAATTTTGAGTCGCTCACCTAAGTTTAATATCAGCTTAAAAACAAAAGAAACATAAATTTTGGAAGTGAAATTATAATTTGAATATTTATATACTGGTTCCCTAAGAAAAATGAAAAATCAAGATAGACTATTTATAAAGAAAATAATATTAATATATACAGTATAGGCAACATATTTAATAATCATAGCTATAATATTTTAATATTCTAAAATAAAAATTCAACGTAAAAAAATTTCTTCGAATAGCGGACCATAAGAGTTTAAAAGTGTGATTGTCATCAGTTTCTAACCAATATTTTTTTAAGTGAAATATTTAAAATTAAATTTTCTTTGCTTAAAATTATAATATAGATAATATATTAAATAGTTATCAAAATTAATGATATTCAATTCTTAAGTGCCGAAACTTCGTATCGTGGTAAAGTTTTAAATTTTATTCGACTGTTTTAATGTTTTTAAGAAATTAACCCTAGCTATCTAGTTACAATAATTTATACACAAGAAACTTTGTTGTTTATTAGGGCACTTGCCATAGACAATCCCGCTGTTTAAGTCAGTGATTTTAAGCCGAGAGAGCGTCTCTTGTATTTAGTACTGCCAACTAGGATCAAAAGCACGTCTTAGTTACTTACGCACCGCATTCGCTTGCACAACCGCTTCTTACAATGCAGGGGAATATTCACATTACTTACAAATAGAACATATGAAGAATAACCATGCTCGAACCGCGACTCGAACCCGGAACGCTCAGACCACAGGGAAGACGCGATACCTCTATGCCAGGACGTCGGCACAAGAACGTATTCAATATCATTGCAAAGTGGGAAAGAAAAACCACAGTACTAAACCAATAGAAAGTATTATCGTAAAATGTACTACAAAGGTAAATTCTAAAGTACTGATAGATCAGAACAAAAATTGTATGGAAATAGAATTAGTGTTTCTCGAAAGCTCTTTTTATTTTATTTTAAAGTGATGTAAAAAAAAAGAGATTTTATGCAATTATATGCTCTGAAATTCCTGAAGAAAAATGTTAAATTTATAGTTAATTTCTAACTAAAAACCTCATTATTATTTTAAATAGACGAAGAACTACTACTAAAAAGTTCTAGCAATTCTAGGATGTTATTAAATAAGAAGTAATTAATTACATTACGAATTCTATTGCTACGGATTCGACAGTCTGTACCATCATGCGTTTTGAAATATTTTTGCATTATTTGTATTTCAACATACTCATCAAATTGACAATTAAAAACAAAGAACTCTGCATTTAGAAGTTTATCTTCTGTTGAAGAGTTTTCCATTTAGTTTTTTATTCTTTTAAGAATGTACTATATTTTTTTTTCTATGCATAAGAATTTACTACCAGATTTTTCAGTGTATGAAGTAATGAATTTCCTACAAAAAACTACCCATTAGAAAAAGATTAGCTTTTTGCATTTTTTTTTTTTTTTTGCAAATGTTTTGTTTCACAAATCATTAAAACCTTTAATAAAAATCTTTTCTTACGCATTATAATTTACATCGTAAACAGCATTCTTTTTGAGCTCGAGTACTTTTCGAGTATGTTTGCAATCAAGATAAACAAGTTTGGACAAAGTAATTTTTTAAAAATCTAGTTAAATGTTGTGATATATTTTTGTACCATCTCAGCTTTTAGTAGACTCTAGATTCCACTATTTTTTAAGATAATCGCATTTGGTTTTTATATATACATTTTTTTTTTTTTTACTTTTAAACGACATTCTAAATGGATTTTAAAAGAACTGTAAATTAATTTTTATTGTTAATATCAAATATTATTTCAAATCCCACAGTCTTATTGTTAGCTTACCTCAAATTTCCCCATAACTCTAGCTGATATGAAAATTGACCATTTTAAATCGTTAATTCGACTCGTGGAAGTATGACGGTTTATATTGTGGAGTCGCGGCAATGTTGAGATTGAATTCTGCCAAGGATTGAACTCGCGACATTACGATTTGTAGCCGCGCAACAAATCCGTTATTCAAAAATAATCACTAATGTTTGAAGCCTGTTATTGGCTTATAAAGATACTACAACACAGAAATTCTTTTTAGCACCAAGAAATTAATCAAGAATAAAGCTCCCCCTTTTCCTTTTCTTTCTTCAACTTTTTTTTATTCATATCAGCACTGCATAAATCCTTCCCTCTCACCACCGCTTCTTTTTGTTCTTTTTCCATTATCTACCATTTCTTACAATTATTAATACCTAACACAGTTAACAGAAGGGAATTATTCACAAAACTAGAATTGATCAGAAATACAATAAAAACCATTGTACCATCCACTAATCATGCCAACAATCAATAAATCCCAGATAAATGTTAGTTGCTTGTATTAGCAGATACTGTTTTGGGCTTAATCAGATTCATGGCGTCGTCTACCTTGGTTTTGAAAGAGCACTTAGGATGACTCATGAATATGCCTTATCCATATTTAAACACAATATATTTCATATATTCGATGTTTATAAATATTTTAATACCACAGTAAATTTGATAAAACAGATAAGAAACGGATCAGTTTAATATGGGAAAGTTTTAATTTTATCCTATAAATTCAATCAAAAGAATATATATATATTTACTAATTTACTTGTTTGGGAATTAGGTGAATATTTTTTTTTTAAACTGATGGGCTTGTGGCCGCTTTTCAGCTTTGTGGCCCATGCTATAATTCCTTTCCCTGTTATGGATCAATATTGATACTGGATTTAGAATTAACGAACTTTTGAAAGGACATAGCAATAGACATTCTATCCAATGCGCTTTTGCTTTAAAATCTAATATGCATCTATAATTTTGATAATAAAACAGTCTGATTAATTTCATTCACCAAGCTAGATGCTATTCGTAGATTATAATATTCATACTAATGGACAGATAAGATTATACTTGACATGTATTTCGTCCAAAATTTGATTTGAAAAATCTGCAGTTTTGTAGTCATCATACCGAATTGTTATGTTTTAGATTTATCTGTGCACTGAAAAACATCATTTTCAAGAATGGTTTATTCGCAATCATAGAAATTTAAAATATGGAAATTCATTAAAATATCGAGATTGATCATTTAAAAAAATATATTATTGATCATAAAAATTTCTACTACTAAAAATTTCTACTACGAGAAAGCAAAAATTGTAAAATTATTCTTTGTCTAATCTTCGAAAAAATGTAAAAGTAGCAAAATAAATTTTGTTTACGTAACTATCCATGTTACAATAAGATTTTATTATATGCCAGTAATGAGGAAATAAGATTATTTAGCAGAGGTAATGTCGAAATTAATTTGAAAATTTCAAAATTATGCAGTCGTGTTTCATATGGGAAGGGGAGTACATGGAATAATTTTCTATATAATTTTTCTGCCTTATTAATACCACATGCAAAAATAAAATATTATATTATGCTAACAGGTATCCAGCGCGTTATTACAGCAGAAGAAATAATTTGGGAAATATGGTTTGAAATTTGAAATAGGTATCTTTAATAATCATAGAAAGAATGATAATTATTTTCTTAAATAAATCATAGAAATAATGATATTTATTTTCTTTTCGACAATGAATACGTTCATTGAAATTGAATGATTTATAAAGGATAAATATAATTAACGTTTATTCTTTTCTTTTAGATATGATAATTGTACTACGCTTATAACCATGTGCAAGCAATCATTTAACAAAATATTATAGCAATTGGATGAACGGTACGGCATGAAATAAGGACAAACAGAAAATTCATTTTTATATTATATTATATATTTTATTATATTAATATATTTTATTATCCTCTTTTTCTTACAAAAAAAAAAAAAAACCCCAGAGTATCAAATTGAATTTTTCAAACTCAAATTTAAGTTAATAACTTTCGATGCATTTTACCACATTTTATTTTAGAAATTTTAGCATTTCTATGGATGAATTAACATGAAACATAAAACAGGCATTTATCAGACCAACCTAATCAAAATCAAAATCAAAAAGGGAATAGTTTTCCCTCTATCAAAAAGAAATGTAAATTTTCGGACTAGTTTAAGCAAATATATCAAAAAGGAAGTCAATCGCGATACGGTATACCGGTTGGCAAAAGCAATAATCCATATCATTCGGTGTCTAGTCACGTTCTGTCTAATAATATATCCCGACAAAACCGAACGGGTAATATAAGACGCGTGATAAAATTTAAACTGCGCTCTAAGCTAACTTGATGAAACCCATGAATCGGCTTCATTAAGTCCTCCAGCAAGGATTTCAGTAATGATAAAAAAATGAACTAAACTTTTCATTAATAATTTAAACCCAATAGTAATTTTCAATTAAAGAAATAATGAAAAATTTAATAATTTTGTTCAAATTTAATTTGGATTTTAATAACATAACTCAATAATAGCCCTTGGGCTTCAACCTTGGTATAATTTATACTGCTTAGACAAACTTCTCACGGTGGTCCTAGAACCGATTCTAGGAATTCTTAAAAGCTTTTTCAAACAAATTACAAGGCAGTTCTTGGCAGCAGCCTGTGTGGTAGGTGCTATCAGAACAGAAGCTCCACCATTGCAAAATCCACCCACGCTTCCTTGACCTTTGGTTGGGGCTAAGTGAACCATAGACGGCAACAAGATGTCATCCAGTCTCATCTATTTTTAAGGCTTTGTGCCGCCGTGATTATATCCTCTCGAAGAGGAAGTGCGCGGAGGTCACGGAGGTCACACTCACCTGAGGATGGATTCGCTTCATCTCCGGCCACTTCCTGCGCTGGGCGTCTTCTGGCGAGGGGAAAAGTTTTACCTTTTTTTCGCTCGAGAACTTAATTCAATATGAGGATTTTCTTATTATTTTTGAAAGAAGAATTTAGTATCAATTTCTTTTCTATCAGTTGGAATGATAGACAGTTGCAATAAATATTTCATATTTATTGCAACTTAATGCTGTCTTTTGTTACGATAAGCAAATAGCATATCAGAGATTTTTTTAAGGGCTTCATAGTTTTCCTTTTAATCACGTACAGGCTGGATTGCTGCTTTCAGAATTATTAAATAATCTATTTTGAAATATATCAAGGCTGCTATTGATTTCCTAAGTGAAATGATAATTCACTTTATGAATAACAAGTGGCTCATTCTGATTTTGTTCAGATTAATATCCTATTTTAAAATAATGCCATTGGCTATTCAAAATAGCATTGCCACAATGAACTTCTTTTATGAATATAATTCTTTCTTATTACAATCTATAGGACAGCATTCTCAAGTTTATTCAGATTTTGTATGTACCAAACCTTTTTTATACATTAAATCTTTCTTAGAATCAATATTACAGTTATCATTTTATAATTATTTTTCCATCCAATTGATTGAGCATCGAAAAATGAATCAGAAAAGAGGTTAAAATTTAGCTCGATAAATTTGAGTTATATTTCTGAAGTTGTATCAATGTTACAGATGAAGACACTCATAATAATGAACTGAGACCAAATTTGGGTCTACTCAATAACATTCCCTGCTTCTACAGAATGTTTGATTAGTAATAAGTCTCATAAATACGATCTTAAAGGAAATGTGATCTCTTTTTTTCGCTAACTCGCAATTTTCCAATTACGCCATTGTACCAATGAACTCAGCCTATGTGTTCAAGTCAAAACTCGTAAGGAATCGTTATAGCATAGATAGATAGTCATAGCGAAAGTAGATATTGTATACGAGATTGGTTTCTAATAGACAGTATAAATTATTCCAATTGCTGTTTTTCGTATGTTTAACAACTAAAATAATTTTTTATCGGCCAATATTTGAAAATCAACATTGCTATAAACCGTATAAAATTTTGATTAAATTAGAAATCGATCTCTATTGTTGCAGAGAATATGTAGTATTAATAATTTAGTATGTAGTATCAATATTTCACGAGTGAAGTTAGTCGACAAAAATTATTTTCGGACTTAGTTTCAAAAAGCAACATATATGCTGGCTTATATACAGAAATTTTCATAAGCATGAAAAATTATTCACATAACTCATGTGCCCTCTGTATCGGAAAGCTATCTTGCAATGCCAATTTTATCAGTTTTCTCTATTGAACAAGAAATATTTCATCCTTTCAGTAAGTGTCTTTGTTATGGCGAATAAATCAAATAACGAATCTTTATCTAAATAATTATGAGATTTAAAGAAAAATTAGTAATTAGGTGGAAAATATTGAAAATTTCATGAGCCCTTCCAACTATATCCTCCCCCATCAAAGAAAGAAAAAAAAATAATGTAGAAAAGGTTTATATGCGAATACTTCATGCGTAGGTGGTTTCGGATACTTTTTATGATCAACGCAAATTTTGGCCGTTTCCTCTCGGGGACCCTCTTCTCCATTTGGGGCAGGAAACGAGAAGGTGCGTGACAATCGCGCATCTCGAAGCCTGCAGGAAATAACCCAATCAGAGACTCTTTCTCGAAGAACAGCAAAGATTCGAATCAGGCCACTTCCAGGAAGTGTCGAGAGAAATTTGTTTAATTTGGAGAAAAGATGAGAATTTGCGATTTTTCCAATCCGGAGATAAAGAAAATAAGCAACTTAATTTAGGTCTGAAATGAAAATTAGATAAGTATATCTGACAGCAACTTGCAAAAGCTCTTTTAAAAATGCCTACAATAAGGCATGTGCTATTAATTTTGTAGGCAAATTTTTACGTAGATATTTGTTAACGTTGCTAAATTTGCTAAAACTTGAAGAATTTATTATTTGTGAAAATATTTTTGATGAAGTGATATTAGACAGAAATATATTTCATGAGTTTTACAGATACCAACTCTTTCAACAGCTAAATTTATAGGAGAACATCTAACATCAAATTATTGTCATTGTATTAGTTTTTTCTTTAGTTAAATTTTATGAACTTCTTGATAAAATTTTCAGAATGACTGAAACTGCACTAACCTACAAACCTGTTCAAATGAAAATTGTCTAGTAGTCTGTGTGCGTGTGCTTGAATTTTATACCAGAAAAGTATGTTAAAGTAGCAATAAGTGTTACATTAGCTTCAAAAGTTAATACTGACCTATAATTGATGTGAAGGTTGCTGGTAATATTTTCACAAAAATCATTTATTAAATATCTATAGCCATTCAGAATCGCTTGTATTCGCAATATTCAATTTGAATTACCCTGTGTGTGTGTGTGTGTGTGTGTGTGTGCGTGCGTGCGTGTGTGTGTGTGTGTGTGTGTGCGTGCGTGCGTGTGTGTGTGTGTATGTGTGTGTGCGTGCATGCATGCGTGCTTACCAAACTTGGAAAATATGAGGAAGCAATAATTAAATTTCTCTTTCCATAATTAAATGGACAAAATTTTAATCAACTTAAATCTACTAGATCGATCATATTAGGGATTCTGAGAATTGTTTATAAAACAATTCTCACACACAAAAATTTTATTTCGTTAGATTCATTATTTCTCGATATTGAGATTGCTTAATTGACTTCTTTTTTACTGCTAAAAAGATTTAAATATGAAATATTGTCAGAAATAATAATATAGATGAAATATCGTCACTAGTAAATTGCTTTGAAAAATCGTTGGAATTTCGGAAAATCTTGACTATACAAATTTTAATTTTAGAAAAAAAATTATGTTTATAACCCTATAAAAATCTATGATGCAAGTGACTGCACTTAATTTATATATTAAATCAATAATAAAATGAATAAGGATTTCCTAATAAGGAAGTTAGCATTTCAAAAGATTAGTAAAACAAAAGTAAGATTTTAATGACATTTTAACAAAACTGTTAATTGCTTATTTGCATTTCACAAAAGTTAATCTTTGTGTTTGCAACATTTGTTTATAAATGCACGGAAAGCCTATCTTAGTTACGCTTCGATTACGGTTACTAACTCAGCTGTGCAGTGAAACTTTTCCGCCTTCCTGCTTTATTAGAAAATGCGTAACAACAACTTAAAATCTTTTTCGAAAAGATAAAACGACCAAGGTTAAGGTCAGACAAAATGTAGGAGGTGGAACAAGAATATAACATGAAATCCCAATTTGCATGACTCTATATCGCATTATATAAGATTAACCCTTTTTTTAGATATTCTCTAGCCAATATACAGTGGGTAAAAAAAGTTTCCGTACGGTCACTAAATTTAAGAATAAATGAGCATAATTTGTAAAGTATTGCATTTTTTCTTTAAATACTGTCTATATGTGTTTAGTATAAGTCTATAGAAAGAGGTTTCTGTAAATTTTCATTTTTAAAAAACGAGAAAAGCATATTATTTGCAATATCTAAGGTAAATTGAAAATTGCAGTGCAAAAAAAGTTTCCGTACGCTTTATGCAAATTCTTTCTGAAGTATTTAAAACAGGCCCGCAGTAAATCTTTGACTTCAGAAAGTTAACCACTGATAAGAAAACAACATTTCGACAGTTGTTGAGTTAAATTTGTTCTTCATCGCCTCAAAATGGAAGTTCCCAGAGCTATTCCGGAATTAGTGATTAAATTGGAAAATGATGGATTATCCATGAAAAGCATTAGTGAAAGGATTAAAAAATTGAAGTCTACTGTGCAATATATCATTGAAAGATATCATAAACTTCATTCACTTTAGGATAGAGATCGATCCGAGAGTCCGTCAAAATTAAATCGTGTGCATAAGAGAAATATCTTACGCCAAGTTCAAGAAAATCCACGAATTAGTGCCCCGAAGTTGGCAACTGTTTTAATGGTTGGTTACAACATTAAAGTCTCCACTCAAACCGTGAGAAATGTCATTAAAAAAAAGGGGGTTATCATGGACGTACGGCCCGGAAGAAACCCTATATAAGTTTGTACCACAGGAAAAAGCGCCTCGAGTTTGCAAAGAAGCATGTAAGCAAGCCATTATCTTTTTGGGAATCCATTCTTTTTAGCGATGAATCAAAATTTAACATTCATGGGTCAGGTGGCCGAGTTATGGTGTGGAGAAAACCAAACGAACAAATGCTAACTAAAAATTTGTGCGGAAATGTGAAGCACGGTGGTGGCGGTGTTATGGTGTGGGGGTATATGAGTGCTTCTGGAGTAGGAAATTTGCAGTTCATCGAGGGAAATATGGATCGATATGGATATCTTGATATTCTTAAACAAAAT
>JAPMOQ010031668.1:619433-657933 GCA_026543055.1 Argiope trifasciata
TGTAGACATATAAATATAATTCCATACACATATTTGTAGACATATAAATATAATTCCAAAAATGTTTTTTTAATAAAATATTTTTTGAATTAAATGGAGGATTAATGGAGGACTGAAATGCAGAAATTTGTCAAAAATTAGTAGCCTAATTCTTTGACTTAATGTTTGGATGCATCATATACGATAGAATAAGAAAAGTGCTAATGAGCCTTCTTTCTGCTTTAAAATTTTATCGTAACGGGAAATTTTCTATAGATTAATGATTAGTTGAAATCTACCACATAAATTTAAATTCACTGCGGAACATTTCTAGTTGTTCTATAATCGTATAAATTTTGGTGAATGGTGTATTCGTTGTACAAATAATTACTCTATTTTACATATACATCAATTTGAAAGCTATCTAAAATAGCATTTTTTAAAATTAATTTGTAACAAAGGAAGCAAATGAATCGAATTTAATCCTTGTAAGTTATGCTCATACTGTCTACCGTCAAATTTCTGATAGGTAAAAATCGGTCATATTTTTCTATTAATTACTGCTATGAATTAAAATTTTAGAATAAACAATTTGAAAGCACGATTGATCGGTGCAGAAATTTAAAAAATCAAAATTGAGATACTTGCTCCATGAGTAGACGTTTCAATGTGTTGTAAAGGTAAAGATTTTCTGATTATTTATTTACTTATTAATTGTAACATACGAATTTTAAAAATTCAGGATTCCCTATTTAGAGCATACCGTATTGTCTAATGTTATCTTAATATGATGTTATGTTACTCAAAAAAAGACAATAAAAATTATCAAAAGACAATTATAAGAATTAAATTCTTTGATTTATCCAATGACCCATCAGCCATTTTATTAATTCCAGTTAGCCATTTTTTAAAACGTCATATTACCAACAACAATTTTTACTTTCTAGTATACGTAATACAGAGAATATATTGTAATCCTCAAGGGAAAAAAATCGGACTTTGAGATGCTGAACAATCTCCACATTCTAAACTTCCCTCAGTTTGGAAAACACATTTGGTACATGTTTGTCAATTTGTTTTACTTATCTGTGGCATACATAGATGACACAAAAACATTTTGAGCTAGATGAATGAAATTAAGTATATAGTTTTTACACCAAATTCCTATATTTATATCAAGTTTTAAGTAGAATTCGAGCAGGGGAAGTCCACCGGCCCATTTTTCTAAAATAATTTGAAGAAATAACTACAAACAGACGATAGTTAAATAGATAAAATTCGATGCAAAGATTTAATTCCTAGAATATAGACACTCATGAAAATTTGAAGCGAATTTGATTAGAAATCGGTCAGTACTTTCAGAAACATGTAAATGTAATTCAGAAACGTAGTGGCTTAAATATATCAAATCTGCTATGGCATTTTTATGGCTGAAAGTGTAGTTTGGTTTCAAGAATTTTGTTTCAATCCGTTGGGAAGTATTCATCTAAAAGCACAAATTCGGTTTTAGGATATTATTAAAGGCATGCTAAGGACCAATCGTTAAATAAATCGCCAAGATAGATTTAGTAACAATGCTAAATTTAAACCAAAGGTCAGTAATTTCGTAATTCTTAAACACTAATGCCATGCAAGGTATTCCTTGGAGCAGCACCTTTATTAAAGAGTATGCAGAAATATTGGGGGAAATCAGTCTCACTGGTTTTATAATTATAATTTCAAAAAATTTGAAATGAATGTGAAATTATTGCATTTCTTTACAAAAAACTCTGTCATAAAACGATTTTGATTAGAGATAATATAATTTGCAAAGTATTATATTAACTCTTCAATTTTTTTTTTTTTTTTTTTTTTTGCATGAAATTTGATTAACCCCTTCTTGGTCGGCGTCGCATCTCATACGTTCGGCGTTTTTGTGCCCGTATGGTCGGCGTCGCATGCCATGCGACGAAAAGAAAAATTGCATATTGAGATTTAATTCGCCGCTATTTACACTTCTTTTCGTCGCATGGCATGCGACGCCGACAATACGGGCACAAAAACGCCGAACGTATGAGATGCGACGCCGACCAAGACCTGACAAAAATATTTTGCATTTTCGAAATTAGGATAGAACATAGATTAATTTTCAGCAATAAAAAAAAATGCTTTTTTTGGGCCGGAAATTCGAAAAAAAATCCGACCAAGAAGGGGTTAATGAGAACTCCTGATAAAGGATACTTCTACTGAGAATCGTTTGTTAATGGCACGTAAAGTTTTTTTTTTTTTTACTCTGAACTTACGAATAAAGGATACATATAATTAAACAAAAAAAAAGAATTTCTCAGATAAATGCAGGTAATTAAAAAATGAAGTGTCTAATGACAACATTCCAATGCCACCCAAGCTTTACAAAGATAAAAAACAAGTTTTCTGTTCTATTTAAAAACAAACTATTTCTATGTCTCAAAGTATTACAATTACTGAAGTGGTTGTTGAATCACTACATAATCATTTTATTAGTTCCGAATCATATCTAACGTTATTCTTCTCTTTTGATAAACTTATACTTTACGATCTTAGGAATCCGATGCTGATAGAGGGATGAGTTATTCTTGAACATAGAAAAGTTATACTTCAGAATATAATATGTCTAAGGACTAGAGGATACATTTAAAGATGTCTGCCCTCCGTTTTTGTTTCCATCCCCTACTATGCACAAAAGGAAGAAGATGCACTCAATAATTATGCTAAAGAAGAAGGAAAAAAGAGCATAGGTAAACTTTTTTTTTTTGTATTGTATTTAACTAAGCAATTTGATTTTGTCTATACAAGTTTCAATGATTTTTAGACAAAGAGAACACATATTTCAGAGATTTAAACAATCCTGATCTTGGTTATCAGCCGTAATGTAAGCAGCGTAGCCAGAGATGGCTTGTGAGTTAATAAATTCTGAGAAAGAATGAATCCGATACATAGGGGTAGAATTTATAATTCGAGGCGGCTGATTAATCTAAAGCTTGAATGTAGAATTGTGATTTCTTTTTAAGGACTTGAGAGACTTTGATACTAACTTCCCTCACTCTTACAGAAAAAAGGAACTGATTTCCGAATAGACTTACAGAGAAATTCGGTAAATATTTTTCAAGTGTTTATAAAATCTAATTTTCTCAAGTGTTTGCTGATTTTAGAACGCTTTGTGAGATTTTTTTTTAATTTACCACACTTTAAAATGTTTTAAATGCTATTTCATATGTTTGATATGCATCAGATTACACAAAAAAAATTTTTGACTTTACAAATTACATATGTAACAGCAAAATGTGCCATTGAAATTTTGCTATCAAATTTAAAATTTCTGACACTTGGGTAATTTTTTCACTTACATTTTTTTTAAATACCATCCTTTATTTTGCAAAATAATGTTATTCAAAAGTTCAAAAACTGTTTGCATTGAATAATTTTAAAAATAAATATATAAAAATTTATTGTATTCATTGAAGGAAAATGTAACACTTTTACACTTATGCTGGAAAATTTGTAAAACAATCAAGCTTTGTTTCATTTTTTAAAATTCTTTTATACTAGAAGACCCATAAAAAAGTATTTCAGTCATCTAGATTTTCTACATCGATAACATGGCAATTTTATTGGTTTTAATTTCTCTGAAATTCGGGAAAATTCTTTTAAAATCTTTTCATTAATAAGTGATATAGCAGACGATACAACAGATTTAAGCTAAAGATTGTTTAAAGGATCGAAAGCTGGAATATTGCTTTCCACAACAAAATTAAAGATTTGTATTAAATTTTGGACCAAATTTATCGATAGGAATATTCCCCCCTAAAATCCTTGTTTCCATAGCTAGTAAGTTATATGTAATGTCAGAAATCATACGCATCTATGACCAATCGGAATCCGAAAATAATGTTCTCTGTTCCAATAGAGAACATTATTTCGTATCCTCGAATGAACCGCTTCTCATAAATGCAAGAAGTAAACAATATGAGATGTTAAAAAGAAGCGATTACTGTGATGAATGTTAATTACTATCTTTGTGATAACTAATTTACAAAAGTTGTCACACGTTAAATAAAATATTACTTTCTACTGACTTTATTTTTAATTGGTAATTGGAAAAATTTTCTGTGTGCAAGATATATTGATGTATCATTACACTTTCTAAAAGTTTTGAAAATCATGATAGATTAAAAAATCGAAAAATCTGAAATATATTGTTAGTATATATTGGTAGTGGGTTTATGGTGTGAAAACACAATCAGCAGGCCTTAGCAGAAAACAACGACGATGTTTATTTACACGAAGACGGGGCAGCACAAAGATGGCAAATATTTACAGTCGAGACGATCACACAGTTGCACAAAATAACAACAGTAGCCCACAAGTAGAAATCCGATACTAACAACGTCCACAGCACAAACAAAGCGGCCAGACAAAATTTAGCAGAAGAGGGTATCCTCGGTGCTTTGCTCTACGGTCTCTCCAGGTGGCTGAAACACTCTTCGGTCTCTTCTCGCTTTAGCTGCCAAATCACTACTTCATATACCTTGTTCAATTCAAGGTGACTTGCAGCTTGAGAGTGCGGCCTTTTATTGTTCCTGGGAGGCTAGACTAGAAGCTTCTGAGCCAATCGGAGCGTACTTGGACGTATCTCTATTCCTCTTGGAGGGATCATAAAAATTCCCGCTGTTTCGAGTGTTATCCATTTTGTCTCCAAAGTTGCCAAATTCATCGCCAAGCTATGTAATCATTGGTGCGACATCCGGTAGCATCCAATGCAGATGACTGTAAGTCAGTCTTTCTTATGATGACACTACTCGTGCTGTAAAGCAAAATTACAGGCTTGTAACAATATTTAAAAAAATCTTAAATATCAAAAAGATAAAAAATGTATCAGGATAAAAAAATTTCATAGATAAGAAAAGATTCTTTGAAAATTAGCTTTAAAATAAATTTAAGTTTATGATATTTGTGGAAATTTTATTCAGGTCATTTTCTTACGACATCACAAAAGTCTAATGATTTTTACAGAAACATTATTTAATTTACGCTTTTATTACTTGTATTCGTTTGAACGTAACTGATAACCAAATAAAATGCTCTAAATTATCTTTCATGGTATTTTGAATGTAAATGTAACAGTAGAATAATAAGAACACTTTTGAAAATTGTTGGTAGAACAGTTAGTAATTTAAATGCCTCTTCTGAAATGTCTACAACACGTAACTTATATATATTTTAAATGAAATCAGCAGTGTAAATAAATCCACATTCTTATGCTTTTGAAAAGATTACTACAAGAAATTTCACTATCGATTTTACTGAACCGTTTGAGCAACTATTTCTCTTTGCTATATGAAAGAGTTTTTAAAGGGTTTAAACGCTGAAGATCTGGATTATTTTTTTCGAGTCATTGTAAGTATTGAATTATTTAAACATTCTTCAATTTTATTATTTTTGTGAGGTAAATTTATACAAGTAAAATAATTTTTAATTAATTTGAGTTTAAAAAGTAATTTCTGAATCTTCTTCATTGTAATTTTAATTTCTAAGTTGGAAGATTCGATTGTTTTTAACGTATTACTAAAATAATGAATCTGCAAATTTTCTAAAATTATATAAGTTCCAAGCACGTTCTCATTCTCTCTTTCCTGTTTTATGCCAATCTATTCTGTTCATTTCGTCTTGCTTGAACAAAGATATAGTAGTAAAAACTATTAACTCTAACTAAAAATTCTTCAAACCCTGTTTCAAACACTCATTCTCTCTCTCTCTCTCACTATATATATATATATATATATATATATATATATATATATATAAAGCATGCTCCGATGATGGTAGGTTTCCATATAAGAATTTGGAAATATTCTAACAGTATCTTTCCAGATAACAATAATTTCGATTTTTGAAGCTAAAGAAAGCCCATCAAATTTTGTGGATTTTGCAAATACGGCAAAAGAGTTGCTAATTCTACTGTCATCTTTTTTGAATTCAATATATCTAATGTATAATCATAATTTCAAACATTATATGCATCTTTTACGGCATATCATTTCTTCAGAGTTCAAATTTTTTAGATCATTTAACATAAATTTAAATATACCGTCACTTGTTAATAAATTCGCATCCTGTCGCCTTAAGCCTTCAGCTACTAGAGAAATCGGTCCTAACCGATAAAATTCATTTTTTAAATTGGAATATCCAGGGTTCAGGAAAACTTTTTTTTGAATGTGACAAATTTACTTTAAAAACCGCATTTGAAAAACCTTCAAACTCTACAAAGTAGCCTGTTCATATGTTGATTTTAATACAAAAGAATTATATCAGTATTTTCTACTAAAAGTCCAATCATCTTGGCATAGAGACTTAGCAAAAGATTATTCCCATGATAGAAAGGATGGTAGATTTAAGGCTGGATAAACCTCCCAGAGTCCAGGAAAGTTATAAAAGCGCAAAAAAAAAAGTTAATGGAAGTAGACCATCCGAAATTTTATTGTATAGATTTCTTATTGTATTTATAGTATGCTTTATTCTATATATTAGGAATAGCCCCAGAAAACAATTGAAATTACCAGTAAGAAATAAATGGAAGTGAAACAAGCCGATTAGTAAATAAAATAATGAATAGGATAATTATTAAAAAAATCAAATACTGGTAGAATAAGAATAAAAATAAAGCTGTTGTTTTCTAGCAGATTTGAACAAACAAAAAAGGAAGAAGAAAAGAAAAAAGGGCATAAAATGCTATATTTCAGTTTATGCATTACAAGTCAATGTGAATCTGAAAGTGAAAAAATACTCATATTTTTATAGCGCTTTAAAACTGTCAGCTAGTTGAGAATTAATTTTTCGTAATTGTATGTTTAGTATAGTAGTTTATAATTTTTGTTTGTTTGTTTATTGTTTATTTCTTTTTAAAAAGTTAATTATATTTTTTTGAAGCTAAATAATGTAGAAACATGTTTGTTTAGTAGGTGTTTAATCGTGCAAGTGATATATTTACTTAAAATGATATAATCAAATAACACCAATAGAATAAAAATTTGTGAACCTAATGATCTATTAAAAGGAATTAACGGAAAACAAACTACAAAGATATTCTACCACTTTCTTTTTACTTAGATTACTTTCGTATCATTTAACATTAAAAAAAGTGTATTTGAAACTCACAAGTTTCCTCTTAGCTTTGAATATCTGTCAGCTTATAAAACCGGCTGGAATTTAAAAGATTAAAAGGTTCTGGGATTTCAAAGATTCACAGTGTATGTGCAATGGAGCTATATAAAAACACATACCAACTCAAATAAACATTGACCGGAAAAATTATATTAAAAAATCTCTTCTTCTTCATTTATTTTCATACATGTAACCATTTCGATATGGGTTCTTCATCTCTTTTATCTTCATCGCCTACTTTCTCTTAAATGAAATGTTATGCCGTCTTCATCAAAGGAAGTGCCAAAAGAATAGGAAGGGTGTCGTCACCACTCAACCTGTACCTCCTCTTGCTTGACCGATAACATATATATATGTTACGATAAATGTAATAAATTGGTGATTATTCATAATCATCAATAACTTTAATAGTGATTGTAAATAACCACCGATAATTACATATAATCACAGGATTAATCACATTTACGGTAACATATATATTCGTATTCGTAAATCAAGAAACAGGCGAAAAATATTTTTTTATGCATGAAAAATTATGTGTGACTGACGGAAATCAGCATCATTGTCAAGTATAGGGAAAAGGTTTAATTGATTAATAAATGTGCAAGTGTTGAACCATGTAATAAGCATGAGAGCACAAAATGAAACGGATATGAAGGTGTTAAGTGACATGAAGGTTCACATCTTGTTTCAAATGAGTCAGGTCAATCATCGGAAATAATTCTGAGACAATTTAATAATATTTCCCTAAAAAACTTTCACTTGGTTTCTTTACAGCCCTTATATATTAATAATATTTATATTATATATTGATTATAAATGTATCTTGATCAAATCAATGTATAATTGTATATTGATAGCTGAAAGAAATCACTAAGGAAAGTACAAGATGATGTTCGCTATATCAATATCTGCAAATCAAGGTTTTATAAACTGAAGATAGCGACCTTTAATAGGTTCAAAGAGAAAAAAAATAGCAACTTTAGAAAACCCTTCACAGTTTCATCATCCTTCAAATGCATCAATAATGCTAGATAACTGAAAAAAGTCATAAATATTCTAATATATTATATATAAGGGTTTTATAAATTGAAGATATCAACCTTCAATGTGTTTGTTCGTAGGAAAAAAAAATGCAAACTTTAGAAATTCTTTACAGTTTCGCTCTCTTTCAATATACAAATGTATACAATTTTCTACAATTGATTAAATAACTATTTTTAACGATTAACATTTTTTTCATTATTTAGAATTAATTAACGCTGATTTTCTGAAGAGGTTCCCCCTTCCCTTTCGGTTTTGGGGGTCTCAAACTTTTTCTCTTGAACTATAAAAGAACACGGCGCTAGAAATTAAAAAAAATTATGTGTATTAGACTAGTAACTAAATATTTCAATCATCTTGCAACTTCTTTACGATTTAGTTCTTTTCTAATCCATGATATATATAAATTTAGATAAAAAAAATTATATCACTCTCTTTCTTTTATCTTATGCTCTTTTTTAAAGTTAAAAACTTTTATTCTCCTAAATAAGACAAATGTTTAAAATTCTTAAAATTCTATTTAAGAAATCCAAAAGAGTCGATTTTTTTAGGCATGCTATTTAAACAGAGGTAACATAGCAAACATCTAAGCCATTCTTCCGGTTGCCTGATAATCATAACTTGGGGATTTTTTTTTCCTTCTTTCTTTTCTTTCTTCCCCCCTCACCCTCCCCCCTTTTTTTTCTTTTCTTTTTTTTAAAGGATAAATTTTTACATACAGTTGGTATCGTGATTAAACAGAAATAATTGGCGTACTTGCATATGCCTTAAGAAGTAGACATCAAACATTCAATCTGTGTTTCATCATATATATTAACTTATGCTTCAGGGAATAAAATTATAAAGCTAAAAGTCTTGATCGGAACTTATTAAAAAATTCGCCAGAGTAATCTATAAATCAATATGCGAAAAAACTTGATTTAATATCTTTCTCAAACTTCTGGTTCAATTCTGTTTTGATATTGCAAAAAAATTAATAAATAAGCTTCCATTTAATGATACAAAAAATATTACGTATATCTTTTGATTTTTCTCGTTTTTCAAAGATATTAAATATTCAATTTATTTCCTACAACAACAAAAACTCTTTATCTCGTTAACGTCACACCTGCTTTTATATTGTTTAGTTTTAAAACTATAAAATAGGAATTGCTGTATAAGTTATTTGTTTTTTCAAAATTTTAAACAAGCGATATTGTTATTGTAAGTGATATTAAAAAAAAATCTTAATAATTGTCGAAGTCCTTTTGGAAAAGGCACGAAAAAGGAAGGCGTGCCTAAAGAAGCCCCACCTATCTGATGCACCTCGCTGCCACTCACCGCGCTCACGCATTTATACGTCATAAGAACTTGGAACAAATCACCTGTCTTGCCAGCTGAAGGTGTTTTCGAACTTGGAAATATTGAGAGGAGTACCAGATTCTTTGCTCTCTCGCTGTTTTTGGCTCTCTTTTATTATTTTGGCGTTATTAAGCAAATAGCCATAAATTGTTTTGCGTAATATTCTGTTTAACGAAATGATGCATATTTTAAGAAAATAGCCTTTTCCTTATTTTCAGTTTATTGAACGTGACAAAATTATTGATTGCAATCAAAGCTGTATGATTTCTCTGGTGCAAAATTATTATTGTGACTGTTACATTAATCTATTATTATTATAACTTTTCACATTCTATTTCATCAAAATGCTTCAAAAAATAATAAATTTATCTTTTTAGGAAATTTTGTTTGATTTGTTTCTTAACTGTGACCACTCATATACAATTTTTTTTATTAATTGATAGTAACTATTTTACAATCATAAACAAAAAAAAATTAATAATATTTCAGTCGTCAAAGCTAACATTCATAGTTCCTCAGTGGCAGAAAATCAGTGCAAGAAGCAGTTTATTTATGTGTGTGTGTGTATATATATATATGCATGCATGTATTCTAGATGCTTTTGTTTTTATCGTCAAAGACAAAATAGTTACATTTGAGAATGTCAGGTAGCTGACCCCCCCCACACACACACACTTCTTCCTTATGGGTTTCAGAATTTTTCAGATTGTTCTGCAATGGAAGTAACCTAATGTCAAACGTCATTTCCCGTATTATCTAATAACTAATTACAAATTGCTTAAAACGTTGCACTATCTTTTTCCAGTATTAAAGCGTTGATTGGATTTCAAAGATAAGACAATATAATTGATCATACAGTTAATAAATAGGATGAGAGTGCGAATTTATTCCTTCATGCACTGTTTCTTACGAAACTTCATTCTGTTTTCTCATCTTCGCTTATCCATGCCAAAGATTGGCGCAGTATGGTCAGAATTGGCTCTCGAGCCATCAAAATTCACAAATCCAATTCAATCCATGCCAAAGATGTTCGCAGTGACCTGATGATGAGGTTTCTGCTTTAAGTCCAGAGGGTTCCAAGGTCAAAGTTTGATTCAACTCTTGATCTGTCATATATGTATGTGGATAAACATCCTCCCTTTTATTTATATATGCACCGTCTTGTACCGAAGCTTTGGAAGGAGGATGCGAGTTCATGTATCGCCTTCGTCATCTGACTGAGGTTTAAAACTACTCTGTCCGTTCTCAAATAGCTTTCACATTTCTCTCAAAAGGTATGGCAATATAGTTAAACCAAAAGAGTGGCATAAAAATGATGTAGTGCACTTTGTATGACTGAAATACACAGAATTAATATCATGCAAAAAATTAAGAATAAAAGGAAGAAAGAAAAAACTTTGACGTTTTCTTTTAAAACATTAATAATAATTCAAAATGAAGAAAAATTCACAAATTTTGACAAAATTGTTAATGTGCTTTCGTAGAGTCATTACTCTGATTGCGACACAAAATATAATTTCTAAAGAAATAGAGATATACTAGAAGGATTAATATTTTTGGTAACCTAAAGAGTAATATTTTATGTCGGTAGAATCAGTAATTATACTTCCGAATAAAAATTAAAATATCTGAGCTTTTATTCTGTCCTTCGGTCTTATAGACATATTTTGTCAAATATTTCTAGTCCATTAACATTTTAGATCAATTATTTCCATTCTTCTGTGACTAAAACTAGCAGAATCGCGACGCTTTGGTTTTCATTTTTAAGGTTATTTTTTTAATTTTGATTTTAAATTTTTTTTAAACCACTTAGAGAAAACTCTGTTTGTGAATTGGGGTATCTTGCTCTAGACCAGTGAGATTTTGAAGGCCTTTCTCTAGGTCTTCAAAATCTCACTGACCTTTCTAATAGTATGTAAAATTTCATAATTAGTTCATAGTTTGTCATAGAAGCGTGGATTTTTTTTATTTAACATTGTAGCAAATCAAAGAATGGGTACAGCGATCATAATATAGGGGATAAGAGATCACATAAAAATTTAGCGTTTATAATCTTTTCAGAATTGCATTTTTTGATTCAAATAACACAAAACGTAATTTATAGCATTTGTATTATTTTTCCGACTTTAAGCATATGTATATCTATTGCAGTGTGGCGATTAGTTGCTGGATCAACATTATCATGTTGCAGATAAAACAACTTAAATTCGCATTATTTATTTTCAGCTGTTTCAAAAATACATATTGCGGTAATTATAACGGCAAACTCGTTAGTAATTTTTTTATTTTCTTTTTCCTCTTTTTTTATTATTTTCAATTTAGTCTAGAATTTTTATTTTTCTCGTGCATATATTTTGTCTTAAAATTAGCATCATTATTTCAATTTCCGTCCGTCTTTAGATCTTGTATTACTTATTTACTTGTTGCATTTTGTTTGAAAAACTGTCAGTGATAAATGTTAACAAAAAATAATGAAACTAAAGTGTCTTTTAACAACGATAACACCTTTTCTGGCTCTTTTCTAAGTTTTTTTTTTTCTTAAAAGATAAACAATTTGTTCGAATGCTAAAATTTCAAAATAAATCAATAAATATTATTTTATAAATATTGTATTGATCCACTACTAGGTCCACTATTGTATTAAATTGATTCGTTATTTTATATGTAGTCTGTTTCTTCTCATTCAATTTACATACTTGCATTTTAAACTTTAACGTTATTGAGCACTTCTGTTTATTAGTTTTTACTTATGAAAGCTTCAGCACGTTTGGCAGAATGGCATTACATACACATCAAGAACGTTATCTTAATTAATATATAAAAAGACAAAAAAAATGGAGAAAAATGCTGTTTTTGAAACTAAGTAATCTTTAAAATTCATACTTTTGATCACTTAAAATGTATTTATTTTTAGTCATTTTGAGACCAACCCTTTGTAGGGTCATGGGGAGTACATTCCCGTTAAGTTCACATTTCCCCGTTTGAAGTTAAGTAGGTTCGCCTAAATTTTGACAAATTTTTCCCAGACAAAAACTTTGATGCTCCATTTCCTTCTTAATATCCACTACAAATGTTATTACTTGATTGGGCACTTAAGGAATAAGGAATCAAATTATATTTATCTAATCAGCTAAATGAATCGATTTATCTTAATCTCAATCTGGAAAATATTTTAATGTACCATGTCTAGAAAAATTATGACCTTTTATGATTTAAAATTATGATGATTTGATACCCAAACAGTCCTTATACGTTATTCACTTAATATAAAGCAATTTCGTTACAAAAGTGGTGTAAATGTTCGAATCCATCACATTTATAGATCAAGTGGGCTATAAATTTGATTTAAAGGAAGTTTGAGACATATAAGCTAAATTAATCGGAAGATCCAACCCTTTATAATATCATTAATAATATAATAGGAAATGTATTACTATTTATGACCGTATTCATGTAATCTTTTGAATAGATTCCCAACAAATTAATTTTAATAAAGAGAAAGGAAATTCATGATTGATCATGATTAAAACAAAAGTTTATTCTTGAATTTTTTCAACCTTTCTTTATACAAATATTGGCAAACCGCTTTCATATCATTATAATCTGTATTTGTAACATCTTAATAATAATAAAGGACTAAATGTCATATCTTCAAAATAAATAATTTAATCTGAATTTAAATGTTTCCATCAAATTTTAATGATTACACACATGCTTTTGTATCGAATAATTCTTAGTTTGCTTGGTTTAAAAAATTTCCTTTTTTCTTCTTAAATATTAGTGATATATTTTTTTAGAAGACGTCCCTCACGTTTCATCACGTCACGTTAGAAGACGTTTTCATCATTCCCTCTGTCAAAACAATTTCCCTCACTTTCATTTTTATATGCTTTTTCGGTAGTGTTTGAATAAAATCACTAAGTCAAACGAAGCCGAAACGATTTCAGAGTATCAACGTTGAAGGCGTCACAAGACATGCTCGGTAGATATTTACCGAAACGAGCCAACAAAGGAAAATATAAAAAAAAGAAAAAAGAAAAACCCCGCGCTAGCGACAAGTGCGCATTTGCACGCATCAATGCACTCATTTCTGTGCGACGCAAACAAAAATATTTATAAACTTCCATCGGAGAAAAAGAAACTCCGCCAAGCCTTGGCGCAAAACAGAAACTCCCCTTACAAGTGTCTTGGCGATCCAGGTAAACAGCAACCCTATAGCCGTACATCAGGTAGGACTTTTTACTAGCGTAGTTATGTAGTAGTGTGGATACCTTCTGCGGTACTCAGACGCGTATCGAGCCTCAGGCTTGCATGACGGCAGCCATATTGGACTATCAAGCGTGACGTCATCTGTGACGTCACACTTCGAAGATTTTGAGCGCTCATCCTAGGATTGACCTCGTATTGACAGTGGACAACCACCACTCCCTTGAGTGAATTCGAGCAATCAAGAGAATCCAAAAAGAAATAAACAATTCCACCAGCTCTTGCCGGCTAATCAACTTTGAATCAAATCAAATCAAAACGTTGCTGTTTGTATAGTTTTTATTAATTTATTTTTTTGTGGGAATTTTTTAACATTTTCATCAAACAAATACAAGCAGTCTTACAAAAAAAATTGTTAGGTTTTATTGAGAATTTATTTTTTGTATCCAGTTTTTGCTGTTTGTCTTCAGCGAATTCTTTGAAGTGCTCAGCACTGATAAATTTCAGGAAAATAGTAATAGTTATATTAGCAAATTTTTGGTGAAACAGTTCAGTGAAAATTGAAGCCAGTGCAATAACTCTGTCCAACAAAGAAAGCACCATCCATGTTAAATTGGGTGTAGGAATCATACAAGAGCCGCTACCGTGTCGGGTTTCGTGTTAATGTCGCTGTGAAAACAAAAGCAACCACACGTGCTGCAGTAGCAGAACAGCCCAGTGATTTGCTTTAACACTCAACAAGTGTGAAGCCTGGATTATTAGGGATGAAGTAAGGTGTGACCAGTGGTCAGCAAGTGTTATGCTGGAATTGTGCTTAGCCACGTGAAGTGACCTGTGATCCGTGGATTCCTATGAGACTATGAGGGAGACGCCCTCCTTTTTAGCAATGAACCAGAAAGTGAGTACATTTTAATTATATCATTAAAATCAGTAATGACTACAATAGCTATTACTTAATCAGTAATCAGTAACGATTACTTAAATCATTGTTGAACGAGTTAGAATCAGTAACCATCAACAATGATTAAGCTGAATTGACAGCAAAAATTTTTGCTATATGTCATATCTAGTTAGGATTCACATTTATATATCATATTTTTGATTCATATTTTTTCAGCCAAGTTTTAATGCCTTTTAAAAACATTTGAAAGTTGAATTCATCAAAAGATATATTCATCAAATTCTTCTTCTACTTTATATTCTTCTTGGTTATATTCTTCAAAAGAGAAAATAACTATACTTCATCAACTTTTTCTTAATATGATGTACCGTTATGGATATAAAAAGAATAAAAATGTGTTATTATAATCACTTATTGATTATAAACTGATTATACATCTTACTGAAAATTATCTGTAGTTAATTTGATCTTAATATAAACTAAATAAAGAATACTCTCAATTCAAATCTAAACAAAATATTAAACACTTGAAAATTCTAAGCAAGAATTGCCCGTTTGAAAATGTTTATTAATAAAAAATCGGGCTTACAACACTTTGAAAATTATTAAATTCAGAGAAAGAAGTGCTTATGAATTTCTATGCATTGTATTAACGAAATTTATAGTTAATTTCTTCATTTTATAAATATTAAAGAAAATTAAAAATAATAACATTATATAGTAAAATAAGTAAATATTAACAATTTCAACTCCTTTCATTTTAAAACAATGTAAATTTGAAGGTAAATAGCTCAGAGACAATTCTGTATACTTTAATTCTAAACATTTTTGCACTGATACTAAACCATACGCATCTCTGCACTGTTTTGGTTTGTAAAATCATAGAAAAAAATGTTTTGTTCGCGTACTAAAGCCATAAATATGATATAAATTTTTCATTTACTTATTAAATCTGACAGATTTGTTATGTATAAATAATGACTAGATGACTTTCAAATCTGTTCGCATTTCTCGAGATACTGTTTTTTCTGCATACCACTTTTTTTTTTTTTTTTTTTTTTTTTAAAGCAGCAACAATCTTAAATTATTCTCGAAATTTAATTTTCAAAACCTAAACGTGAAACTGGAAAACAAATAATCTTGGGGTTATTTGAATGAACTATTTTATGCTATTCAACTTCATTGAAAAATATAACTGAATCTCTAAAGTCATTTCAATTTTTTTTTGAAGAAAGTAATGCAAGTCTTATATTAAGAGCTTCTTAATCGAATGGTTATTCATTAATAGTTAAATCCTACATTATTTGTTTCATTTCATCTATATTCTGTTGTTGCTTAGTCATAATCCCCTTTTGCACACTATTTAAATGCAAGAATAAAATAGGTAATTCTTAAGTATAATAATTTGATTTTTAAGTGTTTGTGTGTGAACGCCTTAAAACGTCATTGCTTTGCATATTTTAAGGTCTTTCAAGCTTTATTTGCTTTAAGCGCTCTTTTTTTTACATTTTTATTTTTTCACAGCGCAGATTTAACAGCGCGCGTACATATTCAGCTCACTTTAAGGCATTTATTTGTTTATATGCCAATAAATTTCTAAATTAAGGAAACAGCCAATTTCTTACTTATCAAGAGTAGAAGAAATCATTGTATGATCAACTTAAAATGTAATTGATGGAACCTAATACAATTTTGATTTTGCACTTGGTGAACCGCATGTTTGTGAATACGCATGCGGTGCTTTACAGATATATCATTATGGTTCTGAAATAAAACTGAAACCTATGAATATCAATTTGTCAACTAAATTTTAAAAATTTGATTACTTGTAGGTTAATATCCTCTTTTGAGGTTTCAATTACTTTACATTTTCAACACTTTCCACATATTATCCTTTATTAAAGGCATAAAGCGTATATTTTTTTTCTTGTAAAACGCAAATAAACTTTAATAACACCACCTCTCTCTTGCTCTCTTTATCACATACAAAAAATTGTTTAATTTTCTGTTATATATCTGTTTCTTTTTTTTAATATCAGCACTTATTATTTAACAAATATTTCAGTTATTATATCTAATCCCGGGTGTTGATATTGTTTCAGGTGAAAGTTTGGAATAATGTTTAAAAAATTAAAATATCGTCAAATTTAAGTAATTTCTATAGGAAATTTAAATTAATTACTTAATTTATAAAAAATCTTAACCCGAATTTCATTTATTATATTGTAATCCAGAGTGTTGATTACGTTTCAAGTGAAATTTTGAAATAATGCTTCAAAAGTTAAAATATCTAATGTATCAAAATTAAGTAATTTCTAAAGGAAATTTTAATTAATAATTTATTTTATAAAATGTCATTGAAAGTAGACTATTTCGGGAAGAGGTTTTTTTGCTTATTTATTTTGGTAATAATTTATTTATCGTACCTGAACATTTCTTTATTTGTAAAACCATATCATAGTTTTCAAAGGAATTTTTAATTTTTATGAGAACCATATTTGGCTTTGTCATTCCAAAATTTATTCAACTCTTAATCACTTCATAGAATTAATGGAAAATTCTATTATGGCCAGTAAATTTATAATATTGACTGCCAAAGCGGCAATTTCTAAGATGAGTAGAGCGTCTCCCTATTGAAAATCTACTCTTATATAGAAGATTATATAAAACAGTTGCATATTGACTGTAACTTCTTTGCAAATTGATTGTACTGAAATATTGACTACAGTTCCTTTGCAAGCAATGATAAAGAGTATAACTGTGGACATAGTACAGAAAAATGCTTGAAAATTTGTTTTCGTGAGTAATAATTGCCCTTCGTGCCTCATCTTGATCCTGAGGATAGTATTCGTGCGGTCAATTTCAGGTCAAACATTCACCAGGAGTCTGCTCAATAGTCACATATATAATCTGCATTAACAATTTAAATTTTTTTGAAACTATGTTTTGAGTCTTTATTACATTGGGACACATTATAAGCTTTCAAATGCCTTCTTTTATTGTATTAGTGAATGGGTCGAAAATATGTTAAAAAATGCATCAAATAATTATGAAATGGTGTTGCATGGGTTTTGCTTGTATTACCAAGTTAAGTCACACTGCATAATTATTATGTAAGCAAACAAAACTTTAAACTTCCTCATGTAATAGTATTAACCTTCCTCTTATTATACAGCTTCCTCATATTTAAGCCTATTTCTTTCTATGATTATTCAAAAAAAAATATCAGCTATATGTAATATGCGTATGTATTTTGAGCAACCTTATATTGAAGAAAAACCCATTGCGACTATAACTATCTTATTGAGGATTTTGCTAATAGTTGAAAGTTTATCTTTTCAGAATAAAATGAAATTATTGAATTTTTTTTCATAAAATATAATAATAATGGAAAATTGGACAATTTAAATTAAAAATAAGTCTAGAGTTATCAGCTTTGAAGTAGTCATCCAATAATATGAAAGTTCAAGTACCATAATAGAATAAAAGTTATTATTATTATTATTATAAATTAAATATTTAGACAAAACATTTAAACGAATGAAAATGCATTTTATTAATGGGCCCTTTATTCTACTTTAAAAATATTTCATTCTGTGTAAACCTGCGACTGTATACTTTTAAATTTTAAAGATGATGAATGGATTAATTTTTTTTTCTTGATACGAATTCGTTGCTCTTATTAAAAGGCCGTAATTATCTTTTTAAATTACGGTGATAAAAAATCTTAAAAAAGGAGAATATGTCATTTTAATACTTATATTTCTAAACAGTTACTTAAGGCCATATCTTTATGTTCAGATATATTCATAAGCTCTTTATTGAAAATTGTTGAGTTAGCACTAACTAAAAGATTTGATTACCATAAGTTTATAATTATTTTCTTACAATGTCTTTCTAGTATAAGAGTTAGAATAATACTTATGATATTATAAAACTGCTTATTATAATAAAAGTACTTATGATTAAACTTATCCTAAGGATATTCTCATCCAACCCATGTTGATAAATTTTTGAAGAAAGGAGATTTTCTATAGAAATTGCATTAAAAATCCCTTATTATATTAAGGCGACTTACTATTCTTTATCCTTTTCATAAAATTCCCTTTCTTTATTTTACATACATTGATATTTTATTACTTATAAAATAGATGTATTTATAAGTAATGACTATAAAATAAATAAGAGGAAGATTAAATACAAAGCTTTGAAAAGTCATTAATAGATAAATCAATTGCCTCATTGAAATAAAACCCACATGGAATCGTTTCAAAAAATATCAAGCTCATTCCAGTATTTTAAAAAAAAGAAGAAGAAAAAAAAGAGTATTTAAGCAGCGAATTTATATAAAAATGCTGATTTCTTTGCCAAGATTTCAGAAATCCCCCCCTTCTTAAAATTCAGTAAAAATTCTGTATCTGTAACAGTGTGTTGATACGGGGAATTGAAAAAAAAAATGCTTTAAAATTGACCTTAAAATCTCAGGATAATTTTTTATAGAATTGATTGGAATATTATATTTTGCTGAAAGTTTTTATAATATTTCTCTATTCAATAGAAAATTAAATACTTGTTTAAAATGTTATTAGAGCATATGCATTTGTCGCAAAATGACTTCTGTGATTTTAAAAAGATTCTATATTTTAGGGTTATTTAAAAGTGTCTTTTAATGTGAGGTTTTGGCTTAGGTTTAGTTTAGGTTAAATGTTTAAAAAGAATTTTTTTTTAAGGTTTAGGGAGAAATTTTAGGCAACACATTTTTCTTCATCAATGTCACTGTTATTTATATCAAGATAATTTAATTGATCAAGAACTATTTGAATTTGATATGAATGAAAAAAAAAATTGAACCAATATTAGCTATATGAAGAGCCTAAAATTTACTATCCATCGTTTTTTAATTTAAATACTATCTGCAATGTTCATTTTTAAGACAATAAATAGTAATAAGACATTATTATCTCTAAAGTAACTAATCAAAAATAATTCATATTTCTTTCACAACAAAATAGTTCCTCTAAAAATTTTAATCACTTCCGATAATTCTAACCCTTCATAATAGTTCCTTATCTTACTCATGAAATCTATTATATTTTAATGAGTTTAAATAGGTGGCAATATGCATTGCCACAAATTAAACTTACACATTTTCTCAAGGTAAATTTAAAGAATTCAAAAATGGACAAATTTTTTCAAGGTAAATTTAAAGAATTCAAAAACGGCCAAATTTTCTCAAAGTAAACTTGCAAATTTTCTCAATGAGCTCATTTTTCAAAACAGACAATTGTTAATTCCAGAATAGTTTGCATCCAAAGTATTTATATTCACCCATACACAGTCCCTTTGTTTTAATTGAGAAAGCTAAAATATATACCTCATATATCACCTATACTTAAATTTGCATAAAATTTCTTGTCTATAAAATGTACAAAAGTAGGATTCATTGAAAATCTAGCCAAATTTACAAACGAGTCAGTCTCTCATTTTAAATTCCCCAATCTATGGGCCGATAATGTAACAGTATAAATTTACTTTTACTATTCTAGAATTCTCCCCCCCCCCCATTTTTTTCATATTTTGAAAAGTTGAAAATTTTTATTCAAAACTGACAAATAAATGTAAAATTCCCGTTTTCATTGTAAATGTATTCCTAGAAAATATAAAACCTTAAATTACATTTCAATGTCTATTTAGTATAAGATTTGATATGATTCAAAATAATCTTAAAAGTTAAAAAATCTATGTTAGTAACAGTTGAAAATAAATGCCTCCCTTTTTATTCACATTTTGCAGTTATTTATTTTGCTTTTTTTTACCGAAATCAAGCAGGATCTTGTTAATTAATCGTGAGATTCCTTCCACGAAAATACGAATTCAAAAGCAAATTTAAATTTATTTTATTTGGATAAATTTTAAGTATTGAAGCTCTAAAATAAGTTATAAAGATCAGCTCTCTATGAGAAAAATAATGCTAGTGATCAAAAAATCTGTTGAATTATTTTAATTATGATATATTAAGATTAATTTTGTCTTTTCATTTTCGTGCCACTTTTTTCATTAAGTAAAGAGCTCTCTTACAAAAGAAAGCTCTCTCATGGATGAAAATAAAGATATTTTTATAATAGAAAATAACTTGGTCAGGGATCCTCAAATTTAAGCAAAATTCGATTTAAAGTGCTGGATGCAACAAAATTATAGCTATATACTTTGAATCCAGATGATTTTTGTACTAATCCCTACTAAAAATCGAATTGCACTATAATGAATGAAAAATTGATTTTAAAAATTTCTCATTGCTTCATTTTATGCTTACCAAACATTAAATTATTAAGTTTTATTTTAATGAACTAAAAACCAAATTCTTCCTTAAATACGAAATTACTAATTATATAATAGATTCTAAATTTGTGTGAAATTTTATCCAATAAATCCTGAAAATTCCAAAATTTCTATACCAAAATTTATCGCCAGAAATTTCAGTATCAGAAATTTTAGAGTTTCTTAATGATGATACATTAATAGAAATTAATTTGCATTTTGCCTTAACGAAACACATTTGAATTGAATCTTCATAGCATATTAAATATTTTTTAAATAGACCTTTCTTTTCCCAAAAACTTCTGTATAATTTCCAAAATAAAATTGTATCTACAGTTCTTTACAAAGAGTTTATATTTAATGCAAAATAACTGAAAAAATAAATAGTAATGAATTTTAGCGAAAAAAATTTTAATTTAAAATAACTTTAGACGAACAGAAATAATCTCTTAGAGAATAAGCTCATGTAAAAAAATCTCTTAAATACTTTTCAACCATTGCTCCATTTTCTCTGTTTTAGTAAACATAATTTTACAATGGAGAAAAATAAGCTGCAGTGGAAACCGAAAACTAAGCCTGAAAACTAAAATATTTAAATTATCTTGTGTATTAGGAGTGTGTTAAATAGTTTGCAACTTCGATTCATTTAAAAATATATGCAATCTACATGTATTTTTGTTGTCTTTTTCTGTCTCTTTTTACCCTCTTAAGGATGCAGAAAGCAAAAATATCTGTAAATAAATTTGTAACTAAATTTCAGAACATCTTTAGCTTACAGAATCATTTAGATTCTTTCAACATTGAAATTCCTCTTAAATGTTGAAAAGACTGCAATGAAAATTGAAACAACAAATGTAATATGCAAGGATTATACAGCCAAAGAAGTTGATGATTCAAATTCTATTTACTTTGAATAAATGTCTGAGAAAATTTCTTTATAACTTATACTGATTTGATAGAACAATTTTATAATGAAAAAAAAAATCACGCAGTAAAAAAAAACTAGTAAAAAATGTTAAAATTATCAAAAATTCATTTTTATTTAAAATATTTTTATAAAAACTACCATTTAACTATTTAAAATTAATTTTTTTTAAATAAACATATTTTGTTTCTTTTTTTCACAGATTTTTAACTTTCCATGAATTTTTTAAAGAAATTATTGTAGAATAATTTATCAAAGTTAGGCTTTATAATCAAAAGTCTTTGCGTAAAGGACTTTCATAATTAAGAGTCCTGACAATCCTAAAAGTGTATATCTGTTACATGCCAAAAGCCTCTCATTAATTCAGTTTTGAAATCCATTGCTCATCTTTCAGAATAAACATAAAATGTTTGTATATATATATGTCACAGAGTAACATGAAATAATAAGACATCAAATAACAAGCACAGTTTTGTTCATCGTGTGAGTATGTTGTCAAGTTAAAAGACATTATTAACCCCTATTTCTGATAAAGATACTAGTTCATAACCATCATCGGTTAAAGGTTGACTCCCTTCGGCGGATTGTTTCTATTTAGCATGCTTTGTGCTAACTCTACTTATTACTATTCAGATCCCATTTGGAATATTCATTGTTATTTCAATCCACATTCGAGTGAGGCTGATGCTTAAGATAGATATAGGTGTGCCCAAATGACTTTGAATATCTGAATTTATAGCTCTCTGTAGTTATATTTTTTCACACATAAATTCAATTCATTCATGTCTTTGTAAGAATATTTATTTCTATACTTAATCAGTAAATTGTTTTTGAAGAATATACTCGTAATAACGCAAATGGCGAACAAACTCGTCATTTTGCATTATGACGAGTATATTCGTCATTTTGCATTATAACGAGTATATTCGTAAGGAATAATAAGTAGTGACAATTTGGAATTTGAATTACAATTTTAGAAAAAAACTCAAACATATTGGTAAATTTCAAGATCATTAAAATATTTTGAGACCACGTCGATATCTAACGAATAAATAAAAGATTATCTTTGTGTTAAGCTTTCTGAATACTATTCTCAAATAGCAAATTGAAATAATAAGCGATTTTTTTTGTTCATTTGCAAAAATGTGTGTTAGTTTGGTAAATAAATAAATGTGAATATTGAAATAATAAAATAAGAGTCATTTCGTTCCAATATAACTTCATATTACACATACTCTTTGTTTGGCAAAAATACTCGTCATTGCTACTTTTTTGCGACACAATTCAGATACACATTTTCCAAGGAGGTCTAAACACGTAACTGATGAAAGATAGCACGTTTTCACCTTTAAGTGGGAATTTGAACGAAGCGACTTTTTAATCTCTTGTATCTCAAAATTTAACTACTACAATTTCAATTATCTGCCTTTAGCATCATGAACACCATAAAGTAGATAATTTAAAAAAATGAAGGCAATTACATTCTTAAGATCATAAAAATCTTGAAGTTACGAATACGCCCTTTTAAGGAATTTTGTACGCTGCCGAATGTGAAAGTTACTAATTTTTTAAATGGTTATGATTCAGATATACCTTAAATATTGTCAAACATTTTCCTCCAATAATGATGTAATTTGATGTACAGTTATTAATATATCAAATCAACAAGAAAATAACTTTTTTTATTCATTAACTGTAGCAACTCTTTTGAAAAATGCCTCTACCAGAAATGAATCTTGTATTTCTTTTATATATCAGAATTTCTATAATTCCACGAACCATTTAGATATTTCAAGAGATCAATAAAATTTCTAAATTAACGTTCTTACAAAGAGCTTTAAACATTAAATGTCGCTTTATTAACTAAAGAAATGCATCAATTTATATTTATTATGGCAAGTTAAAATAAATCTGTTAAAAAACTCAATTTACTAAATATGAGTAATTGCGCTTGAAATGATATGTGAAAAGTATTCAGCCGTTGTCATGAAGATGGTGGCGTGGAAAAAGGCTTAAAAAGAGTTGTTTACACAGTTGGATGCCGTAACATTTAACCTCAATAACTCGTGAGCCAGAGTGAAAAATTACTTTCATTTCTCACGGATATTAAACAGTTCTTAGTTTGATGTGTTGAATTAAAGCAATTACATTTTGCAAGGAAATGAAAGATATTTTTGAATCTTTTGAAACTGACTCACTGAATAGAATATAGATCAGGTAAATGCGCTTATTGAATTTAAAAAACAGAATGGGTGGATTTTGTTACCCATTTACTTTTGTTTATTGATTACTTACACGTAAAGAGAAGGGTGTTTCAAAATTCTACGACCATATTTATCTGTTGATGTTGATCGCTTAGTAAGAACTAATTACGAGTCTCAAGACAAAAGATTTTTTCATTATTTCATATAATAAATTGCGAGCATAGAATAATAAAGCTTATGATCATATAATTTAAAGCTTAATAAATAATAAGAATTAATTACGAATGTAGAATTGCATTCATAGAAATTCACTACTATTTCGCCACTTCAGGATTCCATTTGCAGAAAATCACTATTGTCTCACCAATTTTGCCATGTTGAATGCTTTTGGAAAATATTTCGTTACTTTCTGATTTTCTTTTCTTATTTTGAAATCTTTTTTAACCAAGTGCTTCCGCTTGTCATCGCTTAGTTAACCACTTTTAAGTTGTTTGTTTGTGTTTTCGGTTTGTCATCCATCATAATTTAAGTGCATTTTCCTAATTTATTTTTGCCTTCTACTCAAGATATCAAATCAAAAAACTCATAAGAAGGATAAATATTCAATATTCAATTCGCATTATTTCAAAAATTTGTAAAATTATTATTTTTTATACCATATTTCCAAAAAAGTCAGCAATCGCTAAAAAATTAATCATCAAAGTGACTTCAAAATTTTGCTGAATCGCAATTTTTTTTTTCTAATAATATTTGCATATAATAGAAAATTTATCTTTTTATTTATTTGTATTAATATACAAAACACAATAATTAAAAAGGGGGGACGTAATATATAAAAGAAAGGTGAATGGCCTTTACATAAAATTATAAATTTATTTATTATTTCAAATGAAATGCATAAAGGGAAAGTCTGTCTGTCGCTCTGTACGTGTGCATGGGAATACGATAATGCAAAAGCCTTCACATGTACTAGATAATTTTTACATGGCTTTAGCATCAAAAATTAGATGTACAGTGCGTTTTGAAGCAAATCTAACATCCTTTTAACTATTAATGTGTATATGAAATGTTGTATGTCTTCAGATGTATATAGATATTATAATGCATGAAGCAAAAAAGGGGAAGAAATTTAATTTCTAACAACAACAATGTATAGATCGGTGTTGAAGTCTGCTCCAAAACGATCAGTTCCATGATGCAAAAGTTCTTTTCCATGATGCATATTTCATTTTCTTCACCATAAAATGAAATTATGAATACTTGATAAAGTAGAAGCAAAAAAAGGAGAAAACAGATTTCTAAGGCTAAACATTAATTAAGCTGATTTGGATTTCTTAGACTAATAATAAAAATTTTCAACTGCGTAATCCGATCTTACAATGGCGAAAACCCTTACAATGGTCTTCTGCTTTTAACAAACCAAATGAGTTATAAATATTTTCTAACTAAAAAATTAATTAAATTATATAAGCGGCATTTTTTAAATATTTTTGAGCAAACTGAAAAGCGTTTCTTTTTTCGTATTTTATTTCTTTCCTAATTTTGAAATAAAGAAACATTTTTAACCCTAAACTGCAGCTGTAGAATCTTTTTCCGTCTGTAAAAGTAGAGGCAATATCAAAATGCAATTCTAATGTAGATTATATCTTTTACAGATATTATATACATTAGAACGAACCCACATCTGATACTTATTGAGCTCAATATCTTATAATTTTGAAGTTGAGAGAAAGAAAGAACATTTTATCTTATAAACGCGAGCATTTGGTTAAGAATGAATCTCTAATAAAAATGTCCTCTAAAGACCCACGTTTCTTGTTCCTATGATTCCCTTTTCCAGCAATTGCTTCGAAAAGGAGGATACATATTTATTAATGAAGTGAAAAGATTTAGTTTCCATTCTATTACTCTTTTTTCATTACCGTAATTTGAAACGGTTGCTCGGTCTTCCCTTTTCATAATACATAATTACTTCTATTAAATAATTAGCTTTTTATCTTAATGAGCCTAATGTTTTTTTCAGCTAAAATTGCAAAACATCTATTTTCTAAACTTATGAATTAATACACTGAATATCTAACAATAGTACCTAGATTTTAGATTGCGAAAGTGCATTCAATTAGAAAAAATACTTGAATTATTCCCCATACGTATTAAGCATTTACGTATTAAAATTCAAATAATGATGTCTGAAACGAAATTTAAAAAAAAACATTAAATTATGGAAAGTATTTTGCAAGTACTGAAATGTTTATAAAATAAAATTCAAATAGCATTATTTATGTTGTATAGTGAAATAGTGGGCATTCTATTTGAAAGAAAAACTGCAAAAACTTTGCATGCTCTTTCTTAGGAATCATTGGTCAGAAAATGGAATAAAAATAATTACTGGACGGAAATTTGATAGTAAATCTTTTAAGGCAGAAAACCATCAGTTTAATTAATAATAATTAATATATTTTTTTATTCTTTAATCGATAAAGGGCTTGTTAATTGTTATAAAATAATCTTTAAAGAAGTCTAATCTTTCAAAGTCTAATCATGATAATATAATTTTAATGAGTGTTTCTACAATTTCTTAAAATCTAAAGTGAACGATACTATAGATATTAAAGTATTTTAAATTGGGATTACGATTTAAATCATCTGCAATTAATAACAAATCAAATAATTACAAATTTCTTCAGGAAAATATAATTTCTCATTTACACTTATTCCGCTAAAATTCAAGCAGTGAGCAAAAATGAAATTTTTAGCTCACTTATACAATAATTTTAAAAACCGATTTTCATGAACATTTTTGAATTGTTCATTCAAAATTTGACAGCCCTCTAAAAACACTGAAAAAATAATAGATACTTAACACTGAAAAAATAACAGATAATAAAAAACTGAAATACATGCCTATTGTATGTATTGCCTATTCAAACAATTATTTAAATTATATACACATTTGATATATGTATTTTTGCGAAAAAGAAGTAAAGCTGAATGAAATAAAAGATTTTGTTTCTTTCTTTCTTCCGTCCTTAGTATCATTCTGAATGAATTCCAATTTGATTTGGTTTTCCCGTTTTCATAGAATTGTCTTTCATATTAATTTATACAATAATTTAAAAAACCGATTTTCATGAACATTTTTGAATTGTTCATTCAAAATTTGATAGCCCTCTAAAAATTTGTAGTAAATTTTACTATTCGATGTAAGTGAACTCTACAACAAAAGCACGTAAAAAACAAAATGATTGAAATTTTGTACACGCGTTTAGCCTCTATAATGTAGATGCATGCTAAATTTTGAACCAAATTTGATTTACTGTTGACCATGTGCCTGTCTACATTTTCGTAAGTAAGTAAATGAAACAACTCAGACTTAAATAAATAGAGTTTGATTTGAGACCTTGCGACGACAATTGTAATTCTATATCATATTTAGGCTTCAGTTGATCAGAAAAAAGCAGTTCAAAATACATGTTCGAATTTAGGGTACTTTTATATTATCCGTATGTCAGGGATTTATCGTCAGAAATTACATGATAAACTCAGTAAAAAGGATACATTCATACTAAAGATCTATATATCGTAATTATAGCTCGTCAATGTCATGAAAGATATGACGAACTAAAGATCCAAAATTTTAGGTAAAGAAGGGCGATAGCACTTTTATTATAGAGTTTTAGAGAAATTTTGGGGGAGATTACTCCTGCTGGTTATAATCTAAAGATGAATGTGCGCTATTACTAGAGAAGCTAAATTCGCCACAGCGCAATGTGTCATACACAATAGTTGCAAAACGTTTCTGGCAGGACAGACGGAACGGGGACAGTTGTTGCAACGATAGCTGTCGTGTTTTAGTGAGGGAAAAATCAACGGGCTGCATCGTTTCGGAACCACAGGCATAAGATCGGAAGAAAAAAAAGACGGGGAAAACAATCCAACTGACAATTGAATATATTTCTCACTAACAATTTTCAGGTCATCATGTAATTGCTATAATAGTAAAGAGCAGAGCTCAGTTGAAATTGACATCATTTAGGAAACGAGCAGTTTAATTAAGGTTTAATAGTTGCAATGCATTCACTCAAAGACTGAGTTTTAATGGAGTCGGGGTTTCGAAGGTCCTTTCCTTCATCCTCGAAATTCAGACTTTGACTTTATACCACTGCTCTGCTCTAGACCGTTGTTCGAAATGCCGAATCAAAAACTTCCACCATCTTTTCATGCTCTGTTATTTTTTTAAAATCAATATGAGTTCCAATATTATCTTAAAAAACTCGTTTTAAAATTTATTAAAATTTATTCTTTTTAATAATTGCTTATGATTTTGAATTCAAGTACCGAGCAAAATTTTGAATCCTTTCAAAAATTTGAATATTTTCAAGAGCTGCTTGTTCAAATTGACTTAATACTAGTAAAGAGGGAAGACTGAAATACGAAGCTTTCTTACAAGAGTCGTGTAAAGACTAAAGTCATAAAATAAGAATTACTAGAATCATGGAGAGGGGGAAAATAATTTCCTTTATATAAAGAAATGAATTTCTTTATGTATAGACAAAATTAGCTTTAGAAACTAAAATGCTTCTTCATGTAAAGTTTGCGTCTTGGCGTAAGGTTTATAAGCAAAATATTTATTAATAATTTAAACAAATGTAATACCCAAGATAAGTTATTCAAATATAATAAACACAAACGATATCTTCTGAATAAAATATTTTTAAAAATAAGGAAAAAGATAATTGAATTATGTTGAAAACAATTTGGAAAAATTTTTTTGGTTGATGATTTTTTTTTTTGGCGAAATTATTTTTATGAACTATCTCGAAAAGTTCTGACTTGATACAAATGAAATGTTTTATTTTGAGTTATTTAGGCTTATCATCAAAACAAATGACTTTTTCGAGGTTTCAAGCTATGAGCAAACTTTATTTATCTAATGACTAAAATTTCAAATAATTTCATTTCAGAACGAAATCTGAATGAAATGTTTATTATCTTTATTTGAACATCGAAATCTGAATGACATGTTCATTACCTCTATTTGAACATAAACTGATTATTAAAAAAACAATTTGTAAGTAACCCAAAAAATCAATGCTTATTTCTAGAAAATAATAATTTTATAAATTTTATCTATTCATTCTACTTTTTTTAGTAATTAAAATAATATGTTTTAACTTTTTTATCCTGTTACTTGATTTTTTTTTAATTAAAATTATTCCATATGCTGAAATATAATAAAAAAATTATAATAGAAGCCTTTAAATTAAAATAAGAGATTCATAAGCAATGAATATCCACCCCCTCAGCCCGATAAAATTAATTAATTAGAAATGCCTTAGATAAAATTTTAATTCCGATAAAAAAAAGGGATATTAGAAGCTTGATGTAAAGTAGAAAAACAGAAGAAAATATTGATGATACATAAATAGACAGCAAATAACTTGAGTTACAGTTAGTTAAAATTTTTCAGTCCCCTTTTATATATATATATATAATATATAATATATAAATCGGATATAAAATATATAAATATATATATATATATATATATATATATATATATATATATATATATTAATTTGTAGAAATATATATATATATTTTAACCTGACAGCTGTAAAACCATACTAATTAAAAATTATTTAACCAACTCATCAAATTCAAATAAAATCTCTTTAATCCATGTTATTATCCGAGCATTCTTTTCTTTGTAATGGAAAAGAATCTGCAAAAGGAAAGGCTTGTAATAATTTTTTGGAGCTGCAACTGACATTCTAAGGGGCCTTGGATTGTAGTTTTCTATTTACGTAAATAATAAAATAGAACCAAAATATCAAACAGTCCCCTTGAAATTTGCAAACATCATAACATTAATCAGTAAGATTTCAAATGCTAGATCTTATGAAAGGTGTATTCAGTTATATTTGGGACAGCTTGAATTTACTTTAAAATATTCTTGCGATTGGAAATATTTATTGGTAATTCAATGTGAAAGAATGCTCAAAAGAATCTCACAGAACATTCTTCAATTTTTCTTTCTCGTACGAATTCTCTCCTCACTTCTCTCTCTTTTAATATAAGCGTCTGTTTTTCATATCTCATGCGAATTTTTGATAGTTTACTCCGAACCATCAAAGATTATAATGTTAATTCGTTGTAATTTAATCTCTGGATTCATGGCGCAAGAATAGGGCCAGCTTTAAGCCGATCAAGCCGATTACTCCAAATTGAGCGGGGGCAAACAAAAAGGGCCCCTTATTAGAGTAGTTTACCCTTCACTAAATTCTATTGCATAACTTATGTTGAAGCAGTCAGGACACGTAGTCTAAGCATTATTAAAAAGATAAATTCAAAACTGCTGAGAATTTAAGAAAATTACTTTTTTTCCTTCAAAGCTTAATGTCTTAAAGAGAACCCTGTGATGCAATCTTATTAGCAAATAAACCGGTTGATTAATTTTATTTCTATATGGGCATCAAACTGTTTAGATTGGTCAGACCCAAGGATTAGAAACTATAACTATTTTGTTTTGCTATATGCGTTCAAAAAATAATTATATCATTCGAAATATAAAGTAAGAAGAATTGTATAAAGCATATTTGTTGTAATTAAAGGCGATAATTATTAAAGAAGAATAAACTCGGAAATTTTCAAACTATTCAAAAAGAAGATATTATTAAATGTAGAGTAATACAGAAGGTTAAACGGGCTGCACAGTTGATAAGATTAGATGACAATCAAGTCACTAAAAATACATTTTTAGCTAAACCATTTGGCACCCAAAAAATTGGGGGATCAAAACTTAAGTGGATTGATCAAAGCTTGAAAGCTATTAATGTGACAAATTGGAAAATCTTATCCAAGTGCAGGACAGCATAGAATGAAATTCTGAAAGAAGCCGGAGTTACTCAGTTGCTGTTGCGCCAGTGAAGAAGGAATAGAAAATAAACCAAAAACTTTTAAGAAATTATAAAATTAGAATAAAATGCATAAAAAAAGACGAATCATTTTTGGAAAATGTATAATAACGGGTATTTGAAAATTTGCTCACTTAAAGGTTGAAAGATATTTTAAGATCAGCACTTACATTAATTAACTTAATTCTATCCTACAAGTGCATTAAATTCAAGAGCACCACTAAATTACTATACATTTTTTTATTTTAAATAAATGCATAGATATAAAAAATCTTATTAGTGACTATAAATACAAATAATTATAAAAGCATGATAAATCTTTTATATTTTTAGGAAATAATCTCTCACGCCAAGAGATAGTAAAAATATATAATGGAGTAGCCCTGGTTACTAAATGGTAAAAGTTTGTTAAAAAACGGGAGAACATTTAACATTTTAGTTTCTTGAAAACTCCAATCGTGGAATAATCGTGGTAGTATTACGATTACGCGATCTATCGTTTTTTTAAAACCCAAGGTCACAAATCTTTCCACTTTCTCAACATTTTAACTAGCATCAAAAATAGAAAGCAAACAATTTGGCAACATAACAATAACCATTCACTAGAAATAACACAACAATTCGTGAACCGTAAATAGGCATCACTTTTTATTCTAAACATGATTATTCATGCTGTAGTTAAATCTGAAGACCAGTTTTTCCTTGTATATAATTTGCAATGAAACAAACCCGAACATAAAAATATAAAGAAAGAATCATTAAAAGAAACAGCTGAGGATAGAAACTGAACCAGACATTTTTCAAAGAAATTATATACATAATTTGTTTCAAATGTTTCTATAAATTTATTATAACTGAAAGTATATGCAAAGTATATTAACTTAAAAATAATTTTATTAGCTAACGTATATATAAGTATTAGGAGTAAAAAATGGAAAAATACTTCAGTTTCAAAAAGACGTCATTCGGATTTTCTGTTGCAAATTCAATAAAGACATGAAAGAAAACCGAGGATTTTTGTTTTTATTGAACTTTTCTTATCTCTGGTCAATTATTACTAATCATTTTACCAGTAGTTTTTTTTAATGATAAATGTTTATTGTGTAAATACATAGTTTATTCCCCTGAAATAGCAATAATAGTAAAAATTTGAAAAACAAAAAATAAATGCAGTATACTCTTGATGATCTGGGCCAGTTGAAAAATATTTATTTGATATAATGAATAGCTATTCACTTTTTCCAAAACTTCCAAGAGGATTAACGCCGGTGCCTTGGCCTAGGGGTAGCACGTTTTCTTCCTGATCTGAGGGTCCTGGTTGGGGCATGGTTGTTCTCTATTTTGTGTTCTATCTGTGAGAAGTGTAAAAGAGGTTCCCTATAAGAAGGGGATGTGCAAGAGTGCATGTCATCTTCATATCAGCTAGAAGTCATTCTTTTGCTTTCCTGTGCTCAGGGTTTTTACCCTCAGAAGCTATTTCCCACTGGGCTTAAATTGTTGATAGTTTGTCAGCGAGCTTGTAAAGTACCATAAGTGACAACAACAACAAAAGTTCTATTAAGTTTAGTTATAGTGTTTTTCCATAAGTGACAAAAACAACAATTCTATTAAGTTTAGTGATAGTGTTTTTCCGTAAGTGACAACAACAAAAGTTCTAATAGGTTGAGTTTTTTTTCTTTCTTTTAAAATCTATCTTTTTAAATAGGTGCAAATCTTTATATATTAATATTAAAATAATGTAAATAATTTATGAAAACAGTGAATCTACATTTTCCACATTTTTTAAAATTTGATTTTAAAAAATATAAGTTTTCATAATCTATAGTGCATAGGATTATATGCACATAAGCTGGACTCTATAACATTTATCTCAAAATGCTTTCGATACTTACTGTGCGTTTTGCATCGTAATCAATGTTTAACCCTAATTTATATTGACCATAATAATAATGAATTAATAATAAATTTATATTAATAAATCAGAAAAAGTTCATACTTTTGATAATTAGTATTAAAAAAAACTAGAAGGGTGTCTTTGAATCATTTGAACGGAATGAATAGCGCACACATTATGGCAAATGTAATAAATTGGTGATTATGTGTAACTACTGGTTTTTATACATAGTCACTTTTATCGCAATATTTTAATAGATCATGAAAAATAACCGGTAATTATTCATAATCATCGAGTTTAGAATTTTATAAACTAGCAGGTAAATTTGATGAATATTTAGTAATTTATAGTAATCGCCAAGTTTAATAGTGATTATGAATAATTACTGATAGGAACAGAATTAATCTCCTTCAGTATTATACAGAATGAATCTCAATTTTCGTTACATGCTTATATAAAAATTCTACTTATTTGATTTGTTTACTCCAGATCGCCCTTTCGCTATATTAGTCTGTATAGTTAGAGTTCCACTATGACATTATACACCCAAGCAAAGTTCTCTGTACTTAGAGAGAGTAAGAATGATTAATTTTATAATAATAAATTGGAGATTATCATGGTTGGTCATTATTAACATAAAAATACTTTAAATAATTCAAAATTATCTATATAGTCCTTTAACATTCTATATATCAGGAGTCTTGTCACCCAGATAGTAGTATTTATTTCTTTTCCAAAGTTTCATGTCATGCTTTCCCTAAACATTTCACGAATATATTTTTTTAAGTATAGGGCTAGTTCTAAATTATTATTTTCTCTTGTCAGATATTCTAGGATCAGTGTGCAAGAACTGCAAGATAAAAATGATTAAAAAAAAACTTCTTAAATAAATTGTCACATTTGTAGAAAAAAAGAGGGAGGTGGGCAATTAAGATTAGATAAAAGCAGAGATTATAATATTTTAATTTTTAAAACAATAGAAATACGAGTTTTCTTTTTCAAAAATTTCATTGGAAAGACTTTTTAAAAGAAGGAAAAAAGTAAAATTCAAAAATTACTTGCAAATTGTGAAAAGATTTTCTAAAACGGAGCTTCCTTTTCAACTGAATACTATGGCATTTTCTCACTTTTTTTTAAGTGAAATAATTTTTTTTAAAATATGGACCAATAATTTATAGATCAGAGCTGAATCCAGATAGATAGACAGTTATGCATTACTCATATTTCTTCAATGTGTTCATTCCAGATCCAGAATAAATTACCTTTGAATTTCTTCAGACAAAATTTTTAATATTTTCACTTGTTTTACTCTTGTATGAGAACTAGCATAATACTATAATATATCTAATAATATAATATTTACTCTAGTATGATATTTAATTATATAATATCCAGCATATAATATAATCATATAATATCAATTTATATAATATTTAATAAATTTTTATGCACAATATTTTTGTGAATAAATATATTGGAAAATTTTGAAAAGAATATATCCTTTTTTATAGGATTTTTTTTTACTAGCGTATGATGTTTAGTACAGCTAGATATCATGATGATTTTCTAACTCACTAGATTTGCCACCATTTTTATAAATAATCTATCACATAGAATGAATATCTTTCTGGCGATAATGTATATTCATTGTGAAATACATTTTTTGCGACTTTTCCTTTGACCTTGTTTCAATAAGAAATTTAATTACTGCTTAACAACTAATTAGTATTTCTTCAGAACATTACGAAACATATGACTCATTCCCTACTGCATACATATTTTGAATTCTTTTAAAGAATTAGTTTTCTAGAAGATGAAGATTAAGCGACCGAATTAATGAGGTTAATCGGGGATTTCTGGCCTTAAAAAGAGTTACTTTGATTTACAGGCCACTATGAAATTTTAATCTTACTCCAAGAGTGATAAGCATCACTAATCTTAAGTAACTTCAACTGCATTTCATATAAACATCCACTTTCTGTTTTAAGGAGCATTCAGTTAGGTTTCATAAAGACATCTAATCAATGAATGAATGAAATAAGATTTCAATATGGATACTGCATTGGAAAATGCAATAAAGTGCATGTACAAGAATCATGTCGATGTATAAAATTATCGATTCAATAAGCAATAATATATGTAGCAATTTAAAAATAGGATATGTTATTCGACGCAGCACTCATTTCTGGTGATCTTGCAGCAGAGCCTCGGCCTTGGAATCGAATGGTTCCACATTTAATACCCGTTTATGCCCTGTCATGCGTAGACATCTGGGGTAAGCTAAAGTGTAGAAATTTGTGGAGGAGATATTGATTTAGATGTCATTTTCGTCATCTGACAAGGCTTCGAAAGCGGGAAGTTGATTTAATTAAACTGATAAGTTATTGTCAAATAAAAAGACCTTTTTCTCACCGTTACAAAAGTGGCTCATGCTCCCCTCATTTGTTGTTCAGAAATTTTTAAAAAATGTCTAATTATGAAAACCCTCATGGTATGAACGAGGCAGCATGAGAATGTTGATAGTGCGTTTTATCCTCCCAATAATATGACAGTTTCAATTACTAATTATTTTTGGGAGTGCACTGAGTGTATTTATGTCAAATATCAGCAGTCTAGTGTAATTTGAAATGCAAGATTGAGGAATGACACTTCAGGATGTGATTATTCGTAATTATGTAAGGTAATTGAATTTTATGGTTGACTTAAATTTTGTGACTAGAAATACGAGACACCACATATATCAATGGTGTCAGATTAGATTCCACTTAGCAAATTCGACTTTTGTAACAATTTTATTTAGTTGAGACCAATTGTATATCGCCGTATTGTGAAAAAAAAGGAAAAATCTACTTTTTTTACTATTTTATTTTATATAAATAGAGATCCCATGTAAAAAAAATAATAATAACGGCAGAGGTGATTTTTTACTACCATGTTTCAAGTTTTTTACTGTCAACCCACTTGAATAATGCCATATTTTATTCAAAGTTAGTCGTCAATATGACTCTTAAGAAGTTTATTAATAAGTGTTATTTTATGAAGTTTAATATCTTTAAAGTAGGAAATTATATTACATTATTTTTTAATCTATCCTTTAGAATGTGGCAGCAAGAAACTGCATTTTGTATTAAAATGTGGATTTTACTGAAGTACAGGAAACGTTTTCTCTTCCTTTAAAAGTTATTAAAAAACAAAAGTCGGTGATCTCTCACGACAATTTGGGAGTGTACTCAACTTCCGTCCTCAGTAATAAATTTACTCACAACGCAAATATATTAAAAAGGGGTTTTAATTAATTAAATAATATATTAAATAGGGTTATATTAAATAATTAATTAACATTAAAAAGGAATTAAATCCTCTCAACGGGATAATAAGAGACTCAATTTACATTCCAAGTCAGCAATATATATTAAAACTTGCGAACACAGAAATTCTAAAGCCTTATTGGTATATATAGCATCTATATATTTTTATGCATACATGTATTTTAATTTATTGGTGATACATTGTTAGCGACTGCAATAAAAAAAGGTTAGTTGCAAATTGTAATTTCTTTGCATGCACTGGAATGGGCGAAATAAATATTTCAGCATATTTTTACGTACCCTAATATGAATATCAAAAAACTAATATTTTACAGTGATAGTTAAAATTTAATCAGTTCGCGTAAGATTTAGACAATACATGAAATTTATTTTGTAAAATTTTAACGGACATTTTGTCAGAAAAAAGTAATATAATCCCAAATAGGATTATATCAAAGGTTTAAAGAGAGCATAAACGTCAATAATAGATATTCCACCATCTACTGCATTTCCATTCTACTGCAATAATAATATCTATAAGGACCATCCTCAACGAAACATATCTGTCATTCGTACATCTAAAAGAATTATACACCTTTTAAAAATTTAATTATAAAAAATTCAATATCTTTCATTTTTGAGAATTTACTGTTTAAGAGGATATTAATTAAAGATTTATGCCAAGTAATCATTACATAAACAATGAAATCAAAAACAAATGATAAATTCCTTTGATCCTATTTTAAAAATACAATCAGTATTCGTCCTGTAAGTGTTCAAAAATTAAACTTGTCTTTGATGAATACTTGATTTATTTATTTCATCTGTCTAAACAATTTTTCTGATAATAATACGATGAACAATTCTTCTTAGTCGAAAGAAAATCGCAAGTAAAGAATTCCCAACTTAAACGGAGAGTCGTACATTTCGCAGACAGTGGGACAGTGGACTAGAATGCATCACTCGGCAGACCTTGCTGAAGGCGATAATTGGCGCATGACCACGCATCAGTGACGCTGTTAAAGTCTATAATTTTAAGTGTTCAGTTCGAATTAGGTGACTGGAATTCACTTCTAGGAAGCCATCATGATTAGACCATTTTAAAGCGCATCTCAACTTTAGGCCTAACCATTTGCATTAGTAGCAGCTGTTTTAATCGAAAGTGATTAGTGAGTGTTAACTAGCTCAAAAACCACTTTTTTACTTGCTGCTAAAAAACTTTCCTAATAAAAAAAGATACACAGTAGAAAAAATAATTAAAAAAAAAAAAACTGAAATTAGATAAAATGGGATGTCCGAGTGTGGTTATTGAATCCTTTTGACATTTGTGTTGATCGAGCTTAACTAGTTTGCGTTAACTAGCGCAAAAGTCACTTTTGGTCTGCAGCGCTAAACATGCCATAAAGAAACGGAGATGGTTAATTTTATATATATAATTGAAAGTCCGAGGTGACTACTGAATAGTCGTGATTAGTTAGTGTTAGATAGTGGAAAGGTCATTTTTGGCACTTCTGCGTTAAAACTATACGAAAAAAAAAAATTGCAATCATGGTTTAAAAAAAGTAACTGCCATTTTATATATTTGAATGTCAGAGTGTGACTACTGAATCGTCTTTAATATATATATATATATATATATATATTTTACCTTTGTTATAAAAGTATTTTGAGGCCCGAATCATTTAATTAGTCTTATCCAGTCTTTGTCTTATTTTGCTTTTTATGTCTTCGTTCATTTGCTTTTTATGTCTTTGATTATCGTTTGAATCAGCAATAATCAAAGTTGCAAATAACTAAGTAAGATCATAAATTTTTTGATATCACGAACAGTATGATTTTAATTGCCTTTATTATGTTATCTTTTTGATAAGGAATAAGGCTTAAAATTTGAAATATTTTAGATAATTATTAATATTTAGTTAGACAAGATATTCATGGATATCTTATTGAAGCAAGGCAAGATCCTTTTATCAACCGTATAATAAACTTTTTTAAAAAATAATTTCTTAAAATAGAATTTAAATATTGACTGTAGTATTAATTAATGGCAAATAAAAAGGAATGAAATGTGAATTAGCTAATTATTTCAGAGAAAATTATTTACGTCAAGTATGTTTTTCTTTTTTTTATTTCTTTATTCTATTTCTTTCTTTTTTTTTTTTTTTAAGAATTTTGGTAAGAAGAAAACGTTAGGAAAATTTTTAAGATTTATAAAAGGACCTGTTTTATGATCAAAGACACACACACACACACACACACACACACACACACACACACACACACA
>JAPMOQ010031668.1:657943-702407 GCA_026543055.1 Argiope trifasciata
ACACACACACACACACACACACACACACACACACACACACACACACACACATATATATATATATATAGAGAGAGAGAGAGAGAGAGAAAGAGAGAGAGGGAGAGAGACAATTTTAAAAAGAAACGAAGGAAAACAGAATCAAAAGTGTGCAATTCGCGATCTAATCGTTTGAATTAGATTTAAGTAATATACATGAGACATAAAGGGAGGCATCATTTCACAAAATAATAATCATAATAATCGGACGTCACATATATAAATAATAACATTTCAAAGATTCTTTTAACCTTTAATGCGAATTAATTTAAACTTATTAAAAAGCATATTCTAATTTTAACATTTATTGTTATTTCATTTCAAGTAAGAAAGCAGAAAACACCAAATGTCCATTGATTTAAGTCAGAGGTGGGCATAATATCGAATACGATCGATCAATGTTCCACTAAGACATTTTGGGGTGACCGTCTTTATTAAGACGAGTATACTAAACGAAACTGGATGTTTATGGATCCTTATATTCTCTTTATTTTTTGAGAAAAAGGAAGTTTTTTTCCTTCAAATTTTAAAGTTTACCTTAGTTTAGTTATATTAACGTCCCGCTGTAAAGCAACACTAGTTCTATTTTGGGACAAACCTCATAAATTTGAGCCATTGTCAGATGACGACTATGATACCTGAATTGGTAGCCCCTTCACCAATCTTCATCCCACTAGCGAGAGAACGTTTCGCCAGGACTTTTAACGTGCACCAGGCACGCGTACATGACTGTTCTTCGGTGGAATCGGGTCTTGAGCCAGAAATCCTCCGGCTCCGAAGCCGAGACCTTACCACAAGTCCACCGCGACCTCTCAAATTTTAAAGCTACGTATTTCAGATCCTAAGAATAAATTTTGAATTCTAATGGACGAAATAAAGTATCCTAATTTTAAAAAGTTGCATATCATTTAACATCACTCTTTCGCTCCACCTACATGTGAGAATCTCAACGATGAATATAATTAAGATAATTAATGTATAAAATTTCTATAATTTAATGCCAAAAACGGTCCAGATATTTCGCTCAATTAGAAAAGGTTCACAAACAATAAATAGCAATGTCATTTTTATCACAAAATAATATACTTTAATATTAATCTAATCTTAACAAAGGTTTTTATTCGAAAAATCTTTAATGTCACAAATAATTCAGACTCGCACGTTTAGAATGCGGATAAAAGCATTAATACTGGCTTTAAGGAGAGTAATTCGCAAAGAAAGTAGCTGGTATACTCGAGCGAATTCATTGAAAGCAATATTTTATTCTCACCCTGTCTTCCCTTCCTTCGAAGAGATCAAGGACCATTAATTTTTGCAGGCTCTCACACTTAGTTTGGGATCACTGCGCACGTGACGGAAAAGGATCTAATCCCACAATTCCTGTAGAAGCGTCCATTTTCACAGGAAGTGACGTCACCAACAAGCATGAATGAATTGATTTGAAAATTTTATTTCCTGCATAATTTCTTAATTTGCATATTTTTCAATTTTAATGAGTATGATAACATTTTTTCTTTCTTTCACAAGTAGGATTTGCTTTATCAATAATAATATAGAGAGCTATTACTAGTTCTCTTTACGATGAGCCCTTGTTGACACGAAATAATTACAAAAATGCGACGAATGCTATTTTTAAAAAATGTGATGAATGCTATTTAAAAAAAAATGTGACAAATGCTATTTAAAAAAAATTGATGAATGCTATTTAATAATTTCACGAATATTGTTAATTTCGTTTAAAATTATGAGTTCAAACGATACTTTTTTTAAATTTGCGGTGCATCTACTAGAATATCTTTTTTTTTAATTGCTTGAAAATATTTGCAAGAATAAATTAACAAAATATTAGAAAAAGTGTTAAATTTATAAAAAGAATCAACTCAAAAGTGAGAAATTGCTATATATTTTCTTACTTCATACTCATTATTACTGAAATATTAATCACAAGCAGTAACAAAAAAAAAATTGAAATCAGATAAAGTAAATATTAGGTTACCAATGTATCCAAACAATTTTTCTTGAATATGCCTAGAATTAGGAAGTTAGTTATTCTAATGTGTTAATTGCAGTGTAAAGTTGAATAATTAAAATATTTTATATAAAGTGGTGACTTTGTAATAAATGAAATTTTAAAAAATATGAACTCTGGAGTCTATTATTTCTTTTGAAAATTTTAAAACATCTTAGAGAACTCCTTCGTCCCTTTCTTTTACTCAAAGTATTAAAAAAAAGTCGTAATAATTTTTTAAAATTCTATTGCATTATAAGGATGAATGTCCCAGTTTTTGAATTCTTTATGCCCCCCAAAATTAAAAGTGAATTTTCCAAAAAAAAAAATGAATTTATTTATCTTAGTAAAAGTACAAGGAAAAAGTTCTATGTATTTTTGAGATATTTCCAATTTCAATAATAAATTTTCTATGACTAAAATGGAGACACGCTTCCTCAGAAACACATGTCATACTCCCCTCTCCCTCCCTTGCCAAGAGTTTCTTCAGATTATTATTATTATTATTGCGGTTTATCTTCTTTGTCACCTAAATTTCCTTTCTCTATTACTTAACTTGAAAAATCTGTTATGATAACACCGAAGATTACTTTTTTTTAAAAAAAAAAATTTACAACGAACTATTTTGTAAGCCAAGGAATGATCATAATTTTAATTCCAAATATCTCCACAAATTTTACACATAACTCCTGTATTTCTATTGTGATATAGCGTAGATCATTTTAACTGAACTTTTTGGTTCTTTTTTTTTAAATTTTAGTTATTTTTGCAACTTTCTTATTTAAAAATTGTCTTAATAAATTCAATGTAGTCACTTTACTATAGATACACATTACTTGCCTATAGCTATAGAAGAAACTTTGAAATTTTGCACAACTAAGAATGTTTGCATTGACTTTTAGATTTTGTGTGACAGCCGAAGCTTCATTCAGCATTTGCCTGAATGGTAGAAGCATGGATACCACACGACTAGGAACATCGTCCATCTTTTGAATCACCTTTCACCTTTCACTTTAATATCACCTTTAAGTGGGTTCCTTCGCATGTGAATGTGCACGGAAATGAAATGGTTGATGGCCTGGCCCGAGAGGGCAGCCATAAGTATACTGCTCATGATGGCTGCCTTACTTTTTCAGAAATCCCCACCCGGGTCAGGCAAGATACTATATGTTCTTCATGGAGGAGGGCCCCGTGCATGAATTGTATGCAAAAAGTTGCCAGGGAGCTATTATAATTAAAGTTGACATCAAGCTCGATCAGACAACTCTCGCTAGATTTCGAAGTAGACCCACTCTTATACAACGTCATGTGACGGGCCTCAAATTTTATTCCCTGGGTCCAAAATACAATGCGACTGAAGCTGCTCCTGCCCACTTTTTGACCTGCATCGGTTTCAATAAAAGCCAACTGTTCTCCAGTCCTGAGACAGTGTTACATTGTTTGAAGGTGTTCGGGCCCATGGACCTGATTTGATGTTACTGTCAACTTGGTGGGATATTCACAAGACAACACTTGCTTATCTATAAGTGACACTGTTTTGAATTTTAAATGCTTAAAAGAGTTTTAGAAAAAAAGAATTTTTTAGATTTTTTTTTTTCGATCGACTTAAACAATTTTTAATATTCATTAAGACGAAAACAACCAAAGGTAGATTTCAAGTCAAGTTTTATAAATGCAACTAAATGAACATTTTCTTTTAAAATTTTTATTTGGCTGCAATTTCATGGTAAAAGAGATTAGGATCAATTTTGGAAAAGGTTTATACATAAAATACCATAGAAAAGATTCAATAAAATCCCAATCTAATAATAAAGGAATTTAATCACATTGTCGTTTTGGAGAAATGTGAGCAGAAATACGTAATATTTTCCGAAATTTGTTTTTACATATATATAGGATAGATTAATCTATGAACATTGCTTTTTTTATAGTAATCTGCGAAAAACAGAGTTATTTTAACAAAATATGTATCGAAAGCAGAATCAACGTATGCATACTGACGTTTAGTAGAAATCTGGGGATTTGTTACATGGTCACTCATGCATATAAATTCTCATGTCTAGCATTTGGGTTTGAGTCTTTTCATGTCATATATCTCAATTCTTCAAATATCTGGATGTCTTAACCTCTTGCCACGCCTAAACATTATTTCTTTTCAAACTTTAATCAACGAATTCCCTTCTGAACATTGACCCTTTCAGTGTATGATCAAATACATAGCTGCATTTTTTAAAAGCAATGCCATATTCAAAAATAAATTTGACTGCACCTCGTGGCCCGCTTTGTTAACATTTAAAAAAATAACAGACTTCACGTGTAATCTTTCACCAAATCCTCATCTCGGGGTCGTCCCGAATGCCTTCTCCTCCCTCACGGCTGGAGTGTACTCCACTTCCTGTGGAACTATGAATGGGTGTGGAGTAAAAGGTAGTTAATAGAGTTGCAATGTCGACAACCTAAAGCCAACAGACAAGGAAGGTCGCAACCTTCGCTTACAAACAAGCAATTATTGCTAATAAACGGATTGGATTCGCACCTTTCTCACGTGTGGCGGTTGGCACATTTGGCGAGATATCGTCCTGTACGTTTTGCTAAGTTGGGAAAATTGTTTTAAGAAATTTTACTTTGGCTCCATTAGGGAATATTCTTCTTAAAAGATTCCTGCCTGAACACATATATCCTGAAATAATCTATGGGGGATTTTATATAAATAACATTTATTTTTATAATTTGGTCCCCCACCTCCAATATTGAATATACTCTATAAGTAGCCTTTATATGTATCTTTTTGCAACTGCGGACACTATCCGAATATGAAATGATTTTTCAGATACCATTTGCACTTTTTTTTTAAAAAAATCCGAAATTACAGAATTTTTAAATAAATGAAAGTAGGACGTTTTAACATAGTGGGAAATAAAATTATTTTTTAACAGATAATACATTTTTATGGATCTTTTTATGAGAAATTGATTTCCTTATTTATTATTTTCCAAACGTGTTGTAAAATCTCAAAAAATAAAACTCTTTGGGATTTTCAATTCTCGTATATTATTTTAGGCTATCCACTTGGGAATGGAGCTAACTTTAGTATATATATATATATATATTGCTAAATTTGGTATTTGGTATATTTACACATGGTATATTTTTTTGTTTCATGATAAAGTGACCCTTCATCCAAATGCTTTTTGATTTAACCATATTTCTTATTTAACCATATTATAAGAGAACCAATTTATCATTGGTATCTAAAATTCTTCAAATTCTTCTTAAATATTTTCAATATTGAAAAAGATAATTTTTCATTCTCGCAATTAAAAGATTTAGTTATGATAGCTTCCCGTTTTAAAGCATCACTGCGGATATTTGGTAACGGACCTTTATGAGTTCGAGTCAGATGACGGGAGCGACATCTGAGCTCGCACCCTCTTTCCAGATGTCCTCATTACACCTACAAGTGGGTATTTAGCATTGATGCATTTTGTGCGCTACTTGCAAGACAATTTTTGGGTGGGATCGGGTCTCGAGCATGGTAACAGAACTTACCAGTATTCCACAGGATTTTATTTTTAGTTATTTTGACTTCCAAATTTTTAATGAAAAAATTGAAAAATATAGCCCTGTAAGAGTCCCGTGATCTCAGTGTCATTACATATACTTCCATTTGTGGAATTAATTCAGAATTCAAGAAGTTTTGATTTAGTGCGACAACGTTTTCTCATTCATTTCTTCATTGCAATAAAAAGTGTTCCACGGAAACATTAATTTATGGATATGGAAAAAGGAAAGATGTCATATATAAGTTGTTACACAAATTTATTAATTGTAAAACAAATTTATCATGTACATCTCATATGGAGTTAAATTCAAAAGTTTAAAAAGAATTCAATTACAAAGCCTTCTATGGAATTTAATTTCTATTTAAAACCTTAATCAAAAATTGATTTAAAGAAAAAAGTAATGAAAGCTTGGCTTTACATGAAAAAATATAGTTAAAATGTTACGTGTTTGATACGCTATAGAGCGTGAAAAAAATTTATTAAACAATACTTAAAATTAGTGTAATTACTTTTGATTTCAAAAACTCTTATGCATGCTGAATGAGATTTTACAAATTGATTATAATTTGATTAAATATAAATATTGCATAAAATAAAAATATCTAATTACTTAAATGATCAATTCATGGTAATTTTAAAAAATATATATGGGTTGCAAATGGAGAACTGTTTGCATTTTTCTTTTAACTTTGAATGTCATTTCAAATAAAAAATTTCCTTAGAAAGTGAAAAATAGCATTAAAAAGATTGCACTTAGTATAGTAAAATGGATTGCTGTAAATAAAAAGGTGGAAAACATTTTTAATATTCACACAATTAAACGGTAAAAGAATGAAAAAAGTTAAAATTCATATAAGACATCTGAAATATGACATAAATCTAATCTATATTTTTTAATGTGTCATTATGTAATAAAAAATTAATCTCAAAAACGTAAGAAAAAATTATTAAATAGTATAATTTTTTGCAAGGCTTATTCAACATTGTACAATTATTAACAGAATTTAAAAAAAACTGATTTTTTCCTTTGATTTTGAAAAACAGCTTTTTACGATCTTGAAACTCTGTTCATATGCAAATTTTAACTTGAACAAGGATTCACGTGAGAATTAAACATTATAGAGATAGTAGCGTCGTCCTAATTGAACTAAAAAGATTGTTAAATGATTATTTTAACAAATGTTTTTAATTTGTCTCTGTTTGATATTTTTTATTCGAGTCGCTGAGCAGCGTGGTAATAAATTCATCGTATCTTACCTTTTAATGTTTCACAATTACGAAGTATGCTGTCATCCCAGATAAGTTCGATAAAACGAAGACACAAGAAAGTAAACAGAGATTTTAATCCGGTGTAAACAAGCAGTTGCCTCACCAAATCGATGTGAATGACGGATACTGAAAGCAAGATTAGTCATCAAAAACGTTTTAAATGATGCGTTCAACCACTTCTAAAGCCTGGAGCTGTCGCCAAAAACTATGTTGTGTTTATATATATATATATATATTCCAGATATGATCACAGACTTTCGCTCTGTATTTGTCGCGTCATTAATTTTGATTGAAGCAGATGACTCGTTCATCCAAAAATTCTTTTCACCAATGTCGAATCAGAATCACAATTTTCGGCATGAATTTCTCTTGTTGGGTGTATCGGTTGATTTTGATACTTTCTCACACTTGCGAGAAATAATTCCACTGTTTGATGTGATGTCATTCCCCAGCGATGTAATGCAGAAAACTGAGACTTAATAACTTATAAAATGTTTTAACTGAAATGCTGTTTAGTCATAAATTTTATGAGCTGTACAAATACCACTATACCAATAGATTTGCTACTTTTTATAGTGTAATATAACTTTAATAGCATAAAATGAAGCAAATATACAAAAAGTAAATCAAATTACTTGATAAAGATAAATTAGATCTAAATTACTTGTATTACTATGATAATCAAACTGGGAATTCACTTGGTAATGTTTTACACATCTGCTAAAGTTCAATTTGAACTCCAAATATTGAAAGAATTTGAAGATTTTACTACAGAATCAAAAGGAAAATTCTGCATTACATCGAAGTCGAACTGCACTCGATATTTTGCTGCGCCAGACTTTAAATGACCAGACCCCGAATCCAAGCATTTTTTAAAATGTTTCTTTAATATTTAATACTTCTTTTTAAGAAGATTTCCATTCTAGAAGTTCATTTATAGCTAAACAAGTACAAAAATCTTAATTAAAATAAAATTTTGTTTGGTGAATTTTAAATGGATTAGTTCCTGCCTCTCTGTGTTTTCATGCCAAAGAAGAAAAAAAAGTTATTCGTTAAAAAAAACTCTAAATTAAATTATCAAACTAATGCAAAATATTCATTTTCACTGATTTTCAAACATTTCATGTACTACAATAATAATAAGAATTTAAATCAATAAATTATTTTTTTATTGAATTGAATTACGGTTTTGGATGATCGCCACGGTAGAAATGCGATATTAGTCCCTCACGATTTCTACCTGTTTTACCGTCGCACTTTGATTAAAATTCTACAAAGAAAATTTGAGGACATTCTTTCGTTTTTTTATCTTAAGCATCAAGAGTTTTAAAACACAAGGATAAAGCTTCGTCTTAATCCTTAGGCCATACCGAATATCAGAAATCATGTCAAAAAAGGAAATATCTGAATGTTACAGGATTATGCTATCATGGGAAATTTATTACTTTTTTAACATTTGAGAAGAATGACTTTTTGGAGTTGCGAGTATTGCAATACAAAAATCTGATTGATTTTTTTTTTGGGTTCTCTTTATAGGAAGTCAAAGAAAGAAAAACTTTGGGATGTTTTAAATAATTTTTTGAAAACTAACCCTTCTATGATGGAATAGTAACAAAACTGACGTGTACAAAATTTTTATTTTTACTGTTGTTAAGATAAGAGTTTTATAAAAAAAAAATTATGCAGCAGGGCTTTTGATAGAAAATTATTTCACAAACAATATTTCAATATTATGAGTTTAGTAAATCTTGAAATAGAAATAAAATTGCATAAATTTTATAAAAATTTAAAATATTTCGTGTAATATTTTTTTTTCCTTTTACTTTAAAAATTCAAAAAATTAATACCTTTAATCTGTATTTTTAAAGAGTGCAAAGAATTTATCCAGAACTCTGCACATATTTATTTTAGTGTCTCTCTGATCTCCCTTTGAATTTCTTTATTTATTCTTTCTGATTCTCTTTTACAGAATTATAGGAACTAAACAAAAAAAGCAAGACTCTGAGTGTATGAGATTTATTTGGGTTTAAAAAATTTATCTGCAAATATTGCTATGTTACTACAATAAGTACTTTAATAAAAAAGAAGATATTAATGATCAGTTTATACCTATACACTATCAACAATTAATTTCATTTTTCTGCAGCTATGTTTTGAAATATTTATTCTTTTAAAAATATTTTTTTAATTTGTTTTTTTATATTTTTCCATTATTTTGTTTTAGTTTTTAAAATTAAATTTAAAGAACTTCAAAGTTTCAATACCAGAAGATTGATCAAATAATATAAGGCAGCTAATACGTGAATTTAGAACTAAACATTGAAACTTTTTTACTAATTTAAAATCATTTATAATCGTCCTTTTTCAACAATGTGCCTGAATTTTATAGAGTTAAGCTTTAGAATTTTACATTTATCTCTGCCATTTTTTTCACTAAGCACTCAACACTTTGAAAGGTTTCTGAATATCTGATTATTATTTGGAATTAAATAGCAATGTTTCGATCAATATTTTATGATATTTTAATAACTGTGAACATCATAATAAAGATGCAATCGATATGAATGTTTTAACATAACTATGGTTGCTAGTAACGGAAACAAGTTAGTCAAAGGAATATAATTGTCTCCCGTATATTTTAAACAGATAAAAAGACGTATTCTAGTATTGCCCTTTGACTGGAAACAGAATCACATAAATCTTACAAAAAAAAAAAAACGCTTTTAAATGAAATATTATTGGAAATCGTATACCTTATTTTGATAAACTAGGAGGTGTTACTGCTGTTACTTCATAAAATGTTGCTGTGTAGAAAATGAAATTGCTGTCTGCTGAAATAGAAGGTCAGCCGCTAACTTTTCAAGGCAAAGAAATAATTAGCCAGTAAGGATCCAAATATGGAATATGTCTGCAATTGGATTGTATCAGTCAACTAATAAGATTTTACACTTTACGAGATGCAAATCTGACCAATCATCTTGTATGTTAACAACGCTACTCCGTCGCAACGTTGTATGTGAATGTGTAATCCTCAAATTTGTTGCTAATAAGGTTAGAAAGAATAGATAACTATGAAAGCTAATTAGGAAACAAGTGCTCATAATAACTCAAAAATAAGAAAAAATTTCTTTCTTCTCTTAGAAACCCTCATTTCAAAAGGGCATTTTGGAACTTATCTTACAGTAGTTTATGAATAAATGTTATTGAAAGTTTTCATAAGGAGTATGCTTCATTACACAGACTATAAAATTGCAATTACTCTTGGCAAAATTAATTTTAAAATATGCTAATCTATTTTAACTAAAATATCATAAAAAGTAAACTTGTTTTCTTAAATCTTGTAAAATATTGATTCTTAAATGGGAAAAAAAAGACTAATAATAATAGTATATAAAGTTCTACTCACTAGTAGAAATCTTCTTCTTCTTTAGTGGCGCTTCAGCCCAGGGTGGGCCATGGCCTTCCGCAGAATCGAATTCCAGGCTGCCCGCTTCTTGGATAGACTTCGCCAGTTATTAACTCTGAGAACTTTTAGATCTGTTTCTAGACACTCGATCCACCGGATCCTCGGCCTACCCCTTTTGCGGGTTCCAGATGGTTTGGCGTCGAAGATCTTTTTGGTGGTTCGATCATCTTTCATTCTAATCAAGTGTCCTGCCCATTTTAGTCTTTGGATTGAGATAAATTTTATTATGTCAGGTTCTTTGACTAGTAGAAATCAGCAAATGATATTATTAAGATATTTGCGAATTCTAACGCTGCATCGTGCCATTAATTATCATTAGAAAATAATTTACATTAGTTGCAAATAGTTTAAGCAAAATTGAAACACGTTTTTATCCTTTGTTTCTAAAAATAATTTTCAGTCATCAATGGAGTAGAGGTTATTTGCCTCTACTCCATTGATAACTACATTGCTATGTATATGTTCTTTAAAAAACTATGAAATCGGAGGAGATGGAATTTAATTATGTAAATATGAACAACAATTTCCAAACTAGTTGTTATATGTCAAAGTATATTTAATTCTCAAAAAGATAATTGACTATTTCATTCTTGGGAAGATAATTTAATTTTGAATTGAAATAACTTATTACATGAAATATCAAATGAAACGAAAAAAAAAATTAAAAATAACACTGAAATTATTAAAATTATCTTCTCTTTATATATATTTGAATTTAAATACTATTGTTATTTAAATATGAGTTAAACAAAATAAATCCTAATTTCAGTTTTTGTGGTTCGTCTTTATTAAAACATGTCGAACTGTAAGATATTAATTTATTGAAATAATATTTAAAATGTAAGAACAATTTCTCGCGCAACTTTTATGCTTTATATTTTCCAAACGTTATCGTTATGAAAATTTAAAAGGGGTATGGGTATGTTGTTTGAAATTTCGTGGAGAGATGTCGCTTTAGATTAGTCTATTTGACTTTTATTTTCTGGCATGATTGAATCAATCGTTGCGTTTTCTAAGTGCAGGGATTTCTACATCGCCAGGAAGATAAAAATTTTGATTCATAGGTTTAGTATCTAAAATATAGATACAAATGAAATTTTTGAGTCAAATTCATCAAATAATTGATTATCTATCTGCCTGTATTTTCATATGCATATAAACATAATAACTCATGAATGCAGTGACTGAAATCATTGAAATTTAGTGTGTTATTTTTTTTCTGCAGTTTTGTATCAAATTTGGTATCAAAAGAGCTACAAAAAGGCTTCTAAAATACATATTTTCGCATTAGATTCAGTAAAAGTGGTAGATTCAAGTCCAACCAGGCAAAAAAATTTCACTGCCTCTGACTATGAACTAATATTTAGGTAATTTAAATGAAGTACAGAAAGTATATTATCCTAAGAAAAATATTTTAAATAAATAGTTTTGAATATTTGTAATAATTTGTTTTATTCCTTTTGTTTGAATGACTAGTGTTTCTTGCTAAATACTTCGAAGACCCCCCCCCCCCCAACAAAAAAAAATCTTAAAGCTTTAAAATAAAATAGGAAATGCATGTTCAAATTACTAAAAAAATTTTAAATTCAAAATATGCAATCAAATTTAATTCAAGTGCGCTGAAAGGGTCTTAAAAGGCCCTCAATAAATCGATGGCATTCAAAATTCAAGTCCAATCTTTCGCTTTTGTCTGCCCGTTTTGACAGTCAATCATCGCCAAGCCCACTGCAGCAAACCTGCACGCCCTCAATTAAAAAAGAAAAGGAAAGCAAAGGAACATCCCCGAAGAGAAAAAGCAGAATGCGAGATGAAAAATAAAACAAGCAATACTGGTCAAATAAACGTTGCCGTACTTAAGAGCAAATGTAACATTCGAAAATGAAAGGAAATCCGTGTTTGAACAGGAGCTGAAGAAGCTACCAAAGATTACCCCAACAGAGCTTCGGCCGAAAGTGTTTCCTTTCTTGTTTTTGCTGTTATCTTTGTACTTTCAGAGGATAACTTCTTTGCATTCGATTGAATTGTTTGACAGCTCATCTTCTTGTTTCGTTTGATTGATTTACTTTTTTCACTCACAGTTTACTTTTGTAAAAAAGTAATTGGATCTCGTGGAAATGCCTGAGGCATCGTGGGAAACATTGACCATTCTCGGAATGAAAAAATACATTCGCAGAGATGGAACGTATATACACAATAGTTTTTTTTTGGGGGGGGGGGGAAAGAAGAGAAATTTTGTTAAAACTTACAATAGTATATTTCAAAAATCTTTTTACTTAATGCATATTGCTGAAATTCATTTCTTTATTTTCATTGCATGTTAAATTGAAGTAAAAAAAATGATTGCAACTTGGGGTTTAAGCTAAAGATTATTCATTTCATGGATGTATATATGTATATTTGTAAAAATAAATTTTAAAAACTCTTGTATCTTTTCATTTTATATAATATTTGCTTATAATTTATTAATCAGTGACATAGAGCAAAAGGTACCCAAATAATATGATATTTTCCCCTCTAATCGTATTTATTGGTTTAGAAAGCATAAATGGGGCCTGGGACGTGATTTTATTTTTTGGTCTCCTTATCCCTAAACTGGCTTCAAAATCTGACATAAATGAATCAAAGTTTTGCCTCCATAGCTCCTTTTCCCACTACATCAATACGTACTTGAATATTGTTGTCAACATTTACTCAAGAACGCAAGTTGACAAATCCATTCTAGTTAAATATTCTAAAAATTGTAATCGAACTTTTTGGAAAATTAATAAAAAAGCTTTCACAATTTCAAATTAATCGACTTTAACATGATGGAGAATTGATATTTTCAGAATCTGAAACAAAAGTCAAATGCTCGAATTTCTAAATCACTAAAAATATTTACTTGTGGAACTCATTAAATCATTTAATTAATCATTAAATCATTGAATCTTTAAATCATTCGATTACAGTAAGATTCAATCAGCATTAAAAAAAAGTCACTAACATGAAAATTAACCCATTATGTCTGATATCAATATTCTCTATTTCAATATTCAATTTAATTATTTCAATATTCTCTACATATACAATTAAAAGTGAAAACAAATGATCTAGACATTATTAATGTCATTTTACAATTAATATTTATGTTAGGAATATTTTTACTTTAATTGAGATTTTTTTAGGTAGCAAAGAAGAATTTTATTTTGTTTTATTTTTAAGATGCATTGTTATTTAAAGAACTTCGAAGCTTCTGTATACATTTCGAATCTTAATTTGTATTGTTTTAGAGATGATACTGTTTTGAATGGAGGCAGGACAAACCGGAATCGTTTTCCTAGAATATCAATTTACAACAAGAAGAAGAAAAAAGAAAAGCAAAACAAAGCGATGGAAAAAAAGAACTGAATCTGACACAGACAACAATATGTACGGAGAAGGCAATTTACGACTTTTTATGAATGAGGTCGCTCGATTATAGCCGTTGTATATACAATCTAAACTTTGAATTTGCTACCCCTCCCAGCAATACGAAAATGAAGACGTTTCTCGGAAATGGAAACAAAAACAACCTAAAAAATATTACACCGTTTTTAACGTTTTCTTTCTTTTTTTTTTTTGTCCACCCCACCCCCTCCCTTCAGATAATGTTGGAGCGGAAACCAGAACAAAACTTACATGACAGGGCGGCTTCCGTAGGCCATTTCAGAATACCTTTTTCTCCAAACAGTGACAGGAGTTTATTTAGAAGACTCTACTCTTCATATAAAGAGATAGAAAAAAGATAAGAAGAAAAAGTAGTTATCAGCTATTACCACCATTTCTTCTTCACTTATATATATTTATATTTTTTATGAATAGCGGTAGATAACATAAGTTTTTTTACAAACATTTATTTTTCATTTCCTTTTTGAATTGCATTTTTTTTCTTTGTTCGAGAATGCGGTATTTCCTTCTTATCTACGTACAAATTTGCTATTATTATATACGGTCCCTAAATATCGAGAATTTTGGAATACAGTTAATATGTGGATTATCAAGATTTGAAGTTTTTAATATAATTGAAATAATTTCATTCACAAGTAAAAAGTCATATACAAAAACTTAACAAAAAAATACAAAGTTTGAAAAAAACAACTTAGTTGATGTTTATTCATATTTATTTATTTATTTTTGTAAAAAGTAAACCATCAACTTGCAAGTACAGAAATCTAAAGTTTGTTAAGTCATAATTGTGACGTTTGTTAAGTCATAATTGCCATAAGGTTTCTCATTGTAAATGGGAGACCTACTTATAATTATGACAATTACAGTTAAGACCTCCTGAGTTCGAAAAACGCATTTTTAGCATTCATGTCTTATTATTATTTTCGACATTATTATTTCAATGTTTAATCCAGATGGATGAAATTTAGAATATGTTATTTAAAGCAATTTGCAGATTTCTGTCAAATTTTAAGGAAAATCCATTCAGTGGAAATCTATCTATCTGGCTGTTCGAATATAAGTTAGCACGATAACTACAAAATGAAGTGAGCCAGAGGAATAAAATTTAGTATAGATTTAATGTCTACATATAATCAGCATTTTAATCAAATTTTAAGCCAAATGTAAAAAGAAATGTACATCTATCGATCCGTACTTTCACAGGTATATAAACCAAAATATCCCCCAAACACAATGATTTAAATGTGTCAAATTTGATGGAAGATTTTGTTCTTTCATTTGCAGAAATGTAACTATGATCTAAATTTTGTAGAAAAACTCGTCTGAAATGCAAATTTGGTTTTTGAATACTATCTGCATTCCAAGGATTAATCACTAAAAAACTCGATGACTATCACAATGCAGATTCCGTAATAATATTTCGCAATTTGCGAATACCACGAAAGACGTTTTCTGCCTTACTTAAGATCCATACTATTTTACGAGGTGGTTGCCATCTTTGTGAGAAAATACGTGAGAAAGTTTTGGACAGATCAATCTTACAACTTTCTTTCTCGGTTGCAGTTTCTCTTTTATATTACTCCGATAAAAGCATGTTCGGTTTAATAAATATTCTATTTTTGAATAAACCCTCATAACAATAAGCCATGTATCAACAATCTTCCAAAATATCGTATTTTGTGATGAAAATGTTTTTTTAACTACATTTCGTTTAAATTCTCTTTAAAACATAATATCTTGAAGCCTTTCCTCTTTCTGAACGGATGAGTCGACAAGAATTGCATACTTGGCCATTCTGTTGGACAGCGTACCTACATTGATGTAGAGTCGACTTGCTTAGCTATTGTGTTGAACAGCATATCTGCATCGTTGTCGAGTTGAAAAATAGTATGCTTTTTTAAAAATTTAAGATATGAATGCAATTTTCTGCTAACCTTTGTAATTCAAATTAGTAAACATACTACAGTCTTCCTTCTGCAGGTTCCTTTCAGATGTTTTTACTCCTCAACCGATTTTATCTATCCAGTGGACATTTGAAATTGGGACATGATGATGTTGAGCTAAATCTGTTTATAAAGAAGTTCTGATCAAACTAATGCATGCACTTTCCTCAAAAGTAAAAAATAAAAATAAAAATATGAAAATACAGTAACAAGTTTTCTAATTTTATCAGGTGCCGAACCTTTTGCATCCTAATACACGCTTAAGGCCATTCAAAAATGGATCAGACAGGTGTATTAAATCGCATGGAAGATCCCTCGGTAATGGAGACAATCGATTGGAAATGCTTGGGTCCCTTCTCTCGTCCGCACCCCCTCAAGTGCAAAAGATTTGACCTTGCAAACAATGCTAGTTGTGGGAGCGAGCGATAGTGATCGGGAGAGCGTCCTTCGGTGCGGGATGAGACTGAGCATTAGCGGCCAGCGGAGCAGAACAAATATGCCAGCACTTTTCCTTGAGAAAGAAAGAAGACGATATTTTTGTCGGACTTGCTTTTATTTTTGCTGCTGCTGCTGCTTTTGCATCCGATAGTTCGCCCGAGCTATACCGGAAATGGTTTAATGGAATAAAGAAGGAAAGGGAAAAAGAAATTTGTTCAGATGATCTAACGCAACCTTTTTTTCTCTTACCTCCTCCCTCGGAAGAAAATTGAACAAGGGCTGAAAATGTTTCTGACTTAAATAGAGCCACTTGAGGAATATTACTTTTCTAAGCTGTTTGGATGTATTAACTTGTATTTATTTTAACTTCAGTTATGATCGAATTATTAGATAAACAAGACAGGTAATTGCCAAGAACGTCACATTGAGGGGCTTTGGATATTTATGCGGGTTTTTTTTTTTCGTTACTCAATTTTGAATTATTTATTTGATTTACAAATGCTATATTCTTGAATTTGTTAAAATTAGAATCAAGCATAGTTTGATTTTCAGGGCAATTTTCCCTTTATGTTTTCAAAATTTTTATTGATCTTTTTCAATTTTTTATTAGATTTTTTATTGACTTTTTATTCATTAATCATTGCCCTTTCGAAATTCAAATTAAAGTATTTAAAAAATTTTTAATTCTTTTTTAAAAATCCTTTTATATTGCATTACAGTACAATATTTGTATTACAGTATCTAGTATTTTTATATACTAGATACTGAAACCCTCTTAAAAACTACCCACAGTTACAGCACTTATATCAGTTAGATGCAATATTTGTAATTTAAAACCTGTTTTTATAAGGACTACAATAATATTAATAAATAATATGTGGTTTTAAAATTCTGAAAGAGGATAGAGAGGGTTTGGAACTTATCATGCCCAAATATCCTATACGCCTGGCAGTCGTAAATTATAGTAAATATATGTATTAGAAGAATTCTACAAAGTTGCACTACTTTATACATTATTTTTTATATATATACAATGAAATCTCTTTAGCGATTCCCTCTAAATTCTGATCAGTCTCTCTTTTTTTTTTTAACTGGTTCCGATTAATTCCTAATCACTTGATTTCTAATAACATCTAGTATTATAGGTATGTTGCGTAACTCTATCAAAATTTCCGAAACATATATATATTTTTCTTTTTGTTCTCAAACTCACACTATCTTTCTTACCATAAGACAAGATCTGTTTCAGTTAAATGGGTTTGTATCATTTTTTATTTGACTCCGAAATACAACAAAAATTACTATCTCATTATATTTCAATTACCCCAGGACTTCAAATGCGGACCCTGAGAAAATACCTGTTTATTTTATTACCGGAAAAGAAACTTCTGTTGTTTATTAATACTAACTTCATATATCCCAGCTTCTTTTACTTTGTGAAATATTGTTCATGTAGATAATAATATCTTCAGCTGCATTTTTGCTACTTAATTTCGTATAAAAAATCAGATAAACAAAATAAATTGTATAGTAATAATTTTATCAAGAATAGTACATGTTATTAGAAAGCTTTGCGTACCCTTTTAAAGTCTCCTTGTGCTTTGTATCATTGTGCATGTTTTTGTAATCTAAAAAATGTTTGTTTTGGTACTTTAGACATCTTTACGCTTTCTCATTGTCAAAAACCATGTAAAATCATACCACTTATTAAATGTTGACCTTATCGTTTTTTGTAGTCATTTAAGTTCTGCTGTATTATTATATTTATTTTAGTTATTAGACTTTGGAATGGTTTTAAATTAATTTATTAAATTTTAAGCATCTTAAAATTTTATTTTTTCTGGTTTCCTATTAAAATTATAAAAGGCCTAGCAATAATAATACTTACTTCTTCATCTCGCTCGCATTAATTTTACTTCTTATTTTTTCATCTTACTTTAACGCCAATTTTGTATACCTTCTGGCTTCTTTCTACTTGGAGAGTTTTTTTGCCAAAAGCCAATTAAATGCTTCAGAATTAAAAAGCTGAGCTGCCTCTCCATGATAGAAGGGTATAATTAAATATTTTGACTTTCCAGTGCAATTCAGAAGATGTAGCTTTAATTGATGTAGCCGAAGTTAGGCCCATGGAGGAAAAATTTGTTTTCTTATGAATTGAAATTGTGAAACATATCGTAAAGAAGTACTTTCTGTTGCAATCGTACATTGTATTAGTATTTCTAATACAACATTTTAATTATTATTGATATATGCAATATTTTAATATTATATAATATTTTATTCATAACTAATGCAATATTTTAATTTGTTATTGATTCAGTGCTTGTTTGAATTCATATTATTCTAATACAATTTTGCAAATTTATTAAATAACCAACTTTTGAATTTTTGACTACTAAGCAAATGCACGAGAAAAGCCCAAGCAAACAATTTCATTAAAATTTTCTGTCATCTCAATTTGAATAATTTTTATATGGAATGCTAAATTGTCATCAAGAAAGATAGGAATTCTTGTTATTGCTCAAGATCTATAAAATTTAAATTCGATTTGGAAAAATACGTTTATGTGAATACAGTTTAAAAACATGTAAATTTTATTCACATAAAGGGACATATACATATTTATTTAAGTATAATTTTCAAGCTGTCCAATTGCAATCCCTAATTTTTCACCTTTTATGAATACTTTAAATCATTAAAGCTTTGATTTCTGTTCTTAATACGGTAACCTTAATCTAAGAAAAAATATTTTTTTCATGCATAATATTATTAGCAATGAGGAAAGATATAAGAAAATTCGAAATCCATACTTTTATTCGCATACTAATTTGCAAATAAATAAAAAATATTGTATTTTTGAGGGATATTATTTAAAATAATTATTAAAAAAAAACTGGATACATTTCACTATTACTATTTTTATTACTAACCTGGGCTAAAAGATTTTACAGAAGCTGAAAAATGAAAACTAGATGCATATTTCCTAGATGTATATAACTAGATGTATTAAAAAAAATTATTGTTTTTATTTGTGTGCTCGAATTTCTATCAACTGATACTTTAAATATCATTTTTAAGAATTTTTTATAAATATATTTTCGTCACAAACGTATGAAATGTTGAAAATAGCTATCTAAATGTTTATAAAACTGTTGCTACTTTCATTTATTCCAAACGAAACTTTATCTGAAGTGCAATCGAAGTAGAATTAGTTGCATGCATCGATTTCTTACCCCTCCCCCCCATATTATAATGGAGATTATATTTAAAACAAGAAACTTATCTTCAATTAAAGCAATGACATGTTTTGTTCTATATTCTATCTTAATGATTTTTTTTATTCCCTGAATAGAATCATTCTGCGAAAATGAGATGCCTCTCAAATAATGCAGAAAATCATGCTATTAGTTTTTACAGCATTTTTCAAAAACCACTTAATGGAGGAGGACAAAATTTGAAATAGTAATATTTTGTCCTTTGATTAAAATAAACTTTTTTGTGAATTTTGAGCAAAATTTTTAGTTTTTAAATTTAAAAAGTTAACTAAAAATGTAAAGTACTGTGTAATATTTTTAAAATGCCTAATTTTACTCTTGCTTGCTTTTTTGATTTAAATTAAGAATTATTGTCAAAGAGGGGTTTCTTTGTCATGAAATCTACGCTAATTGCTAATTTTCTGGTAACTTATTTAGTTTCTAAATAAACTATCTTTTAAAAATAATTAATATATACATTTGAGGTATTAATATATTAGGTTGGTGCGTATGAAATGTCGGATTCTCTTTACATGCGGACTTTTGTCTCCCTGTTTTCGTTATACTTTTGTCTTTGGCATAACCTCATTCATAGTCGTATTGTCCATTGCCAGAGACTCATTTCAGCAAAATAGGTTTTCTCGAAAGTCTTCCCTTTTGTTATTTCTTTTGAGTTTATTGCCGATATGAATTCTGCCGACATTCGCGTCATTTTCTTATATGAGTACAAACTTGGTAATAGTGCTGCAAAAGCTGCACGCAACATAAACCAAGCGTTTGGGGAGAATACGGTTAACGATCGGAAAGTGCAGCGTTGGTTCGAAAAATTTCGGACTGGCGATTTTTCACTGCAAAATGAGCCGCACGGAAGACCCAAAACGTCTGTGAAGAATGATGACCTGAAGGCTCTAGTGGAAGCGGATCCAGCCGTATCCACGAGGGAACTTGCTATCAGGATGAAAGTTGACCATACAACGATATTGAGACACCTTTCTGAGATTGGCAAGGTTAAGAAGATGGACAAGTGGGTACCGCACGCACTGACAGAGCGAAATAAGCTGGAACGAACTGGAATATGAAGTTTTGCAGCATCCACCATATTCACCGGATCTCTCGCCGACCGATTTTCATTTTTTCAAGCATTTAGAGCTGTTTTTAAGGGGCAAACACTATGAAAATGAAGACAGTCTAAAAAACTCGATATCAGAGTTTATTAATTCTAAAGACCAAAATTTTTTTAAGACAGGCATCTACGCTTTAAAATCTCGTTGGGAGAAGTGTATTGAAGCGAATGGAGCATACTTTGATTGAATAAACAGCTTTTGAAGAAAGATATGCAGTTTTATACAATCACTTAAGAATCCGACATTTCATACGCACCAACCTAATATATATGTCTGTAATTTATAATTCATATCAACATAAACTATGTCAGAACTAACATAGAGAACAAATGGCATAATTTGCATTGACACAAAATATTTTCGTTCATTTCTTATTTTAAATGATTAATTTTTTATTCTCTTCCAATTTTTGCTAAGAAAAACCCATTGGATTATTGTTTGAGTAAATCAATAAAGACTAAAACTCAACAGTTTGATTGTTGTATGTTATTCCCAACAATTTTATCAATATGTGCTTCTAAAAACACCAATGAAAGAGTTTCATGTTACTGATAAACATTTGAAATCCACTTTCAATTATTAGTCATTTCCCCAATTTTGTGATACTTAAATCTATTATGCAGCTTATCAATCAATCAGTAATCCTTCAGTGCCCTATTTAATAGTTTTGTCTCTTTTCTCTGATTACTTTCACTTTCAATCAGAAAGGTATTGATTTTTAAAATAGTTTGCTGAACTGCTAATTAATAGACTGCTGGCTTCCATTATTCAGAAAATTGGCATATTGGTAAAAAAATTTGAGTTTGAGATTTTTCTCTTTTAAATAAATCATACTTTAATCATGTTAGAAATACAAAATCATACAAAAAAGAAATTCTTGAGTTTAATAAATCAGTTGTTGAAGCAAACATATTTTTAAAATTATTTAAGCACTTTAATAGCTTTATTTAATAACCAATAAAAGTATTTAACGAGATAAACTTTAAAAAAGTTTTTTAACATTCTTTAAACTATTTTACTAGAGTTCTTTAAAAATATAAAAATAATTCTTTAATAAAAATTATTCTTTAAAAATTTTTCAGTAGTTTTATTTAGAACATAATTAAATCATAGACCTATGATTAAGGCACGTTATTATTAATAATAAGTATCTGAATTTCCTCATTTAAAAAAAATTAGTAAAATGATTTTTAAAAATTGAGATTTACAGTTATTTTCTTTCAAATGATAAAAATATGCTTCAAATCTTACTGTAAAGTACGATTTGAAACACTTTACAAAAAATTTCTGGAAATAATCAGCTACTTTGTAGCATACGAAATTCTACAAAATAAAATAAAGATTCTGACAAAACCATTAATAGACTAAATGTGAGTAGACGTAACATTAACAGCATTATCAATAGAAACTTTAATTCCACAAAATAATAATTTGTTTCTACTAACAGTGAATCATTATTTATTTGTAATTGGAAGAAAATAATTTTTTAAAAAACCTTACACTATATTTATATATTTTTTTAAAAAATCCTCTTAAATATGCCTTTAATCCATAATATTTAATATTTTAAAAAGACTAATGCTCACTGGTGACCAGCTGGTTTATCAAGAATATTGGTAAAATTTATTTTCTCTTAAATAGTTCAGATGCAATTTCAAATATCCATGATACCGCGAAAATGTTTAAAATTATAATTAGGTCATTTTATGTATCTCAATGTATTGTGTTCATAAACTTTTATAATAGCGACTGTCCCATTGTATTATAGCTTTATTAAAAGCGTAAGTATACGGTTCTTCTATTTTCTAAATTTCGCAACATCGTCTACATCATTAAATCCTTCAACACGGTTTTCCACAATGGAAAAAATTCATTTTATGAATTATTTGATGAAACTATGAAAACGATTTGAATTTCAGGGAAGCAATGTAATCCATTCTTAGAAATCAAACAAAAAAAAATTTTGAAAAAAATTCCAAAATTAAACAAAAACTCTCTCGGGTTATTAAATTGGCGATTAAAAAAACAAGTTTTTTAAATTTTTAATTTTGTAAAACTTATTTCTTGGCGTTAATATTTTTGGAAATTACTATCAAAAAATGCCACAAATTATCTTAATTTCTTGTTAATTAAAATTAAAGTAAAAATAACTCTTATGTTGACATTCGTAATTTTTACGGTATACACATGCTAAATTTGGTAGTTGTAGGTCAAATGGTCTGGTTTGTAGAACGTCAAAAAAAAAAAAAAAAAAAAACTCACATACATTTGCATTTGTTTTTATTACTAGTATAGATTATTTTTTTTCTTCTGCGAAAATTGATGAAAGTATTGTCTTCAAACCAACAAATTGGCTTAATAATTTTTATTCAAAACATTGCTATTTCTGGAAGAGTTATTTATTAATCAATGGAAAAACAGTCAAATACAGTGACGATAGAAAAATGTAACTTTGATTTATTTATATTATTTTCATGGAATGTTTGACTGATCAATTGCATTTTTTTTCTTCTTTTTTCCAACAGGAATTTCTCTTGTTCTGACAGAAGAAAAAATATCGTTTGAAGTATCCAGTTCCAAAGGAGTGTTTATTCTGCGTGGCGTCGAACTGTGAATCAAACGCCTAATAATATTTATAAGAATACATAATTTTCATCCTGCCGTTAAGATGATGATGCAAGACGATATGTATGGGGCCTTGTCCATGGCCGGAACTCATATGGCCATGATGGACTTGGGTCATCTCGGACATCATCAGCAATCTATGGAGCAAGAATCAAAGAAAAAACGTAAGATTTTCTTTATATTATCGAATCTTTTTTTATTTATACCCTAAAATTTTAATGTTGAGTATGATAATGGTGATTAATTCAACCGATAGCAATGAATATGACTTATTTATCAATGCTTAGCTCTTTTTCTTCCTTTTTTATTTGCAAGCAGATGAAGATGACGTATGATTTCAAATTATAAAATAACTTGAGATCTTAATAGTTCTTGAAAATTATTCATATTATGTAACTTTATTTAATTATATCCGCTCAAAAATTGCAAAATTCAAATTCCTTTTTTTTTTTTCAAAATATTTACACTGCTATATATTTATCAAATTTCTAATTGCTCAAACAAAGTTTTTAAAATACTGTCTAATTATATAGAACCAGATTATATTAAAACATCAAATATTGACGAGAAAGTTTCATATATAAATATTTCCTTTTTAAAGAACCAAAAACCCTTTTCACTCCCCACCAATAAATTTTAAACGATAATTTTGAAACAAATTGCTCATATTTTGAGCTCTCTTTTTGATTTCATCTACATATGAACGTTTAAAATGTCATTTGTTTGATAGCTTCTACAGATATTTTGTCAGTAACAAGTGAACAATATAGAACTGAGCAGTTTTCTATTGCTGATTCATTTAGTCTATAACGATTTATAAAATGTCAAGGTCCCAATAATTTTATTTTCAGACATAAATTTCAATTCTAATTCAGTAAAAAGCCGATTTTAACCATTTATTTACCCTCAGCGCATTGAAGGACGCAATTTATCAATGTTAATGCTTGAATGTGACGTTCTGAAATTCTTTTTTACCAAAGACTTCAATTATCTAATTATTCTCGTTTTTCCCATTTTTTCTGATAATGCTATCATTAAAACAAAGTTCATTTTTACAAACAGATTATTACAGTAAATTAGCATAGAATGGTGCTCTAAAAATAATTTGTCAAGATTACAATGGAAAAATTATTATTTAGAAGGATATATCTACATTTTAACACTGTAAAGATACACATTTGCTTCCTTGATATAGATAGTTCTGACGATGTTTCACATTAAGTAACCTAGATTTATTAATTCTTATAGTATATGCATTTCATTTTAATATTATTGCATATACAAGCACACACTTTTCTTAGAAATTTGTTTTAACTTAAAAATAACTTAATTTAAATATTGGCACTAAAAAGAAGCAGAGGAAAATATAAGCTTTACGAATTGCAAAAACGATATTAAATAATGACATGGTAATTGATGATAATTATGTTGATATTTAAAATTGAATGTAAAAGAACAGATTGGAATTTTTTTCTACGATTTTTAAAGATTTCATTAATGATGTGGGCCGTACGTAAGTGTAAACTAGGCTCTTCGAATGGTTTTATTTATATTCTTTTAACTTTAAAAAAAGAAACAAATACTAGTCTATATTAATTCTTTTTACTCACTTTTATGTATAAAAATATAGTTTTTGAAATCTCTAAGCCTTTTTTTTCTTTAACATTTCCATTCCCGATTACAAATTTATTAGTTGTATTATATAGATTCACAATATAAAAGCACATAATAGAAATTCTTGAAAGAAAAAAAAATGCAAGCCTGTCTTCCACGCCAAATGCAATATGAGATCTCCATAATTGATTTTTTTACCACCACACCCTTCCTTGCTTTTAAAGTATGAATGGGGTGGGATGTTTGGGCATAAGTATTTTGACTTCGTGGTCACTATATCGTGAGATTGATTCTCAGTAACAACACGCTTTTTATTAATATCATGCTTTTATAAGAGGCCTTAATGTACTACGTTGAATTATATTGTGAGAGAAATAAACACATTTTGATATGATGTGGTATTTTGGAAAGTGGACGATCCTGATGTACCAACATCTTGAATATAGATAGCTGTCTTCTTTGCTAGTTTTAAAATTAAATGTGAAGGAACGAAATCTTATTTCGAAGGGAGAAATCTGAGCCAATAGCGTGTTTCACACAGCAGAAGATGATAAAAATGGTTTTGCGTCTAATTTTATCTCTCTGAGAGTCGGGAGATTTCAAAAATAGGAATAAGAAGCTACAGTAAAGATTAGCAGATTCACACTTTTCTGTGGAGTATAATTGGAGTGATACTGCCTCTTTAACAAGTCCATCATCGATGACAGGTCATACCTCCTATTGGGTTGCCATATACGCCACTCGTATGAAGGCCGTCTGGGTCATCTACATAACTGAATAATATTATTCAGCTCACACCGAGTGTCGTAATAGAAAGTCGGTAATTTCTTTAGGATTGCCTCCTTCTTGAAAACGAGCAGAAAAAAAAATGAATGAAAAAAACTCCGGTATTATGAGCTTTTGTTTATTTTTTTAATACGATGTATTGCAGAAACGTTCTTTATCTTGCACTACAAAAATGTCAAACAAAACCTAATGATCTTTTAAAATCAAACAGTTTGAAGCAATATCGAATAAATAACATTGACTTCATTTATCGTTGCTAGGCATTGAACTAAGCTATAACGTCTGTACTAAATTCATTCACAAATCTCAGGTTTCTGTTTATTTATTCATTTTTTTCGAGTGAAATTAACTGATAAGAAATCTCTGGGTCTCAGACTTCCACCACCGCCAATTTTAATTTCCATTTCCTGAATTCAATTTCTTTCCAACAATGGGCTCGATTTCCTCACGGTTTGCTCAGATCCGGCGCTCCGGGCCTTCCTGAGGAGAGGAAGCTATCAAAAAATTGAGATCTACATCCCGAAGGGATTGATAAGCGAAGGTAAGCGAAGATGGTAAGGTAGCCTCGTAGAGCCAACTGTCGGCCTCATTTCCGGCCTCCGAAACCCTCCTCGCGTGACCTCTGACCTCCGACAGAGATACCTACGATTGCCATATGTCAGTCTCATCATCTTCCCTGAAACTCTCCCCCAGCGGAGGCTTGGATCCCTTTCCAGTTGTTGAAACTGGGAGCGAGCCGGATCGGAGCTTTCTTTGCGATAAGCGGAAGAATGGTCCAAGGTAAAAAAAATTTCCCATTTCCCAATATAGATCAAATTTTGTAATATATTAAGTCTCAATCTCTTAAATTAGTGCGGTGCAGTTTCCAATGGGGAGAATCTCATACAAATATCGGGGATCTCAAATATTTGCAAATACTTTTTTTTCTTCAAATTATTAAGTTTAGAGAACAAAATTAAAGGACTAAATTAATAAAATAATTTAAAATGTTTAATTCTGTATTTATTTTATTTTTTGTTGGCAAATGTTTTATTTTTGCTATTTATTTTTTCCCAATTTTTAAATACCAACAATACTGGCAATTTTAGGGCCATAAGTGCAAAATTATTTGGGCTATAAGTGCAAAAATATTTTCAGATACAGATATACAGAAGTGGGATACCTTGTGAGAAAATTCAGAAACACTCTTTTAACTCATGTATAATCTGTTGCACTTGAGGGCAACTTTTATTTTCAAAACACACGCGCACGCACATACATATATCTGTATTTGTATATATTTCAGCAAACTTCGACAATTTTATAAAGATATGTCTGTGCCCATAAAATCAAAAATACACGAGGTCTTGAATCTTCAATATATTCATAATATTTGAAGTGACCAAAATTTCGAAAACATATTTATCTACTTACAGACCATTAATGTTTCGAGATATCGAAAATTCAAATGGTACCAACAAATTTTTTAAAAAATAAAAGGTCAGGAACCTTTCTCTATTAAAATTAATGAATACAATACAATATATCTTAAAATAATTATGAACTAAGATTAAGATTGCTCTGCGATGTTCTTTATTACTGAAATGTCCATTTGCTATATTAATCATCTGTACCTTTATAAATTCTGTCTTCCATTCAAATTCCTTGATATGTATATTTTGTAACCGAGCTTCATTAACACTTTGCTTTTACTCGTCTCATTAAAATTTGCTACATGAATATTATAATTTTAATTGCTTGTAAATTTTAATAATTAAAATCTCGTTTTATTAATAACTTTGTAATTTTGGCGTTGTGGCCTATCTTTATAGATGAAAGGTTAAAAAATGAAATTTTTGCCCCTCATTTTCACCCCCCAGGAAAAAAACTGGGCCATAAAGGTGGAAAAAGTAATGCTGGATTCTCCCGTTTCTGTTAGCGGATGTTTTGGGCAAAGATTTAGGTTTATTTCCTGTCACATTAATTATTTTCGATATACGTATTTCCTTTGATTGCTAAAAATTGTTTATTCAAATGCTTTCAAATTTATACACAGTATAACGGGTTTTTAAAAAAAATAATTGTTGTTATTTTTTTTTACTTTTAATATAATTAATCAGCGCTAGGAGAAAGAATATAATTTTATTTGCTTACACAAAAACATAAGATTGTAATATATTTATAAAACGAGTAAATAAAATACAACAAAAAATTTCTGTAACATGTTTTAAATTTAGAATGTAAGACTTATTCTAATTAATTCATACTCCTAATTAGGTATTTTTGACACTTAAATCAAAAACTATAATTAATTTTAGAGCTAAAAGCAATATACATCAAATATTTAAAAAGGGAAAAAAATACCTCAAGGTTAACAATGGAATTATGTTTCTGGCAATTTCCGTTGAAAAATATATTTACAAAGGAGATATTAGCATAAGGAAAAAAATTTTAAGAACATTTTGTGATTTATTAATTAAGTTTTTTAGTAATTAAAAAAATATTTAAGGATCTTTTAATGAACATTTAATGAACTTATATGAACTTAGCTCAGTATATAAAGGAGAGAAAATTTGAGAAATTTAAGCAACATTGCGATGCTATAACGCTTCATTCTCCTAATAAAAGTCAAATAAATGAAATCAGGTTTTTAAAAATTCAATTTTAAAGCATGTAATAACATAGTTAAAGAGATTGAATTAATTATTCTCAAAAGTAGCTTCCGTTTAGGTATCGAAACTTCATTTAAATAACAATGTAACATTTTTTTATTGCCATTAATAAATTGTTCTTTTAAAATACAACGTTTTCACACAAAATGAGAGAAAAATTAATATCTTTAAGGATTATTTAGAACACAATCAGATGAATTCGACTGAAATAAATTTAGGTAGTTTGGTGCAACATTTGTACAGTTAGTGAAAGGTTATCGGTTAAGTTATTGTGATTATGCAAAATAAGAAAAAAGAGAAAACGTTGCAAAAGTAAAAACTAAGCTTATCACCGTAATGTCTTTGTTATTTTTTTTCATAAACACTTTTATTCCCATCTTTTTATCCTTTTGGTCTCTTTATTTTGATTCCTTGATTGGTTATTTGACTCAAAACAATTATAGATGTTTCAGAGCCTCGGAAAGTGCAGCTGATCAATTTCTTTATACTTCGCGATAGTTCTTGAAAAACCTAAAATTTCATTTACTCATTTAAATGCGCACGTTTTTTTTTTTTTTGGTACAATAATTTTAAAAATATATTTGAGAACCTTTCTGATGTTTGACGTTTTGTTAATATGTTATTATCACTAAACCACTGCTGAATTATTCTTATTCTGCACATTTATCTTCATAGAATATCTTCTTCTTTCAAATATGCATTTATGAAATGCTACGATAATAAATCCTTATCGAATAACTTGATATGGGCATAGACTATCAAATATTTCATCAGTCATTTTTAGATATTTTCTTATTTCCAATGTCATGGTAATACTACGCACGAATGATTTTCTTTTCTTGTTGAGAAATTATTCAGAGATAACCCAGATTATTAAACATGACGCCAGAATCGTACTGATTCGGTGATAAGAAAAAGTCGTACTGATTCAATGATAAGATTTTTTTAAAAAAATCTAGTTACATCAAAATGCTGCTTTTTATTGTAGTGGCGCTTACTAAAAAGAAAAAAAAAAAAAGACATAATTATGCAGATTGGTGACAAAGCTGTTATTATAAATTGAAAAAATATATTAACCAAGGCTCGAAATTAAAACAAGTGATGAAATTAATATCTCATAGATAAAAAAAGAAATCAGTATTAAATGAAATTAAAACATAAATATTCGCTTGAATTTTTCTCTTCATTTTTTTTTTCCTACTAAATATTGCTTTTAATCAAATTTAAGAAATGCTCTATTAAAAACTGTAAAGGTTATATAAAAATTTTAATAAATCAAAAATAAATTGGACGATTTAAAATCAACTCTATAAGCTTTCAGTGTATTTCGGTAATTTAAACGGCTAAAACAAGCAGATGAATCGAAATACAGAAAGTTTATTTCATTTACAATTCAGTACAATAGTAACTGCATTTTTCTACTGTACACAAAAAGGAAAAGAAGTAATAATTCTCCAACTATCTACTAGAAACTGCTACCTCCCGCCACCCATCAGAAGCTGCATTACCAAATAATGCCTCGAGAACCGCATACAATCGAGCCAACTTTATGAATGAAAAGACTAAAGGTTACGGCAGTGTTCAAGACCACACTGAAAAAGAGGCATTTTAACACTTAATAACGCATCTCCTTGCTGTGCAGACAATGGGATTTTATCTCGCTCAGATCTACAACTCTTCCTACACTTGAATGAAACGACGGGTCGAAGGTCGGGCCCTATCATAAACGAAACGCGTGTCGGCCCGATAGGGAGAGGGGGGGGACGTGCCAAATTGCCCGCAAGGCCCGATGAATAGCCTCAACTGGTTTGCGATTCATTCATTCAGAGGGAATGACATGTGTACCGCGCGCACGAGCTGTCATGAGTGTAGGGGGAGACTAAATATGGTTGACCCCCTCTATTATGAGGTCTGGAAATGATCTTTTGACTGTATTCCTTGCTAGAATGGTAATTATGGGGGAAAGTGTACTTGTGACTTCTGTTTTTTGTAGGTTGCGTTTCACTGAGAGTCGCGTTTGCTTTTGGGTTTTAAAAAATGGATAGCCAAAATCAGTAGCGGTTTTTGGCGCTGAAATATTTTGAGGCCCCTTCACGGTAAACTTTATTGTTGGCAAAAATGTAGTAAGATAAACTTGTTTCTCTTTTAACTTTATCTTAACATTTATTTTGCGATACCGTTAAGTATTGAAAGTCAATTCATAGCTTTATTATAGCTTTTATTTCTTATTTGTAAAGATATTATACCTTTTATCGACCCATCTGACATACAAAGCCTTTATTTTATTTTTTTAGATCAATCAATCGTATTTTATTATGTACATATAAGTTAACAGTCATTTTCTGTTGCAATTTTCATTCTTCATGAATTCACGGAAATAGTTCAATTTTAATATCAAGATTATCTATCCGAACCCTGGTAATTACTCTTTAGTATACAAACAGGAAAGAGGGGGAGATGAGAAAGTATTCTGAACTTATAAAGTTTAAAAAAAAGAATTTGCAGACGCAGCGTTTTGATTCTGCAAGAATTTCACTTAACACTCTACTTTTTCTTTAAACTTTTATTGATGAATGAACACTTTTTTCTTTAGAGAAAAAGTAAAAGGTAAAAATTATGTGAATCATGCCGAAGGAGAGACATGAACAATTAAATTTATTTTCAGCCTAGCATTATGATCCAAGTAGATTTTGAGGCTCCTTTACACCTCGAGACACGAGGCGACCGCCTGTACAGAAACTCGTCACTGGCTGATATATATATAGTAAGATGGTACAGAAAAATGTGACAGTAACTAGGAAATACGCATTGCAAATTTATTACAGTTCATAAGTGAAAGGCTTCGTTTTTCTTCTTATAGTTATTATTTATTTTTACAGGAGGAAAATTTTAACTTTGATTTTATTCTCAATAACCCTGATCAACCCTCCATCATGCATTTTAAAATTTATTTGCTACATTTAAGATATTCATAAATATTACAATTCCGTACAAAAGTGCACATTCCAAAAACCAAAACTATCGAATTAGATAATAGAAAAAAAAACCAGTTAAGTAAAACAAAATGCATCGAATTGGATATTCTTATTATTTATAATATTTACACTTCTTATTTATGACTTTCCACATAGAGGTACATTGATTGTTAGTTTATTTTCATGTATACCTCGGTTAAATGGAAATAAAAATTCTCGAAAATGAATATAAATTTTTAAATTCAAATAAAGATTCTTAGTAAATAAAAAGAATGGTTCAATGAAAAAAAAATTAAATATTAGATACATTTGGATGAGATGAACAAGTTGGATAATAGATATGTATATACCCCCTTGACTTTTACTAAATCTATATAACAGCTTATGTGGAGTTTCAGTTACAATTACGGTTACAAACGAGCTCACGTATGAAGTCGAGAGGAATATTGAGTCTGTGTGGATTTTTTACAACTGTTTCCCTCTTTCCTATTGTGTTTTTCTTTTTCCGTTTTTTTTTTATTGCAATTCCGGCACCACACTTCACATATGGCAAACGTGTATATTCGGTGCGCGTGCGGAAACAACTAATCAACATCATAAATTTCCTTTCAAAACATTTTTTTTATTTGGTAATTATTTTTTTAATGTTCGTTGAATGGCAACAATGTCGCGTATCCTTGGAAGAGTAAATATTAACACAAAAAGAAAATATTGGCTTTTAATTATAAAAATAAAAACTTTCGCACAATGTTGATTATATTTTGGTCTTTAAACACTGGTCAGTGATTTTTTTTTTGCTTTTTCTTATTATTTATAGCACTTTACTTATAATTTTTTTAATGATTATAATATAAGCTAATTAAAAATATATCACGAGAAAAATCTCAACATAAACTATTTATCTTGTTTCAGTAGGCTGTCCTTTAAACTTCTTTTACCATCATCTAACTTCGATTAAAAATAATATTATTTGGGTCTTCGTTTCATTCCATAGCAGGACATTATTCTAACTAATTTAATTTGCCTCAGATGACTTAATAATCAGGAAGAAGGGCAAAGGAAGGCAGAAAGAGGAGCAAATAAAAAATCACTTGCTTTTGGAAAAAAGAATTATTAAATGCAAATACTTGAAATATTTCAACATAAATTTTTAAAAGAATTTTTTTAATTCAATGTATACATATTAACTTCATTATAACTTTGAAAAATTCAGCGATATTTCAAAATATATTTTTGTGGTAAAAAATTCTAAATGGGCTATACTTATAAACTCTTAATAAAATGGACAAAAATATTAAAAGCATTCTATTAATAGAATTATAATGCATTATGATATAAAATTCCTCGTAGAAGAAACATTTACGAAAAATTTAGATACAATTGGTAATCTATAAACAAATATTCTATAATAATGTCTAAAATTTGCAAAAATTATAGATGCAATTTCCAGTAAAGTCATTAGAATATTCTGTGCTAATTTACTCTCCTCTTAATATTTATTGAACTCAATTTTTTCCTTTGAAATCTTTAAGAAGGTTTTCAATGTGAAATGCTTCATCAGAGATCAATGATTTATAATTTCAGTGACACTTTCTCAGATTTTTCTTGACCGCTGCTTCAATTTAGATAAATTTAGTCTGATTCATCAACAAACTGTTTTTTACTTTCTTGAATACGAAGTATAGAGATGCTGACTATTGTCAAAAAACTGTTATTCGAAATTTAAATCAAGCACCCCATTTTACACCCCTTTGAGTTTTAAAAAAATTATCCTTACGTCTATCTATTTATCAACGACAAAGATAATTTTAATACACTTTGAACGAGACGGTTTAAATTTGGAATAGTTAGAAATTTGGATGCAGGTCCATTTGACTGTTCGAATATAAATTAATACGATAACTACAAAATTATCGTGATAGATAAAATTCAGAGCATAGATTCAACATTTATAATGCACATTATCAAAGTTTGGGCCAAATCCAATAACGAGTTGACCGTCTGTCGGCTTGTACTTTCAGAAACGTAAACGCGACAACTTAAAAACGCAGTGACTTTATTATATGAAATTTCGGATGAGATTTTCTGAGTAAGAGTGCAGTTTTTTGTCAAATTTTTGTTTCGATCGATTGGAAAAAAGGTAACTAAAAAGCAAATTCGATTTTCGGATACTAATTACTACATGGCAAGGATATAGCCGCAAAAAAGGAGGAAAAAAATTGTCAAGAACCATAAGATAAAATCAGTAAAAGTACCAGATTCCCGCCGAAAGTTAATACTTCACAATTTAAGGTGTTCTTTGTGATATTAGAAAAAATGCAAACAAGTTTTGGGTAAACCACTTCGGCTGGCTCATGATTGCTTGTGTTTATAATAACTTGCGATTATTCAATTGTTATGATTGTTCAATTGTCACAGAGATGTAATGATTAACTTTCACATAGTTAATAGCAAAATAAGCAGCAAAAAAATTATAAATAATTATAAATTGTTTTACTAAATAAATTTAATAAATTGTTTATTATGAAATATGTTTGTATTTGTATTACAAAAGATAAATATTAATTATTTTCTACTTTTTGTATTTAATTTCAAATTTTTATTAAAAATATTACAGAATTTTAATTTTTCTCAATTTGATATCAGATGGAGAAGTCATACATAATTAATATTTAATGAAATAAGTAATTTAAATTAGCATTTAAAAAAATATTAATATAGTATACGATTATCAAAAACACATAAATATACAATATTCCAATATGTATACATATATGTATTATAAGAATATATGTATATGTATATAAGAATATATGTATATGTATATGTATATAAGAAAATTCCGATTTTACGAACATAAATTACGAAACTATTGTAAGGAGAATAACTATTTGTCTTTTACTGGTTTTGGGTTTTGTTCAATGACGCAGATAATTTTTAAAAAATATATAAATAACTCTTATATTCAATCGGAACAAGTTTTCTGAGAATTTGAAAGTTAAGAAATATATTTAAAAAAATAATGATTCTGTAATGAAAACAATGAAAAAATAGTGAAAAATAATGATAATAATAAAAATTGATACTAAAATCATGAAATTTGTTGCCTTCTCATGGTTTTTTAAACACCTTTATTTTCAATATTTTATTCTCTTGATAAACGGAACAATCAGCGATAAAATAATTATAACTGAAAAAGCTCTTTCTGATGACTTGCAATTAGTTAACCTAAAAATATAAAGCAAAGATGGAATGCCAAACAATATTTTTCCCAATGGCAGAAATCTCTCGAAGTTGATTAAATTCGTAAATATCAGTAACTATAAAAACAATAAACAAGATAAATGATAATTTTTTGATATTTTTTCCTGTATTATTTTTAATTATTATGATATAAATATCTTTTTAAAAATTTTCTTCTCAGGCAGATGAGGGAAATTTGAATGAATCTAATAAAACAAAATGTAGGAAACAAAAATTTCATCAATAATCCAACCTTATGCTATTTATTGATTTTTACTTTTGCTTAAAAATATTCACTTTATAATAATTATTTTATACCTTAATATGGCATGTTTCTTAATAAGTCTAAATAATTTGAAAATAACAATCGGTTTGTAAAGCTATAATAGAGAAATGAATTTAAGAGAATCTCTTTTTCTCTCTTTTTTTCTTATTAGAAGATGTATTTTTTCTGCCTTTCTAATGAATAATATAATTTCATTTTAAAGTTTTATATTTATTTATCAACTTAAAAATATTTTTGAATTTTAGATTTCAGGTAGAATTATTTAAAGGCATCTGAAAATAAAAATGATGCTTAAACAACTTAACTACGCATTTTGGAATCCTAAATTATGCGCTAATGGTTTTTAAACAACGTATCACAAACTTAGTTGGAGGAATGTTATAGGATCTTGAAAACCCAACTGCGTTACTTTGTGAACTTAAACATTTTATATTTCCGATACATGTTATCAAATACTTTTTTTCAATACATAATTTATTTCAAATTAAAGCGTTTCCCTGAAACAGTGTAAATAATAGTGTTGAGTAGATTTTTTTTTTATTTTAATTGTTTCTTCATTTTCTCATTTTGTTTTCAATTCTGTTTCAAAAAAAAAAAAGTTGGGGGAAAAAAAAGACTTTATTACGGTTAGGGATCTCAGTGATTTAACCTTTTTCATTACATTTCACTCATTTGACTTGCAATCATGCCATTCCTTATCTCTCTGTAAGGGATAGTGTATTTTATGTATCATAAATCATTGTTACTTTACACCAAATTATCCTGTTTGTCACTCTGTAGATAGTTTCAATTCTATGTTGATTGCATCATTTCGTATTTGACAACATGATCTGTTAAAAATGATGGAAGAAGATCACTTATTGTGAGGAATGGATTTGGGAGTGATTTGAACATTCTAGTGCGAACTGCGATCCCATTTGCACATGTAATGAGTTAATATCTTTTGATGAATGAGAAATATGGATATCAAGAAAACAAAATGTTTTAAATTTTTGCATAATGGAAATGCTAATAACTTATGAGATATGTTATATCCTGCATTTCTCTTGCTCTGCCCAACCATTTCATTGTTACAACTCTAGAAATTGCTACTCAGATTGGACTTATTTAGATTTGATGTGGATTCTGTTTGTTAAAGGAATCTTAAAACACTCAATTACCTTGCAATAAAAGTCTTATCACTGACTCTTCGATCTGCCCGAAGGCACACGGATAATAAATACTGAATGACAGGATCACTGCAACAACAACATTGGCGGGAACTATGATTGAGTCCTAAGAGACATCAGCAGCCAAGACTCAACTCTTCCCTAAGGAAGAACGTCCCATCATCGATGGAAGAAGCCAAACTACAACCTATTTACGTATACTCCAGGGTAGCGAGATCCAACCACTATGCCAAAAGTATCTCATTTTCATTACAAGGTGCTACCCCCCACATTGGCGTTACATTACTATGGAGGTTAACCCACATTTGTACTAAGCGTAGAAGAAAAATTAGAGAAATAGAGTATCTGACTGTGGCATATAATTCGTTATTAACGCTTGAATCAATTTACAATTCAAAACGCGTCAAAAATAGTGCTAACTAAGAGAAACATGAGATAAAACGCATAATTTTATTACTCTTATTCTTATTCTTGGGCTATTTCATGCCTGGTTTAAACAGACTATATGTGAACTAGTAAAAAAATTCCAGACACGGATCATTTACGTTTCTCTATAAAAAAAAAAAGGTAGAACGAGATAAATGTTAAAAAAACCTTAACGATAAATGAGATACCTTAAAATATTCTAATCCCCCCTTCAACATTAGAAAATAGAAGTTGTGTTATGTTGTGATTTATGGCACTTTAAAAGCCCACTGACAATTATATGTCAGCGATTTAAGCCGAGTGAGCATATCTTGTTCTTTTAATAGCTCCAACTAGGGCCAAGAGTACGACTTGGTTACTTAATGCGTCATATTCACTTTCCCAACCCCCTTTTACAGGGGGCGCATTCACACACCCCACAGATATAACGCAAAAGAACAGCCATGTTCGAAGCAGGATTCGAACTCGGGACGCCCCGATGGAAAGCAGAAGTAGAGATATTTTACCTGGCAAAAAAAAACATTGGAAGTTAACGTCATCTTAGAATACGTATTGACTATATCAAGGAAGCTTGTTTCGTAATACGGCTAAGTTTCAGATTCAGGAAAATTTCAACTAAAACTTGAAATCTTTTTTAGATAGCGTTCATAACCTAATTTCGAAAAGGAGAGAAATTTTCCAAAGAAGCTAAAATGACAATTTGAAATAAATATTCTTTATTCGAGTGCCCAAACGCTGCGCTTTTTCTTCACATTTAACGAGTAGAAGATAAATAAAAAGAGAAATCTCATTTCCAAGTGGCTTTTAAATCGGTCAGATTTGTGGAACAATGAAAATTCCATTCAGACCCGAGCGCTAAACGATGCCATCAGCAGAAATTGTCTCCTGCCTTTCACACACAATTGCCAAGTTCCAATTTCTGTAAAATTTGTGTTGAATAGGCGAAAGCTGAACTTTTTTCTCCCGATGTCGCAACACAAATTTTATGTAGCCTCATTTCCATCACAGGCTTCTCAAGCGAAATTTATGCCCTTTTCAAAGCGGGCTCGAGCTGCCCCATAAATCCTCCAAGTGTCCAGATTTCGCTCGTAAAAACCCTGGCGAGCGGTCAGGCCACTCGATCGCCATCAATCATCCACTAAACTCCGCCTCCCGAGAGATTACATTTCAACCTCTATTCGTCCTGAAAGACATTCTTCAGATAAGAGGCGGGACTGGAAACTTGTCTCACTTGGGAGATGTGGCCAATGACGAAAGAGAATTGCTCCGCCCACCGAATAGTTTGAATACTTAGAGGTTCTTAATGAATGTCTGAATGCGCAGACATCAGATGGCAGTAATGCTCGCTTTTTTATGGCTCTACATTTCATCGATTTCGCAATTCCAAATATTTGTTCTGTACGAAGAAACAAATCATGTGTCAGATAATAAAAACCGAGTTGGATAAAAGTTATATGTTCTATTCAATGAATATGCATTTCATTCTTTTCTTTTTTGGAAAAATATATAATACGAATGTATATAAAGTAATGCGAAATTGCATTTGAAAAAGAACCACACACAGCAAATGTAGAAAAGTACTTTGAAGTAGCAACAATAATGCGATTTTATGTACGCTTATATACGCATTTTATTAGCTTACTTTTTGAGCAAATACCATAAAATAATAAACTTTAAATAAAGCAAACATTTTTTTAAGTTTAAAATATCATGAAAAATTGTAAATTTACACAAAACAATACTTAGAAAAAATAGCGAATAGTGAACGTATTTCAGAATAGTTATTTTTTTTTTTTAATTTTGTGAAGTTCATATAAATTACATGCAATTTATCATGAAATATAATAAAATGAATCAGCATTTCTTTTTTATGAAATTAAAAGATCGCGTATTCTGTTATAGATTTATACTAAAAATAGCAAATAAGTTGCAGAAAAAGGCATAATACGATGTTACTAAACTTCACAGCAGTTGACTAATTTACTATAAATTTACTATAGATATATATTCCTACTTTTTTCTGTAAATTCAATAAATGAATTAATATTTAAATTAATAAAGATGATATAATAAAAATTTATATTTAAATTATAATTCATCTTTGAATTAATAAACTAGTTTTCCGAAGCGTCTTTAAATAAACAATCTTCAATTATCTTTTCTTTGAAATCATCTGATTAATATGTTTGAGTTTAACATTGATAAAAATAAAACAAAGGGAAAATAATCAAAAAGCCCTTTGTTTTATTAATAATTAAGCTTAAACATTTTGTTTTTTCGTTGTATATTTCCCGATTAATATTCAATACCCTTTTCAAAAGACGAAATGGTAAATAAGTCAGGTAATTTTAAATTTACCGCAATGTTAATAAAGTATTTATACCATTAAGATAATTTTATATTTTTATTGTTTGTTATTTTAAGGTGACAATACTTTTTTCCCTCTTTACTAATTCAATGAATTATAGAAAAATTCGCTTTTAATTGATTTCCTTTATGGATGTTGTCATTTATTGTTTAATCAAGCCCTTTTTTTTTTTGAATACATAAGAATAAGAAATTCTTTAAAAAAACCAAATAATATTCATCGGATTAATTAAATGAAATCAAGGAATAGGAATTTTCAAAGAAATGTTCCAATTTTAAAACAAAATATATTAGAACATACTGATCTCGAGTTAAAAAATATCGTTGAGTCAAAAAACTGTGGTTATTAAAATTAATCCCTATAACATTTTAAAAATTATTTTTGCTTTAAGCAGCATTGCTAATTATTTTTTATACGATTGAAATCTGCTGAATTTCATAATACTAAAAGTTTTGCCTAAGATCACCATTCAGGTATTTTTCTTTTTCTATTTTGCATCCCAAAATAAATATTAAGAAGCAAGACATTTTACGTTCCATTAGTTTAAAAAAATAAAAAAGCTATAAATTTCCTACAGTTAACGAAATGTGAATAAATTGCATTATATCTTATTTAATTTAAATAATCTCTTATATGATTAATTGTTTACAATTCATAGAAGAGAGGCAATATCATTTTAGTTAATGAATTCCATATACTATATAATGATGTCAGCTTCCTGGCCTTGGGGTAGAGCGTCCGCCCCGTGGTCCAGGCATTCCTGGCTCAAGTCCTGTTTCGGGCATGGTTGTTGTTTGCTCTATGATCTATCCGTGAAGTGTGTGAATGATCCCCCGCCACAACCCCTGTAAAAAGAGATTTTGCGAGTGCAAGAGCGCAATCTTCATATGAGCTAAAATCAAACTTTTGACCTAGGGTGCTTAGGGGTCCTTACCCTCAGAAACTACTATATCCCTCTTTCCCCATTCTCTTGGACTTGGTTGGAATTGGAATTCAATCCAAGGGTGATAAGCAACAATAACATATACATATTTATATCATATGATTTCATATATGATAATATTTAAAATAGTTAAATTTCAATAATCCAATTTATCACCTTTAAACTGAAACCTTGAAACTTCACCTTGAAAAAAATTTCCCTTTTCCTAATATTAGTGATAGCTAACAAATGCCTAACATGTTAAGAAAATCACTTACGTTTTTCAAGAATCATGGTTAAATTTGCAATTTCCTTTTCATAAACTCCAAGCAAATTTTACAAATAGTCTTTTCATATTTGTCAGATCCAATTGGATATCAACTCACCTACTTTTTGTGATTCACCATTCACAGCCCTCACTCATAAAACAGTAAACATTTTTCTATTCATGAACTATATGTATGAAAAAAAGTAATAAAGTCATAACAAAACCTGAATTATAAATTGTATACCAATCTGAAGTCTCCATATACAATTTCAACAGAACTAACTACCGAAATTATCAATTTTTTTTCGTTACGCATCATGACTTCCTTTCACAATCCCGATAGCAAATCAACGGCGGACGAGAATGATTTTAAATGCAGTTTTCACCAAAAAGACATTGTGTCAAGGCAACCTGTTGATTCAGCGTCAGCAAATAAGCGGTTCGCGTGCCAGCAGACAGTCCAGATGCGTGTCAGCGACAATTATGAATGAAAAATGACCACAAAATTGTGATACACGACTCACGCGAAACACCCCTTCTGCTAACCACAAAATAAAGGACTGCAAGTGTGTGTTTTACGTATATGCGTCCCACATTGGGTCCGTTTATCTTTGTAGTGCCATGACTTTCGCAATAATTGGAATTTAAAAGCGGGAAAAATCTCTTTCCTGTTTAATATTAATTAATTTTCCATTAATATGCTTTAAGCTTAATGCGCGATTGCATAGATTAACTGCAAGTTAATTACTCTAATCTATGCAATTGGTTCAAATAAAAAACAAAATTTAGCCTTCAAAGCCAGATAAACCAAATTTGCTTTTAAGTGATGAAAAAGTAAATTTTAGGTTTAAAATAAAAAGCATAAATTAATTATAAATTAATATTAAATATTTTAAATTAAACCAAAAAACCACTCGAAGCTTTTAGAAGAACTTATAACTAAGAAAGAATTGTTGATTAAATTTTTTAGAAGTTCTTTTGCTTATTAGCTAATTTATATAGATAGCTGCACAGAAACTTGCCTACAGCAAGGAAAAAAAGTATAGCAGTGAGTTTATTTTACGGAGCATGGACTTTTTTAAGAATATAAGCCATAGAAAAGTATGTTGTGTTTTGAGCCTCTAATTTTATTTCACATTTTTCAGCAAAATTTTAATTATTTGAATAAAAACACCTCTGAATTATATTGAAATGGAATAGTGAAATTATGATAGTTTGAAAAGTCATTTTTATGCAGTTAAATATTACTCAAAATAATAACGTTGGTCAGCCTTTTTTTTAATGTCTGAAAACTATTCAATTTTTTATTTTACTTCATTTTGAAGTGGAACTTTAAGAGGATTATTTTTTAGTTGCCCTATTTTTAGATTTCCTATCCAAGTCGAATTCATAAATTATTATTTGACAACTTTCATGCAAGAAACGTCAAGAGCAAATGACGTAAAAATATAGTCATCAGAAATATTCGATTTAATAATTGCAAAAATAATGTTTTGGGAAATATAAACAAAAAGCTAAAATGTCACATTACAGTTAAATAATATATCAAATGTTCAATTGAAGCAATGAGCTGTTGAATGTAGATTAATGTATTTTTTTCGACTGTTACACAATTGGTGACATCGACTGCCACTGAAAAGTCGAGCTGCAATTCATGGTAGGCCTTTAAAAAAATGCAAAATTAAATAAATATTCCATACTCATAAGAGAAAAATAAAAAACAGTTGAAATTGAACATAAATTGAGTTACATCTCGCGGAAATAATGAAATAAAAAATAAGATGTAAATGAGAAATGTCAAATAAGAATACCATGCTTTCAAGGGAATCACTGAATCAAGTGAATTTCTGTATATACCACTTTACAGAGAAAAATTCGAAATAGACGCAAGAAAGCTTTTCACAATCTTGAAGTACTAATTATTTGTATTATTTTTCAATATTCAGTTTGAAAATGCTCTAAAGCTGCTTCGAATCAGAAAAAAAATAGCAGCATCAATATTTGTTTTAATAAATGGTGTAAATATCTGGAAATGAATGTACTTGATTACCAGAATGGAAACACTTTTTTGAAAATCAGAAACTATTACAGCTATGAAATTATTCTGAGCAATAAAAATAAATTACATAAATATTAACTTTATTTTGATTTTAAATACTATTAAGTGATTTTTTTTACAATTCTATAACAATTTTTTAAAGAAAAAGTTACACATTTTAATTTTTTAAAAATATGGATGTAACAAGTGATTGTTAAGCTCAAAATAGATCTCAATTTTTATTACAATATGTTTAAATCGGGATATTTTAACCTTGGTGTGGTACAGATATATAGATATTTAGGATAATAGGGATAGATAATTAAGAAAATATGTATTGCACAAGTGTAATATAAGTGAGTGTACTATACAAATACCACAGTAGGAGAAATATTAATTAAGTAAAAAATGGCTTTTTTAAAAAACATTAAATACAAATGAAATAAGGTTCATGTTGTTTTTTATTTATATGGAGTTCGAAAGTTTAACAAACTTATTACTATGGATATGTGGGATTTCTTATTGTGAAAATACAAATTAGCCTGTACATTCAAGGTTCAAAATTTCCTTTAATTCTCTCTCTTTTTTTTTATTCCCTAGCTTTCATTTACAATGTTTCATGGACTTTTTTCATGGTTTTTCGTTTTTGTTTTTCTTTTTTTCAAAATCGCAAACATGATATTGTGTAATTTCATTTATTTTTCCTTCATCTTCCAAAATTACCTGCAATTTGGTAATGAAAAAAATATATCTTAGTTTTATGCATTAAAACATTTAGTTAAAATTTATTACTGTAAAAAATTTAAAAACAGTCAAAATGGCCTACATTTTGCTTACAATTTTATAGAAATTTTGCTTGTAATAAATCGTCTCTATCCGATTTCTTCTGGCAAAACATTTCAGCTAAAAGAATATTAAAAAATATTCTTGTCCTTTTTTTCACATATAGCCATCACGTCAGTGTTTTGTTTTGTACTTTTGATGAAGGCGAAAGCTGAAGTTTAAATAAGCGTATATTATTAATTAATTTTATTAGTAGACTTTGTAAATTTAAATAACGAACAAAACAAAATGCTAAAAAAATAATCTTTCAGGAACAATGCTCTAAAATTGCTATTTCATTATAATAAAGAGAAGTGCAGCAACGAAACGATAGGAAAAGTAATAGATGTCGATTATTTTGTTTACCATACATAAAATCAAGAGCTTCGTTTTATGCCTCGATTTAACTGTAAAAAGAAGCGTTTTGAATTGGGACAGAAAGTTGATGCAACACATTTGAGTTGGTAACATTTTCACGATTACTCCACTTTAATTATACTGATACAAATATTGAATGAATTCTGAATATTCATTTGTTGTTCTGGATTTCATTTCACAATTATTGCAAACCTCATAAATATTTTTATTTAATTTTCATTTAAAAAATTACAATGATACTCTTCTATAATAAATATGGAAGCTATAATAAACGGCAAGCGAATGCAGTATTACGAAATAAATTTCAAGAACTCACATCACGAATGGCTGAAGCAATATACATCAAAGCATCTTTTATTTAAAAAATGCATTCTATAAATAAAAACCAAATTCAAATTTTCAAATTTCATTTCCCACAGTTAATATAACACATACGGCTCTATTCAAATGTGTTGATTACTGTTAAACATACTAGGTTATCATCATAAATATATTATTGTCCTGAATTGTGTAAAAGTATATAATGGTTCATATAATGTAACTCCCTCCTTTTTTATAAATTGATGAATATAAGAATTATATAATATCAATATAAGAATATTTTAATTTTAAATAGAAAGTAAACACAGAAGAGATAGAAAAATAAAAGCAAAAGTGATGACAAAATATTTTAATTTGTTATTTTCAATTGTATCTTGCAATAGTATCATTGTTTTAAAAATGCTGACGATTAAGCATTTCTAAAAACGAAAAATATATCAAACTAATAAACATTAAGCAGATTAATACTGTATAAAGATTTTGATAAGTAAAGTAATAGAAAAAGAAGAATTGCAGTCAATAAGATTTAAGGACAAATTCCGGTCAAATTGGAGCCGAACCCTACCTTAATATTAAATATAAATACAATCTTTTTATATAATAAAATAACCGCTTGTAAAAAACAAAAGTAATGAACAATAAAAAAGAAACAGGATGTTGATGAATTAACATGTATTATTTCTAATGATTTCGGAAAACTATGTCACAAAGTTAAAAACTCTTATTCTCAGTCAAATTTTCATTCAGAGAAACAGGAAATGGGCTGCAACAAGGAAAATCCTTTAAAAAAGAAAAAAATAATAATGCAAGAAAATAAAATATCCACTGTGTGTGATTTCTACATCATTCGTATTTTTCCATCTAATTCAAAAAGAAATCCAAACAGTTAAAATAAATGCAGAAAAGTTTGATTTTTTTTTTTTTTTTTTTGTTCAGAAATTTTCCCGCACTTAAATCTTCAAACAGAATAAACCCTTGATTAAAAAGTAAAAGAAGGAAAAGTCAAGCAAAAAGTAAATTAATGTGAAACACATAAACATTTTTT
>JAPMOQ010031668.1:702417-784947 GCA_026543055.1 Argiope trifasciata
AGGAGAAACAATTGTTTATGTAAACAAAATTTTAGAAATAGCATATGAAATATTTTTTAATAAAAATGTTACAATATATGGAAATATTATTTTTTTGTTTTTGTTTTAATATTGTCATGCAATGAATTGAAAGTATCATACCTCTTACGGCTTTAGCAAATTAATCAAAAGGATTGTATGCATTTTTAAATTAAACAGAGTAAAGACCGAATGAACGAATGAGCAGTTTTTGCAATGATTTATTTCTCTAATTAGTAAAGTAATTTTACACTACTTTGAGATATAATATTAATTATTTATGACGTTAAGAAAACGTATAATTGGCTTTGTCTTCATAAATAAAGTAGGATTTTCCACTGATTTTAATAATTTGGAAAATTATTTGAAGTACAATTTCTCAATAGTAAGTTCGTAAGTATTTACCAGATTAATTGAATGGGATAAAAAAAAGTATGTGTAAGAAATATAAATAGATTTTCCATTTACCGAATGAAAAAGGGATTAAGAAAGTGTAAAGAAATTTTAATAAAGGACAATATTATACTCTCAAACTTGAAAATAATTTATTGATTTAAATTTAATCTCTATATAAATAACTTTTAAATAACAAATATAATGATAAATAGATTTTTTTTTTTTTTTTTTTTACGAATTATCTTTGGGATAATATGCTTCAGAATTCTGCTGAAAATTAAAATTAAATAATTTTCAGTTCAAGGATCCAAAAATTATCGAACTCTTTTAAAACACTTCAAAATCTCTAATTAGCGCTACGAGCATTTTTTTAACATACTAAACATCACAATATAAAATCAGCAAAAAATATTTGGGGGACAGATTTATTAAACACACACACACATAATGCATGATTAAGTAATTAATTTAATACAAATTTTAAAATCAAAACAAATTTACAATAAAAATTTAACTTTCTTCATAGGGGAATTCTTCTAGCCATGAAGATCAATTCGTTTTTTGACTGAGAAGAGAAGTTCGAATTTCTGAAGAGAAGTAAAACTAGGCAATTTAAAAGTACGAAACTTGATTGGCTATGGGAAAATTCGCAGAAAATTTGAAAAATATAAACATGAAAAAAATTTACGAATAACATATTGTTCGAAAATTTAAATAGTAATTGATTTTTATTTGAATGACCTCAAATGTACGATACTTAGGTACTGAAGGAAATTCCAGAATTAAATTGCCCTTAAATTAATGGGAGGAAAAGTCGTCCCCTTTCTAGTGTTGTAGGATCCCGACTTTTATCTATTTGATAGTACAACACTGCCGATAACGCTGTTGAATGCATATTTTTCAGCTCATATTTGAAAAGGAGGGAAAAAGAAAATTTGTTTCTTGCACAATACATGAGTACATGTCTTATGCAAAAATTAGCTAATTGATAGTTAAATTTTTCAGAATATTGAAATATTCAATTTATTTCGATTAATATAAAGATATCTTTAAAAGTCCAAGTTTAATTGCTATAATTACGATGCAAAGGTTCTACAGTGCTATTCGTTGGTAGAGTGGGGAAAACCTATCTTCCAAATTTGAAGTTGGTAACTTTGGTAATTTCATTTTCTTGCACAGGATGGCGCTACTAGTAGCATAAAATGAAGTTTATCTTGAAGTCGAATGGGAAGTTCCTTGCTGAACGGATTTTCACCCTCCCTCTCAATAGATCTAAAACAGATTTTATAAAAGCTTGCATTTTTAATAAAACATTTTATTGAAAAAATAATGCGTTTGAATATGAAAATACCACATGAACATTTTATGATATTTACTATCTATAAAATGCCTTTGGAAAGAGGGTTTAAAAAAAACAGTTTTTATCTGTTTCAAATAGAAGTATTTTGACAGGAATGGCACGCAAAATAATAATAATGTATTATAAAGGAGGTTTAATTTAATTTAGAGAAATTTCCGGTAAATTTCAATGCAATATTTGCTGGATAATTTTTGCATTTATTTGCATCTATTAATACCACAAATCTTAATATAAATACAAACCCTCAAACTTTATGCTACTCTAGATAGGTACTACACAGTCCAATATAAAATTTGCTCTAAAATTGCAAGCTTTACTCTGTTTTGACTCTTTGTTGAGCAATGATTCAATAAGATAGGTAAATATTTAAATGATTCAAATATAACATTAAATATTGCGTGTTTTTGTCATGAATTCTATATTTTTAATCAATTTAGCTATTTCAAGACATGAAACTGCAAAAAAATATCCATATATATTTCATGTTTTAATGAAATTCGCTCATTAATCTGTCGTCGGAAACCCTTGATTTTTCTGGAAATTTATAAACCGAAGGAATTAGTCTATCTCAGAAGGCTACCGTAAACCATTACTCCAAGCAACTGGAAGGAGCAATAATAAATCTGACTGATCAAACGCAGCGACATCAATGATAGGAACTAAGTTTGGATCTCAAGAATCATCACCGGCCACATTAGAGCCGCTTCCGTAGGATTCATGTCTCGTCAACAGTAGACGATAACTAACCCTACGCTATTTCTATACTCGTCAGGATAGGGAGAGAAAATCAACCGCCGTACCACATTTCCATATCTGATTGCCCCTTAGTGGGAATTAGCTCTGTGAGAGTAAGAAATAGCAACTAACAATGTTCTGAAATGCAAGATTTTTTTTTACTTCATTTGTTTATTGGAATGAAAATTAATAAGGACATTTCTTAACACTCACTAGTGAAATCAAAAGAGTAATTTCTTTAATTATTTTTCTACTAATCTGACCTTTAACTTATAATTAATAGTCAAATACGATGAATTTTCTCTTCAAATTCGCTAACGTTTTGACGCTAGTGTTTTGGAATCAAAATTTTATTAAAATAACACACCTGCAGATAATTAATTTCTGAAAATATGAAGAGATAGTGTTTTCATTGCGAACATACAAGTGTGCAGTATTTCAAAATATTGATACATTAAGAAATAAATTAAAAATTGATTACAAAATTTTGTTTTTTCAAACATGAAAGAACGCTATTGATGTATACTTTATCAAGACATTTGAGAGGTTAAAGTTTCAAGTAGATAAAATTTGTCTATCATTTGATTTCAGATTCATATATAAAAATTTAACTGCGTAAAATTTGCTACGGAAAACTGAAGCTGCTTCTCAGTGGATTGATCAACAAGCCCAATGAACGTAAAGAATTCTTGGGTTTGTACTCATTTGTCAATTTCTGACTTTAAAAGTGTAAAATAATCGCCAAATATTGCCTTCCCCCCAAAAATTGTACTTGGGATATCTATATTCCTTTTGTCACACTACACTACGCCAGTGTCACACCACTTTGCAACTCTAAATTTATTTTTGTAAAATATTACAAGTGTTGATTTTTTTATAAACACCCCCCCCCCCCACAAATGTACTTGGTACACATTATAGATTACGTGATTATTTCCAAATATCTTATCTCATTCGTATTTAGGGAAGATAACTACATGAATAAGAATTTTTTTCTTCCACAAAACCATAAATATTTTCTATTCACTCCTCTTTATTGAGCATTCTTCATGAAAATTCGGCTGAATTCAGTTTTTTTTTTTTTTTCACTTAGGAAAGTTGTATTTTTTTTTGTTTTTTTTTTGTATTTGCATAATACAAGCGGAAACAAAATCATCAATTTCATGTTATTTATCAGTTTAGAACACAATATTTAAAGATTAGTTTAAATGCAATTTATTTTTGATTCAGAAATTAGATAGCATATTTATTAAGATGATTATAAAATTTTAGGCTAATCATTTGACAAACTTTTAAATTAGAAGGTTTCTTTTCTTCATATTTTTTACAGCCAATAAAGATAAAACCCATATTTTTACGGATTTTTGCTTTTAAAAATCTTTTGATACCTAATAGGTACATTTTGATTTTATTGACATTTTTTCCATTCTATCTTATACAATAATTCAAAAATTTTATTTTAAATCATTTTTCAACAAATTAGTTCCGAATGTAATCACATACTTTAAGGTATATTTATTTAAAAATAGCTACTCCCATATAATTTTACATTTTTTTATTGAATATTTATAGTTAAAGCTTAGCTTGAACAAACACATGCCAAAACAAATTATCTTATTAATAAGCAAAGCGTATCCGTCATTTTACGCCCCTGCTATTGATCCGCCCCCTACTATTGCGTTAGCGACAGGAAGACACATTTTGCATGCCCCAATGGCCGAAAGCAAATGTTTGCTTAATAACCCGCAGTTTAGATACTGGCTCTTAATCGCGCGGTAGCGTGCAAAACCCGCACTCTTCGACTGAGCGAAACATTTTAGGCAAAATTAGCCTTTAGTCCGCGTCCGCCGCTCGTGTATTAGACGCAAGTGCAAAGCTGGCACGATGTTTGCGTACTCGTGTGCCGTGTTTACTTACAAGAGAAGAGGAATTACATTAGGGAAGATATATATGTACGTATCGAAAAATAGAGGGATTAAATGTGTAAAAGCCGTAAAAATAGCAGTTTGAATAGATGGCCTTGTTTTTCTCTTTGCTTAAACGGAAGAACATGGTTTCTAATTTGGTGTCTTTAAAGTATGGACTAGGAACATCAATAAAATCTTTATCTGGCCTGGTTAGTCTCAAGGGACTGTGGTTCTACAATTTCTAGGAGTTGAGTGAATTATTTTTTGGATGCATTATGCTAGAAATATTAACTCTGTAAGCAATATTGATAGGATGTAAGAGTGCTAAAAAAATTGGTTCAGGAAATACTTAATTAATTTTTATTATTTAGCACCATTATTTGAGTTTAAAACTCTTGAAGACTTAAATGTCTTGCTAAGAATTTAGTTCTGTAGCAAGTTTAAACCAAATTTTGAAATTCGTTTGAAAAAAAAATCTACTGTTATAGGGCTGAGATTGAAAGGATATTATTAAAACATTAGACTTAAATTATTTTGAAATAAAAAAAATTAAAAATAAACTAAAAACTGTTTTAATTCTTAGAAAATTCACCATATAAAAAATTATTTCAATTTTATGCATTGGAATTTCATCTCTTTAATATCTTAAATCTATGATAAAATTGAAATTTCATGACTTTTTTTTCTCTCGTAATTCTCTGATAAAATTGAAACGTGAACTTGACTTAATAAACTGAACTAACAGGCTTCATAAATCTTCTCACCATGTTTTTTCTTCTAAGTCGAGCGGCAAATGTTGAGAATCTCTTTTCTGCATTTACATATAACATATAAGAGATATAAAAGCAATAAATGTCGCAACTGCCAAAAATTTGACGGCGTTTTAGATTAGGCGATCAAAAATAAAAATATCTGTCAAGTTTTTAAAAGAAATTTTCAGAGATATATTATTTACTTGCGTATACAATAACTTTAAAACGGAACGGGCCTATTGAATGAAACTTGTCACATGGCTTGCTTATTAGATGAGTATGTTTGAGTAAAACTTTAATTTAACTTTGCCCATGAATTCATAAACTTTCGTTCTTTTATCTGCTCATGTAAACGCGATAACTTACACAAACACATATATATGATTTTAACTAGAAAACTTTGGGGCCGCGGTGGCCTGGTGGTAAGGTCTCGGCTTCGGAACCGGAGGGTTTCAGATTCGAGAATCGACTCCACCGAAGAACCGACATGTGAGGGGGTTTCTTGCACGTTAAATCTGTCAGGCCAAACGTCTTCCCGCTGGTGTGACGTGGTGTGGAGAGCGGGGTGCCACTTCAGGTGTCGTCCTCATCATCTGACCCTGGTTCAAAATTACGAGGTCCGTCCCAAAATAGCCCACGTGTTGCTTTAAAACGGGACGTTAATATAACTAAACTAAACTAACTAGAAAACTTAAATACTATCAGAAATTTCACCGAACAAAAAAAGGCTCAAAGACACTTGGTTTTTCATTAAACTGGGAAGCTAAATATTTAACATGCTATATTGGCTAATAACATGAGAAGATCCCAGGAGAATTCATTTGATGGTTAGCTAGAATCAGTACAAAATTCATGAATTCTATAACCTGCAGTTTATTTTGTGTGCAAAGTGTATTCATACAGTGACAAAGCATCCTAAAATAAATAATAAAATCGTAATATTTTTGCAATATGTATTTTAATGTAATTCATAAGATTAAATATGAAATTGAAATATTACACAGTTTTCGTAACAATGGACTATAAACAAACATGCTTCAGGTTTCACCCTTGAGTCCTTTTCTTAGCTACATCTTTCGCTAAGGGAGAGCTTAACTTTCTCAATTCCTTACACTTTCCAATTTTTTTCCCCTACCCTCACACCAGCAGTGTCCTTCGAGTGGGACGCGTGCGCACGTAATCCAAAAGGGGCCCATACACTTTACCATCCCATGCCCAGGAGTGTTCACGCGTGCTTAAGCAAGTGTTGCTTGGACGCCCCTTGATAAATTTCAACCATTAAAAGGAACTCGGCAGAAAAGACTTTTCCCCGTCCAGCGATGCAGTCATGCGGTGGGCCTCCCGTCTCCCTCTCGGCATCGAGAAAACAGCTCTTCCGTTGAGTGCCTCCCGTCTTACGGCCGTTTTAGATATAAAAGGGACGCAAAATTCAGGAAGGGTCCTCTTTTGCCGGGAAATCCATCGACGAAGAGGTTCCAGGAGTTTCTGGCTCCCGATTCCGGGATCTACTTTGGTTAGGAACAGTTTTAGTTGGCTTTCCTGCAAAGTTAGTTTAGTGCTGTAGTTGGTGGAAGAGTCGCCAGATGGCGTGTTTCATCAGGTACGTTAATCATGCTATTTTATCTTGAGGGGAAAATTTAGGAGCAGATTTTTCAAAGTTAAAAAAAAGTGTTTAGTTTTCCTTTTATTGATTATCAAGAATTTCTCTAAATGAAGTTTTAATTTGGATTGTTTTCTAATAGCTTACTGATCAAAAGAGATACGAGTTGTTTAAATTACGGAATCCTCTGTTTAATTTCTGATGGGAAATATTAGATAGGTTCACACAGGTAAAAAAATATTATAAAAAATAAATTATCCATTTTAAAAAAGGAACAATTGATACATTTGGCATTTATTAAAAATTTAAAGAATCATGAATATATAAATGTATATATTTTCAAATATAATACCATGTTCTAAGGGATAATATGGAAGACGTTCTATACAGCTTCAAACTCGACTTAAGGATAATTGAGGCCAAAAAAGGTATAAACATTTTAAGTGCCATAAGCAGGGGATCACATAAAACCATTCACACTGGCGACATTTTTATATGCTTTTATAAGCCACTCAGAGCCTTTCTGGAGCCCTTTCAGATTTACCACTTTTAAAGCGCCGTTCATTTAATAAGTAAAATGGTGTATGATTTTTTTATACTTGCATTATTTATCACTTTTAGGCTTTAACTTCTAAAAATTTTTTGTATAAAAAGGGAGAGAAATAATTCTTACTCTGAGCTGTAAGACGAAATCTATACCCGAATTGTCAACCATTTTTCTAACTTGCAAACCATACCACAGTGATGGATTCGAAACGATGATAACAGTCTCAACATACAAATAACTATAGCATGTTTCGGATGTTCATTTCTCCAAATTAAAAAGTCTGTTACTAAATTTACTTAAACAATTTTGTTGGAAAAAAAAGAGCACAGTGGTGAACAATATATTTTGCACATAAGTTATATTTTGTAAAATTAATACATTCTTTTGTAATTGGGAAACAATTTTAATATAATCATATTATGTGTATTATTTCATTTTTCGAGGCACTTATTAAAAGGTATACTACACTGTTTACTCTGACTCGCCAGAAGGCATACGGATAAATCTGATTGATCAGACCACCGCGACATCAACAATGTCAGAAACTATGGTTGAATCCTAAGAAACATCACTGTTATACGGTGCAACCCTTCTCAAGGGAAGCATTTTCCGCCATATATAGGAGGTAGCCGACCCCCCACCATTTCAGCACACACTAGGGTGACGTGAAGGAACCACCGTGCCGGAAGATTGTCATTCTCATTTCTCAGATGCCCTCCCCTCCCCCTAGTGGGAGCTTATTGGCAAGCAAACTTAAGATCGAATTTACTGTGCAACTTATATCTGATGGAACGAGGACTCAGGTCTCTTTAATTCATTCAATTTAATTTACAATTCACTTAAACTTTTAATATTCACTGGTTGAGGGAGGAAGGGGAATTCTTCCACTTCATTTAGTGGTCACAAAATATTTGTAGTCATTAAAGCCTTAAATAATTATAATGACCCCGAGAATTACTGATTGACTGCAAAAAAAAAAAGTCTTTTATAGAAATCTAATTCAATGCTTAAAATGGACATATAGAAATTAGAAATTTAATTCAATGCTTAATATCAAAATGAATTGCTAAAAAAATTCGAAAATATAATACTAATTTGATGACACTACTAATTTAACAAGAACCCTCAATTAAAAAAAAAACTGCTTGCAATGACTGCTCTGATATAATCATGAGAAAACAATAATTAGATACAATTTATTCTTATTCGTCTTTATTCAATTCTTTCTTTGATTTTATTACAAATGGAGTTATGTGAATGCTTTTCGTAAGTAATTTTCTTTTAAAAAGCTAGTGCTAAGTCTAAATAAATATGCACGGAAAAATGTTTAGATCGGAAAATTTGTTGTAGAATTTTTTCACTCAGTCTCTTTAGCATTTTTAAATAGTAACAAAAGCAGTTTTTAAAAATACTCTTTTATAAATGCAATAAAAAGTAGGTTTGCATTTTAATTATTTTTTAATTTTTAATTTTAAATTTATAATTCTTTATTGTAAATTTTATAGAATATATAAATAAATATTTTCTCAAATTCATTGTCAGGTGGCAGCACTCGTGTAAAATCATAATGTAGTTAAATGGATAGATTAACTCATAATTGAGTCCTAAAAAATTACAGATGTGTATCATGTTTCAAAAACTTTAATTAAACAAAATTATAAATCTGTAGATAATCAAACAGGCAGAAAAAGTCTATTGCATTAACTAAAAGTATCAAATATACACACAAAGGAGCCTTTTCGTGATAGGATTATTTCAAGTTTACAAAATAATTTTATTAAAATACTATTAAGTTGGTTCAAAAAGTGAATTTCGGCTTTCATAAACATTGATTCCCTTTCATTTTATAAGAAATCTATCAAGCGATTAGTTATCTCACTGATCCAATTTTTGGCCGAAGTTGCTCGCAATTTATTTGCATGGTGTTGATTTTAGTATGAACAAAATTTTCACTATATTTTGTCTTTTTATTTATATAAAGGGATGAGATTAAATAGATAGGGATTTTCAAGATAATTATAATCCTCTGTCAAAATTTGTTTGACTGATTTCGTTCTGTTGATTTTTCCTTTAAAGATAAAATGTCGGGATGGACTAATAATCAATGTTGGTTATAGGGGCAATGGAATCGCAAAACAAATGACAAGCTCTTATAAAACTTACAATCTTATGCCTTTGGTAAAAGATACTCTAAAGCGACTCTTGTGATATTTGAAAGATGACTTTTAAGAAAAATATATCATAGGGTTAAATGCGATAATTATTGAAATACAGAGGATTAAATGGGTATGATATTTAATAAGATGAAATAATAAACAAGTCCCAAAAAAACTTTAGATTAAACCATTTGGTTTCCGAAAAAGAGAGAAATTCAGATGATCCGACTGCCTAGGAAATGGCTATTACAGTGAGAAATTGGTAAACCTCTGCCAAGGATGGTTTGGAATGGAATTTATGTAAGAGGCCAAGTCCTATCCGGAGTTGTCAAGTGTAAAAAGAAGAAAAGCATTGTTTCAAGATAAATTCATTATTTCATAGGAATATAAACTCTATTATTTTCACCGCATTCGAGTAGTTATCAGCGATTAACGCTTTCTTACGAAAGCCCATGTCACAGCAAACATTCTCGAAGAAAATCAAATTGCGAAAATTTATTCTACGCAAAAAAAAAAAAAAAAAAAAAAAAAAAAAAATCCCCTAGTGAGAGAAAGAAATGTTAGAAGTTCTTCTGTTCTGAATCATTTGATTTTCTTCACAAAGGATGGCTGCTATCAAGTTAGAGCATCACGGTCTACTCAATTTCCATCCAAAATTTCTCACAACGCAATTCCGAGCAATTTCTTCATATCGGGTTGTGTTTACTGACCGCCAGTAACGGGATACACTTACGCTGAGCACAACAGCGAATGTTGTGCGAGGACACTGAATACCTTATTGAGGTCTGGGTAGATGACAAGCAACTTCTTGCCTTCCTGTGCGTCGGCGAGAGATCAAAGGGAGGACCCCTTTTCTCTCCGGGGATGGAGGAGGAGGATTCCTATTCATGACCCCTCACCGGACGGATGGACGGACGCAGAAGACATTTGGACTGTTGTGCTTGGGGTGAGGAAGTGCGGCGCCGTCGGGCGCTGTTCCTGAAAAAGGGTCCCCATTCTTTGTTGCTTGTGGTTTTTTGGATATCTAAAGGCGCATTTATTCACACGTAAACCCGACAGAAGTGGAAAATATATACAAATGTGTCTTTATTTCTATGTGCTAAGAAAGAATGTTGATAATATTTGTTAATAATGATATTTAATAATGAAGATAAGTATTAAACATACTTAATTGCTCATTTTTTAAATATATCAATCGGTATATATAAATAAATGACAATGAATAAAACACTGGGATGGGAAGAAATTTGAATTTAAAATTGATGCTACTTTTAAAAACTTTAAATTAATTTACTTTTAAAAATAGACATTTTTTCCTTTCTTTTTCTTTATATTTATTATTTCTTACTTTTCTAAAAATTAAAATCAATAAATTTCAAAAATTTTACATATTTTGAAAAATTAACAAACATTTTCTCCCGAAAACGTTTTTTTTTTTTACTTTTCAAAAATAAAATTAATAAAATTCGAAATATATATTTTAGAAGGGAAAATAAAAGTTCACGATTCTTATGTGCTCGAGTTTAAAAAAAAAAAAAAAAAAAAAAAAAAAAAAAAAAAAAGAGTTGAAGAAAGAATGTCTTGCTGGAAAAAAAAATTCAGGTTTGAGAAGTATACAAACATAACTAATAAATAATAATAATAATAAAGCTGCTTAGTTTCTATACTCCAATTTTATTATTGTTACCGACTCCAGATGAAGAACCCTTTTTTCTTTGCTACAAACAAATTTTTATTGAATTGATTATAAAATGATTTCTATCCCAAAGACTTATTATGATACTTACGTTTTTAATTTTTATTCAATTATGTATTGGAGAGAAATATAAGGGGGCGCGTATTTCTTATACTAATTACTCTTTACATCAAGAAATCTCAATTCTACAAAGAAAATTCGAAGTTTGATTTTGGATTTGTCTTCCATTTAATATGTGTGTCGAATGTAAAATGAATTTATTTTTTTAATAATATATTCCATTTTTATCTTCAAATTAGTTTAATCACATTATGAAAATCAATAAAATATTTAATAATATTAATTTAAATTTAGTAGTTGCTAAGAGGAAATTTGAAAAGGGGAGATTTGAGTACCAATAGCGTAAACATGAAAATTGTAATTAGCCACTCATAGGCGTAACGACTTAAATGTCGCTTATTGAAATAACATTATTCTGAGATCAGAAAGAAGTTACTAAATTTGTTTCCTCATCAAAATAAGGAAGTCCTCTTTATTAATGCGTTGCCAAAGCTTTCTGTTGAATTATTTAAATTTAATTCTTTCATTAGGATAAGTATTATTAAAAATGTCGTCCATATAACTTTATAGGACTTCATAAAAATCAATCTTATAAATCAATCTTATAAAAATCGATTATTTTCATTCACATTTAAATTTTATATCATAATATATGAATGAATTTCTGAAACATAGTGCATTATTTTTAATTATCTGCATTTTTATTTGATATCTTTACATTGTGCAACAAGTTTTTATACAAATTATTTTTTTCTAGGTGGTGAGTCTATTGTATTTTCTCTTAACTCCATATCAGGTAGTATATTTCTATTAAATCTTATGTCCATAAGTAATAATAAGCGATTACATTACCTTGGAATTTTAAATCTTCAGTAAACGTTATTTTAAAAAATTAGAATGTCAACTTACCAGTCAGATTAAATTGTACGTTCCATTTTTAAAACATGAATATTCAATTATGAAGACTTTTGTAATGTATAAAAATTGTGGAAATCATCGGTATTCATACTTCGGCTATTTTTTGTTTCAATACAACATTTTTTCTTTCATTAAAAGGTATGCAATTGTCATAATTTAACTGAAACAAATAGCTTTGGTTTTAAGTCGGGGTATTTATTTATTGAAAATTATGAGTGATGCCCCTAAGATAATATGTTGAATTAACAAGCAGCTCCATTTCCAGATGGTAGGAACAAAGCATTAGAAAAAAAAAGCACCTATGTTTTTTAAAAAAAGACCCAAATGTCCATTTATTACTCCATGCTTGTAAACTTATTATTTAAGCATTTTTGGAATATTTCAGTTTTGTATAAGCAGTCGCGCATTAATAGTTCACTAATTCCAAAATTTAGCTTTGCAGTACAGGCATCTTTTAAAGGAGTTGGCAGTTATTTCAAACCAAAAGTAAATTTTGGAGAACTTAGACATGCTACTTGAAATTGATGAAATATATATTTCAAGTATCTTTGATTGGTATTTCAAGATATATAATTAGTGATTAAGTTTCATGGAGTGCAACATTTATTAATTAGGTGGTTGCAGGAAACGAGAAATTTAATTTATATGCCCGTAGCTTATAGCAAAAGAGTCATTTGCCTATCTGAAAAATGAAAATACAGAGCTCCAAAATCAGTCTGTTAAATGGGCCAGTCCTTATTGAGATGTAGTAAAGAATCAATTTAAGACAGCTAAAATGACAAGAGAAGTTAAAAAGGGCAGCAAAGTTAAACTGAGAACATGGAAAAACGATTTATTTAAAGTAAATTATTTCATAACTGTAAAATAATAAATAAAAGCCTTGATTGTTTACAATTTTTCAGAAATATAGCTTACTCAGTTATTTGCTACGGGGCACAAGTGGCAGGCGGATTTCCTCCTTATGGTGATTTTTAAACTTAGGGAAAAAAGCTAGCAACAAAGATATTAAAAGAAATATGTGGCACTAAAATGAGAATTTATCGATATTAGATGGCTCACAACAAAGATTTTGTAGATATTAGATTGTTCCAAGCAAATTTTTTGTTGTCCCAAAAATCTCTGCTTGGGATCTTTATTGACATCAGAACCCATAATTTAAAAAGTCCTGATCTTCTTGTTATTAATATTGTTAGTTGAGATGTGATGTGCCAACGTTGTCTGTTGTTAACCTGTACACTCTACTGGATAACAGTGACAACCTGCAATTTTTTAACTAAGATTTTTACAGAAATGGTTGGCTTTTATACAAATAGAAGAATATAGGGCATGTTGTCCTTTCCTTTGTTACATGTCTAATCAAACTGTTATCACTAGAATGATTCCCTCTTCAGTAAGACAATATTTATTACGCCCTGTTTGTCAGAAGCTTCCCTTCAAACTGCAAAACTGCGACAATCTAATAAACTGACTTTTATCGCTAGTAGAAAATTGCATGTCAGTTGAAAGGTTGTTGTTATAATTTCATCCTATTTAGCATTCTAATCGTCTTTTATGCTACTATAGTGAGATTCAACAAGCATTCGCTGCCAGTGTAAGAATGCATACATCAGCATGAAAGAATGTTGGGATTTTTTTATTTTTTTTCTCTCAGTCCTTCAAAACAACCTTCCCAGTTTACATTGCTGTAGTTAGATTTTATAAGCACGGACTGTCAGGGTAATCTAAGTAGAAACGTTATATTTTTACCTCTTTTCTCCCCAATATTCCAATTATTGTTGGTGCAATTAAATTCAATCAGCCTTGACTGTCAGTGTAAGAAAACATATCTAAATAGAAAAGAGATTAGCAAATTTTTAATCATTTTATTCCCTTCCTTTGGCACAATAATATCCCAATTAATATTGCTAAAGATAGTTCACTTAACATTGACTATCAATGGAATAATGCATTCATCAGCAGAAAAGATTTTAGCACATTTTTATCCTCACCTCCGTTTCCTTTAGTAACATGTCTTGTCCCAATTAAAGTTGTAGTAGTCAGGTTCAGTAAACATTCACTGTTCTCAGAAAGATTATGTCAACGAGCCTTATTCATATTCAACATAGTATGCCTTGTTTCCTTTCCCCTTTATAGAAACCATTGTATTCTTTCACTAAATCTATTGTTTAAAGAAACGCGTGCATGATTAAAAAGAGTGTGCCTTACACTCTTATGATACTTATTCATAAGGACTATCTTATATCACCTGCCGCTATCTCACCTCATTATACGGCATTATAGCGAGAATTAATTAACATTCTAATTGCTATATCAAAATGGAAATAAAGGTTTTCCATGTGAAAATTTTCCATTAAAACACATATGGAGGTTCATTGATTTTTCTAAATTCAAACAATAATAATAACTCTCTGAAGAGATATTAAATCCTCTCTTGAAGAGTATTTAATCTCGTTTATGGCATGATTTCAAGAAATTAGTTTTGCAGAACAGAATACACAAAATTCTCAAATCAATCGACTAAACAATATCACATTAATTCGAATCTCAGAGAAACATTCACTATTTTATAATGGAAATTCTGGAAACTTTGTTCTCTAACGACTCCATTTAAATAACTCGTACGTCTCAACGAAAATGCCCAAATTTTTCAAAAGAAAGAAATTTTTTTCCGTAACCTTTCATAATAAATAACTTTTCAATGGTTCTTCACCCCTTGCTCAAGTCACCGCTTTAAATCCATCTGAAAATCGACTCTCGGTGGCGACACTTAATAGGCGATATCATTAGCCAACCCCCTGCCACCCCCTTCCGCAAAAGATTCTCTTGGGGTGTGGAGGGGTGTGCATGAGGATGCTGGGAACACCGAGAGGAGTTCCTTCCCCCCACCCAGTACCTGGTCACGTGACGGTTATGACGCTGCCTCGCCTCTCCCGTGATAGGGCCATACATCATGGATCAAGCGAAGCGCGAAATAATACTGGGGTGCGAAGGGGGTGGGAGTGGGAGTCAACTTTAAGTGGACTAGATCCCTTCTAATATTAAAACCCTCGCCAACACCCCGACTTTCCTCATGAATCCTGATGGGTGATTTTCGTGGGCTCAGGTACGACGGAGATGGCCTGAATTGGCGACGAAGTACCCGCTCTTGGCGGTTCTTTTGCAATTTCGCATTTTGATGGCAAAAGTTAAAAGACAATATTAGAGACAAAATCTTGCATATCTCAAGAAAATTAAAGAATAAAAATTAAAATAGAATTTACTGTTATTTGAGCTTTGAAAAAATCTTAAAATAAAATGGACATTCAATAAGTACTGAAAACTTCTTAACAGTTTTATTATAACGATAATGTCATAATTAGCAGAGTCATAGGTAATCAAGGCAGGCAATCATGAAAAGTATGCAGTAATCTATCTTTAAAGTGGCTCTGTTAATACAATTTAGTTTAATTGAAATCTCATTTCGAATGCATCAGAAGATAGGTTTAGTAATTTTGAACCGTAGTCATTTGTGGAAAATGATCCATATACAAGGTGAATCTTTAGTATGGAATCTATTATTTTTTTTGCGTTTGAGCTTCTAGGATTGTATTTGGAAGTAAATTTATGATTACTATTATTTAAGAATTGCTGATAATGTTTTCATAGAGCAACTAACTTTTTCAATGATTGGAAAACAAACAAAAAAAAAAGTCAGATCAGTTAAAAAAAAAACATCTTGGTATAAAATGTGATTATCAAATTTTTTTTTACTCTCATTCTTTAGATGGACATATTAAGCATTTTTATAATCAAGAACAATATATATATATATTTCAGAATGAGTAAGATGATTTCGAATTATCATACTTTAGATATATTTTCTCTGTCTTTTTAAATTCCGAGTATAAAATATACTACAAAAAAGAGTTTTTGTTTTTAAGTATTTTTTACTAAGAAGTTTTTGAAAACATTTCCATACTGTATAAAAATTTGTAGCTTAGGTTAGAATTCAGTAACTTTTAAGTCAATGAAATGTTTAAAAAGACTCTAGTGTAGAATACGAAATGATTTATTTAGCAAGTAATGTGTTTAAAGTAGTTTATTTTTGTCTACAAATAAATATTTTTTAGTTATCCTCAATTTTCGTAATGATAGAGTTTTACTGTCTATGGAATTCTGTTCTTTACAATATCAGAATGCCACATGCAGTTAAAAAATCTTAGCAAAAAAATTATAATAAAAATTTTAATACTCCTTTTTTTTGGCTTATTGTACCAAGACTTTTTTCCCTTGATAAGTTTTTGTCCCATTTAAAATTAATCAATGTTTTGAACCTTTCCCAATAATTTCAGAGCATATTATTATATTAAAAAAAGTCTACAAAACTTTAAAATTAAATATGTATTCTTTCCACTGATAAATTTTCTTATAATTATTTCGTTTACTTTTAATCATTTTTAAAGTATATTGTACATTAATTCTTTTATAATTAACTCTATTAATTCTTTTATAATTAACTCTATTAATTCTTTTATAATTTGGCAAATTATTTTAATAACTGGATTTGTATCTTGCATGTTAAAGCAATAATAATAACTACATTTGTGTGTGTGTGTGTGTGCATACTGTCTTGTTAAATAATAAACCTTAATTAAATGAGGATAAGTATAAAATAAGGACAGACGAATCAAGTCTAAAATACTGCGTGAACTATTTGTTTTCAACAAGAGATCAGAATTGCAATTAAATTCTTTTTTCAAATAAAACTACTGTCAAAATATTGTCATTTAACAATAATGATCTTCATTTCCACCAAAAAGACTCATGGAAAACGTAGCCGCATGTTGCTCTATTGTACACTGCACCATCTTGTCCTTTTCATCCCCAAAAAAGTTATCAATAGATGCCAAAATTAAATTAACGTGCTTATTTAACAAATATCACATTTTATTTCTAGAAAATTTGTTTTTCAAGAAAATAAGTATACCATACCTTAAAAAAGTAAACCGAAATGTTACAATAAAGAGTAGGTAAATTCTAAATTAGTAAAAAAACCACTATCTTGCTTGCATAAGATTGATGAATTTTGTCTATAAACAATTTAGCAACGTAGAAAAGTTGAAAGGAAAATTATTATATCTTTAATTTTCAGTTTTGTGTTTAATTCTGACTTTGGTATTATTAAAAACAATAAAATAAAGGAACTTCGAACTGAAAAGCAAATGAATCCAATTCTTCCCAAAATGTTTTTATAGCTGTAGGCTTTTTGAACATCAAAGTTGTCGTAGCACGATGATTTACAAAGTTCTAAAATTTGAAATATTTCTACTTGCTATAGTATCTATCTTATCCCGCATGTTCATCATTAAAATTATGAAGACTATGTTCAATTATTTATTATATAATTCTGAATCACGATATAAATCCTAAAAAAAAATCCATTTTATGTTTTTTATATCGTGATAGAGAAAGGCCCAGAGAACAAAAGTATCAAATTTGAAATGTTTACATATGAATTCGAAATATTATCTTGCGTTACTTTTGAGACAAAATGGCCAACAAAAGAAAATAGAGATATCACACTGGTCTGATTAAACTGGAAGTTCATTCAGACGAGCGTGACTACCGTATTAAAAAAATAGAGAACATTAAAGACGCAATTGTTTTAAAAGAGATAATATCAAGACGCGTAAAACAACGTTAGTCCTTTTTTCCTCTGAAATAATACATTATTATGATGCACTAGGCGAGTAACTTCTCTTTAGAAGTAGTTCAGATGCCAAGCAGATCATTTCTAATGACATTACCATCACAAATCAAGCAAATCTGAAACCATTTATTTGCCAAATAATGTCATTACCAAATAATGGACTCATTTATCAAAAATGAGTCCTTTTCTCGAATTTTCCGTTCAAGAATCTATTTGATCTCCTCGCATTCCACGCGCTGTTGCACCAACCCGCATTCATTCACGCACAAAAAGCGCCAAATCCCCGAATTCAAGAAATCCCCGTTCTTCCACTACAACCCTAGAACGAGACACCTCCATCTACTATTCAGGATTTTAAAGAACAGCGCAACCTCCCTATGATTGGCTGTTTTCCAGGGAGGGAAAGGGGGAATATCTTACCGAGGGGGAGAGGAAGGGTTCGAAGTGTGTTAACGACTACACCTGACGTGCGCCCGCACCCCGCACTCAATGTAGAAGCCTTCATCTAAGCCGTTATCTTGGAAACGCACACATTTGTGCGGGGACGAAGAGGGGGAGGGAGTAGAACTGCCTTTGCATACGGGTATGCTGATGAGGGAGGGAGGGGGGCTTTTGTGAATTGGGAATTGTCCTAAATGGAGGGGGGATTGAAGGAAGGTAGGGTTTACGAGCAACGCAGATTTATAATGGAAAACTTACAATTGTAATTTAAGGTGATCTAAATTTTTACAAATTGTTTTGAGCGTTGGAGGAAGTCTTCGGAGTCCCTCTTTTATTTTTATAATTTCGTCTCTTTAAACATTATTTTTGTTGTCGTCGTTTAAAAAAAAGATTATTTTGCTTTTCTTTTGTTTATTTGTAAGTAAATGATATTGTTTTGTATAATTTATTTTCTTTTTTCTGATATTGTAAATTGTTGCTTCTTTTTTTTTACATTCTTGTGATAGTTCATATTGCAGCATTGATTATAATGGCATTCAAACCACCATTGTTCTCTTTTTGCGTTAAATTAGTATTATTGATATTTACTAAAATATATAAGTAAAAAATGAGTATAAAACAGATGAAATAAAATAATGTTATAAATATAATAAAATGGTGAATATGTATAATTGTCGGCAATTACTCATAATTGTTTTTATTGCAATTTTTTAGAAGTTATGATGTGCAATTACCAGATTTTTATACATAATCACTGAGTGGGTATTTACTGACCAGTAAATTTTATAAATATTCTATAATTTATCAAATTACAAATTTTAATGGTAAAATAGCTTTATTTGATAGCTTTTTTTATTTAAAATAGCTTTAATTTGTGCTAATGAGAAGGTCGCAACTTAATTGGGGCTTTTCTTACATTAAGTAAATGCGGACGGAGAAGCTATATTTACAAAATTCCTCTCATTTACAGGAAGAATAAAATATTTAAATAAGCATTTACTTCAGACTAGAATTTATTATGTCGCGAAATCATTATTGATGGTATGAAAATAAATAGACTAGGTTGAAATGAAGGTATCTAGTATTATATTAAAGGTACAATTTCCGTTTATCTCTTTTTTTCATCAACTGAAAACTCAACTTTTGGAAGTGGGCAAGAATACGGTTTCACTGTTCATTGCTTCTCTAACAATGGCAAAATCATTGTTAGGAAGCTACATTTACAGAAATGGTAGGAGTAAAGGATAACGCAAAATTAACTTAGTTACGTGGTGAAGTAAAAGCGCATGAAATATGAAGGAGAAGATAAAGGAGGCTTAAAATTAAGAAAGAAGGATTGCATGCACATTAAAATTTTCTCATGTACAGAACAATCAGTTGGCTATCTAATTTTTTATCTGTCAAAAGTTCAATTACCAGTTATTTTAAGTCGTTTAACACTTGAATAATGTAATATCTATTTCTGAGACCATCTTCAATAAACTGTATATACTCTCCAGAACTTTTAAGCGTCTTTGAGAAATCCTCGTATAACAAATAAAACCAGTGGGAGTGGTTCCTCCAGAATTTTCTTTGGATTCTCGCTAATAAAAGTGAATATATGTTTTAGACATATTTTTTCCCCATTCAATTGTAGCCAAAATTTGTCACAGCACAACAATTGCCGTCACAAAATCATATCCTAAATTTGATATATTTAAGTCATAGCCCTTTGGGGTTATAGCGTTAACATGCTTCTGACAGTAAAAAGTGAACAATATTCAATTCTTCATTCGATTTGGCTCAAATTTGATAGGTGTTTGCAATATACATTTTAAATCTCTGAACATAATTTTATCCATCTAGCTCGTTTCGTTTTGTAGTTATCGTGTAAACATATATTCGAAAAATTGGACAGACTGATTTTCTCTTAATACATGTTGCTCAAAAACAACAAATATGGTATAAAGACCATATGACAAATTTCATCCATCTATCTTTAAGTGTTTTCGAGTTATCTCCGTCACAGACAAACAGATATTTTTCAAAAATATGTTTTTTGATTTCAGGGAAAACTAAAACGTTTATCTATATCTCCAATTTTTTTCGAAGATTACTATGCTTTCTCTATACCCCCTCCCCCCCAAAAAAAACCCATAAGTGCTAAAAGGGTTATTATATTTTTCACTTTAATGAAAGGTTTTTTTGTTTTTCCTCTTTACTGACAGAAAGCCGAATTCTACAGAAACAAATATCTCACTGCTTGAAGTTGTTTAGATGTTATCTCCAAATCAATGTGAATCTGTCGAGACTCAAAGATCTCAATCTAAAGTGGGAATTATCCTGGAGAGTAATGGCAGCTGTTCCAGTAGCACAGATTTGCTGTCCGTTGTTTCATGATAATAAACAATATTGTAAAATATTGCTACATATTGAGTAAAATAACATAATTATTGTCTTAATTATTATACAATATTTTTCAGTAATATTTGCTACTTGGGTGCATTTTTCTCTTTATCATTTAATACTAATCAGAAAATAAGATGTTGGTTTTCAATATTTTACAGGAAAGGTTCTAAACAATGGCTTAACAAGGAATTTTGATTTCTCAATGTATTATTACAAATGAGTCTTCTTCTTCGTCAAGAAGTTCACTTCTCCCGTCTCTATGCGTATTACCATGGACGATTTCAACTAAATATTAACGATGGCCATATATTTTTCAATGCAATGCGTACTACATTTGATACGATGCCATCCCGTATATTGCACTTCTCAGGAAGGGGTTTACAATCACTAGTTAAGTTGGAGGCATCGCCTGCAATTCTCACAGGTAAATCTTCCCCTCTCTTCGAAATAAAGAAACAGAAAGCTAGAGCTGAACCACGTCTTTAGAGCCCATTGTCATCATTTCCGAGACGGCCGTAATCTCCTCGAAGAAAACTCCTCTAAAGTTTTATAACATCCGTTATAGTTCTACGGGAAAGGCGTGCTTAAAGTATAATGGAGGCGCAATGACAGGGCCATAGATCCGCCAAATCTCATACTCGCACATCATTTTGGCCTTAAATATATAGATATATATATACACTTAGCCTTTCCAGCCTGAGAAGTCTCAGGAGGGCCCCTATCGGTATTTTCCGGCCGTTGCAGAATTCACCGAGCCTTGGCTATCGGTAGCTGCCAAGCGTTGCTGGCCCCCCGCTTTCTTTTCATCGTAATCGTAATCGGCTCGTGCTTCATTTCTTTTTCAGCCATTTTTGGTGACGTCATTGCTGGAAGTGTCCCTCGAGATGTCTCGCTAGGGTTGCCGGCCCGCCAGCGGAACGCCAATTTGAAACTCATTTTTAAAACGTGATGTGTCTCCACTGGTTTTTAATCATGTTTACTAGTACTCAAAGCCTTTACTCATCAAACAAATTTTGATATCATTTGGTTCATTCAAAGGATAAAAAAAATTATTCTTACAAAGCTCTGTCAACTTTTTAATTTGAAAATTAAATTCGCAACTAATGTCGAACTAAACGTTCAATTTACTTTAACATTTAGAATTGAAACAAAATTAACAGTCCAACTGATTTTTATAAAACGTTTCACTTTGATTAAACATTATTTTTATTTTATTTTTATTCAATAATAAATGTTCCAGAAATAATAAATTATTTTAAAATATAGACATTTTCTAAAATAATAAATCATTTTTATTTATATATATTATTAGAAAAGTTACAATTGTTGTTTTTTTAAAAGAATTTTGCTTTTTAAAAAAATTGTCGATTTAAATACAATCTGATTGATTGATTGATCATTTATTTATCAAATACGTTGATTAATCAATTCGTGAATACGCTTTACTTTTTGGTTGAAAAGTTCGAGTTGCTCTAGTTACTTTAGCTGATCTCAAATTGTAAGCATTATATATTGCATTTAGAAATAAATAAGTAAACAAGAAACAAATATAAAACTAATATTCACTATAAGACATTCGTACTAATATAATTCATATTTTGAAATACAAAAAAAAAATCTTTCAAGAATAATGATTCAGTTGTCAATTTGTTAGACTTCAGATTTGTTTCACTCTGGTCACTGAGCAATGGTTTCAAGGTTGTGAGCTGGAAAGAAATAAAAGAGCAGATCAAAAGCTGAGAAAATACTCAAAAATTATTAATTGATACAAATAAATTAATCGTAGAATCAGTTGTATTTTAAGACTATTTCTTAAATGTGTTAACAATCTTAGCCTCTCAACTTTCCAGAACTCTCGATTAATAAATTAGATGATACCTTATTTTTCAATAACGATCATAATTTTGTTTAATCTAAGAGATCATAAAATGAGCAAGGAATCCCACATTTTTTGTATCGAAACATATCGTCTTTAATATTTTTATAGTTTATTTTTATTAATAATAAAGATAGATATGTAAGTGTATGGGTGTGTGTTCTGTGTTAAGATATTTGAATATTTTAAAATGTCTGTTTATAACAGCAAAATCAAAATGTCACAAATAGAAGTATTTGACTAAAACATTACTATTAAATTTTTTATAATATTTGACTAAAAAAATTTTTCAATTTCGGGTGAAGCTATAAAAACTATTAAGATTCAATATTAAGCATCCCAAGAGGATAGAAAAAACTCCTCCACCTTTTTTTGAAAAGAATAAAATTATGTCGATTTACGGCGAGATATGAGTTATAGCGACCGCCTTTCTGCTTCAATGAGCTTTCTCTGATCCAAGGAAGAATTTGTCTGATGAGGAAGTATTCCACCCATTTACTTCCGAAAACGATGATTCCAAACCCTCGCCTTACTTTTTATTTGCTGGCTTTTTTCCCCTTCCTTCGAATGAAAATTGTACTTCTGGAGATGAGAATATAGATGTAAAATGCATAAAAACTTAATCATCATCATTCGACGAAAATATATTTGCAAGCACGTCCAACCAACGACTTGGTTGGAATTGAATTTCGCCTTTCCAATAGTGCGAAAAATGTCTATTTAAGATAGGGTTGCACCGAGGGAAAGGAGATTAATTTTTGCTGTTTACCTTTTTGGCGCCCTCAAAAAGTCGCCAATGATCACACTTTCTGGATTCTAATAATTATTTTGTCACGAACATGATGTAGAAATGGAATTACATTTAAAGAACTCGATTTCATTGATGAATCATCACGTTTCAGATTGGTTATTATGAAGGGGAAAAAAAGACATTGTTCGGAACTATGCCTATTGTTCTGCTTGAAAAATGTCGTTCAAATAAGCTGGACAAATGAAATTTGTTTCATTATCATCTTTACAACAAAAGCTGCTGGCTTTTATCTAATTTTTGAAGAAATCCTTAAATAAGTTCTATGGGGGATGTCTATTTGTTTCCATATGTTTGCGTAGGTACAATACTTTTAAAATCCAATGAACCCCGAATGAGAAAAACTTGCTGCACTTTAATTTTTAGAATTGTAAATTTACGTCCATGCACAGAGATTTATCTGTCTGCTCATTCATATATAAATAGATAATTTAAAAGCATAGTCTGCTAGATAAATAAAATTTGATGTGCAGTTCAAACTGAGCAATTGATGATGATGTTGTTGATGATGTCGTGTTCGTTTTACAACGGAAAGGGGGTGAAGTAGCGTCTGAGGGAGACCCCTAAAAACCACAGGAAGAAGTCTGACTTCTAGCTCATATAAAGATGACATTCATACACACGCTTGCACAACTCTTTTTAAAGAAGGGGGGGGGCTCATTCATGCATCTCACAGATAGAACACAGCATAAGAAAACAATCATGCCCGTACCAGGATTGGAAAATGAATGCCCATATCACAAGGAAGACGCACTACCCCTACTCCAAACTACGCACTTAAATAGACATACATAAAATTTTTATGAAATTGATCAAAGAAAAAATATATAATACATTTTTGATTTTCTACCTAATGCTACGAAGCTAAATACAAAACTTGCATTAATATGTAAAAAAGTAATTAAATCGAGGAGATAGCAAGAGCACCGAGGCAATAAGTGCTAGTTTCTTCACTATTTTTTACATCAATTTTTTTCATCTAGTAATATTTATGTACTATTGTCTTTTCATTTGATTTTCAATAGTGAATTCAATTTCTTCTAAAATATCATAGTTCAATTTAAGGATTTTGTTCTTACCCTATTGAATATCTTCATATGAATCCAATGAAAAGATGAACAATTCATGATTCATGATTCAATGAATGATTCACCATATAAATCATTAATGAATCGAAAGCCATTATGTTTGTTGATTTCAGAATCGAGGGTGTAATTTTTAATTTCTGATCACTTCTTCACCTTCTGATAGTAATAAATAGATAGACCTCAATATCGCATGGAATCCACTGAGCCATTCCAGAGAATAAATTGCAGCTTCAAATCTGCACTGAATCTAATCCAATCTTGATTAGTTTTTGTTCAATTTAATCAAAAAACGGGGTGGTACGAAGATATTAAGCAAATTTTGAAAGGTCATAGGGGAAACAAAATAAAATTTCTTTTCTGTGAGAAATAGGAGGAATTTCTTGGATTGTTCGATGGCCTAATTTTTTCAAGACTAATCTTTAAGAGGCACAAGAAAACATCTAACACCAGTTCCCTATTGATTTTGAAAAAAATCTCATCATTTAGCTATGTTGTATCGTAGTCTAGTGTCTATCGTAGTGTTGTATCGTATTTTAACAAGGTTTGATCCATTTCTTTTTACTTTACCAAATTTATGCTTTCAAATCTTTCTTTGCTTTGATACCTTGAAAGTTACTTTTACTCACAGAATTTCTCTTGCGAAAAGTTAATTTGGCTTCTTTTGCCAGTCTTTCATATTTAACCAAACAAAGTCGGTAATTCCTCCCACAATAAGTCGCCAAATGTGGGAGCCCTTGACTCTTCAAATATTCTTTCGATCTGCCGATGTTGAAGAAGAAACGCGTTTGATGGATTTAAAGTGTCGCGATGTTATTAAAACGGGGTCGAAATGTTGATGCGCCACGGTCGAATGACCTGATATGGACATAATTTCGTCGGCAGTCGAAATACAGATGAGCATAAGTCAAATGAAAAAGGGGAGGGGGTATCACTCCTAAAATTGCTCCAGTAAGTAGCTATTCAAATGCAACTTTAAAATACTTTTTTCTTTTCTAATTGAAAAGCAAATATTTAAAATGTCATTAAAAGGTTCCACAATTACAGGAAAAAATTATTCCGCATTAAATAAATGCAATTTGTCTGGACAGAGATAAAGTGCTGGCAACGATTATCTTTTAATTGTCACATATTAAAAAAATTGCCTTTATTGAATAACTTTGGCATAAAAATGGAAGTTTTTATTTTTATGATTGACATAGCTTACACTCAAACAATTATTCCAGTTTCTTTTGCTCTATCTTATTTTTCGAATTGATATTATTAAAATTGTTCATAATATTAAAAAAAATTATATGACGGTTGCGTAATGGAGATATTGCAGATTTTTATATCACAGTGATAAAATGAATTTTGTCTTATTATGAGTTTAAATATGCATCAATCAAACAAATACGGCCGATTTTCTCAATGAAATATAGAAATAAATCGAGAGTTTCCCATAAAAAGACAATCATACTTTAGCAAAAAAATTAATATCAATAATTATTCAACTACTTCGATCTTAATGATGCATATTTTTACAAACAGATTCGGGAAAAAAATTATCCGAATCTATTTTTTTCTGGAAAGGCAGAAAGTTATCGATATATTATTACGTTTTCTTAAATAGTGAACTTATTTGCGGAGCTTGTTGCGATCAAAATCAGGTGTTATTCGTGTTTTTAAGAAGAAATATTAATTTTTATCGATGTTGTATTGTCCCCATACTTATGTACTTTTTATTCTCGGCTTTGAAAATCCACCACGCTCTTGCGCATGCGTCAGTAGGCTTTAATTTCTTCAAAAAGGAGGGTAAAAATATGTGATGTTTTTATTTAGTAACAGGATAAACTCAGATTATATGTGGAATTGGGATAACCGCTTCTTTTTCTAAGCACCATCCTGAGCAAAGTGCAATCTTCGAAAAGTGCCAATCTTGGAATCTTGAAGTTTACAGTTCTATAGAAATTTGAGATTATGACTTTCTGGAAGGTTGAAATGAGGAATATACGGTGTTTCTTGTCGAATATGAAAGTAACAAGCAAATTGCCACCAGTTATTATAACAGCACAATTATATCAATACAGTGAATTAAAGCATTGAAGTCAGTTAGCATTGAATTAAAATGATTACAAAATTAATTATTTTCAAACCAAATGTATACTTTCGAATTAGAGATGGAAATGTATTAATATAGTTTGCTAACAATTTTAAACTTTGTTTGACAGCAATACATTCAAAAAAAATTCTTTTTTATTATCAAATGTATTTGTTATGCACTATGGATTTTAAGCTTGAAAGAAAGGTAACTTTTAAAATATGATATAGTAGTTTTAAATTTAGTAGTTTTGTATTGTATAAAATACTATTCAGCTAAAAAAAAGTTTAAAAAAAACAAGTGCAAGTTTTTACGTGGAAATATCTCTCTCCCCATTTTATCTGCGGTTGATATTTCTATTCACTTCCCCCTCTGTGATCTTTAGATGACAGGGAAAAGTCAAAGTCGGGGTTGGTACTGCACACTCCAAAAGTCAGCCCTATTGAGAGCACTCCCATAATTTAGAAAGAAGTGATCCCTCCTGACTATTCAGATCTCATCGCCTTTTTGGCGAGTAGGTTTGGCGAGAAATTTATGCAAGAAAAATATTTCTCGCTCTACTAAATGAAATGATAATCAGATTTATTCCCCATCTAATAAATAATGTTCGGTACGCATACTTTAAAAGAATATCAAATTTTTCCTTCTAAAGTATTTTATATGAATAAAAATTTTGAAATAAGGAAAAATTTTATTTCTCTTTAGTTGCAATAATGTTCCATTTTAAAGCAAAACTAGGATTGTTTTAGGATTTAACTCATAATTTTAAATTCCGGTCAGGTGACAATCAGGACACCTGGATTGGAGGTTCCTCCAGAATTTCCGCCCCACACCAACGAGGCAATCCTTTTTTAAAGATCGGAGTAATGCAATTCTTCAAAAGTCAAACATATATACTTTATAGATGATCTAATATTGCTCCCCTATCTTAGTAATGACATAAATTTTAATATTAACTAAAAATATTTTGCAGAAAAAGTCAAGAGGGAGAATTTGAAACTCAGCCGCGTCGTTTCTTCGGTATTGTTACCTTGATAAAACTGCCAAAAGGACAAATCAAGCCCAATAATTTTTAAAAAGATAGCTCAATTCGTTAAATACAGTATTTTAGTATCAATAGATAAATGGACGCTTTATATGGAACGTGAAGTTTGATATTGGTATTTATTTATCTTCTTTTTAGGGGAACAATAGACTCATAAGAGAAGAGAATAAGGCGAAAGACTGAAAACGAATCAAATTATTTTTTAATCGCGTAAATTAACTTTATAGTACTTTTACATGGAGAAATATATTCTTTAGTTAGAGCATACAACTTGTTTTTAGATGTTATTTGTTTGTTTGTTTTTTATAAAAATTTAATAATAAAGTTGATATTTATTAGAAAGGAGAGAATGGATATTTAACATAATAAATGAGGTTTGAAAAAATAATCATCCAGTTAATATAAATTTAATTCGATAATTATTGATAATTTTGGGATGGATATCATATTTTGTTTCGTAGCCAGAAGACATTTAATTTCTGCTTCTTCCAAGCTTCACATCACATCAATAAGAGAACAATTACCATTTACGAATGAACTTGCACAGTAATGCACTTGGTTGGTATGCATGAAAACTCTTCGCTGATATTTCGGCTCTTGCCAGCCACTAAGGCTTAGAAAGATGAACGAATCATTCAGTCTCTCATGAGAAGGAAATCTGAAAAAAAGTGACGATTGATTGTTTCCTACCTTATTCCAAACCCATTTTTTGAACCTGCATGGATGATTACAATCTGTAATAGTTCCTGCATGAAGCTGCATGGATTATTTCGAATTTGTCATTAAAAAACGTTTATTCTTATTTATGAAACTAAGTACTTTCAAGAAAGTACCTAAAATTCAAAGAGCTCCCCTCGCAAACAGATGGTCACAGGATTATCCATTTACATTATTCACATTGTTCTCCAGTGTCATGTAGTCCGGTTCGGAATCTCAATAGGTAGATTTCAAGTTAGCATCTAAATTCCAACTAAATTGCATTGTGTATAGAGCGGAGAAGCTTAATGCATGCTCAACCTACCTAGAAATGAGCATGCCCGAGCTAGTTTTGTTTGGAAGAAATGGAGATTGGGTTGGCATCATAGATATTCTTGTCATATTAGCAGTATTCGAGATCGTGCCTTAATACATTTTTTTTGTTTATTCTATCGTCATCAATGGATTAAGTAGCATAAATAGTATCAAAGGGATAGCATTATATTTTCAACCCTTCCTGGTAGTTTTCTTCGAAATGTGGGATAAACGAACGGTTTTGGCCTCATGGTATCTTTTAAGACTAATGTCCGAGGTATCTATACCCCTACTTCTTTGTACCATGTCGCTATCCATTGCATCTCGCCACGGCTCAATTATTACAAAATAGCGAACAAGCAGCTTCTTTGTGGCATACTAATTTAACGGAACTACACTGCAAGAGTTTATATCACTGGACACTCGAAATTTAGACAGAAATAAATAAATTTTATTTTCTGGCTGTTTAACCTTTCATTTAAGTAACCTGCGATATCCCTGAGTCGACATTTAATTCAATTTCTGTTGCATTCCGCATTTTTCACAGTTTAGAGTATTTATTTTTACGATTACAGATTTTTACTATATTACGTTATATATTATTAGTTTACTTTCTTTGAAAAGCATTCAAACTTATTTGCAAGCACCGCATCTAAATAGTGATTTTAAAACCTTACTCAGACAGAGGCTCAACAAAATATTTTCAATGTTTCATTCTGATTCTAAAACCCCGTTTTCTCACAGTACATGCCCAGAATGACATTTAAATTTTCAGGGCCTGAAGCCGTGAAGAAAATTTCCGGTTTAACGCTTGTCAAAAGCAAAGAAAGACTCCCTTTTTTGGCGAGAATAGCTACGAGGGCAACCCTCGAAAAACGAGGCGAGGGGGATAGAGGGCCCTCAATAGACTTTGTATACGGGCTTTGTCCGAAACATTCAGTAGCCACTTTAAGGTCGACTCTTTTCGACACGGAATGAATGAAGTGGTCCAAAAAGGCTGACGACCCCCTCCCCTCATGTGAAAAGGGGGGACGGCTGAGGGGTGCGAAAAATAAAGAAAAAGTTGCCGTTCTTTTCCGCTGCTGAAGTTTGGGTTATTTATGCGTTTTGCATGGCGTTATTTTTCCACACCAGTAAAGGTCACGCATGCGTTTTATGTTTTTGTATCCTCCGCTATTGAGATATTTCTGAATCGTTCTGTCAGGTATGATTGTTGGTTCCATAGAACGTCAAATTTGGACCCTTTTAAGACTTTTTTTACAATGGTGGGAGATGAGCAATATTTTTTCACTCTAAAAATTAAAATTGAAAAAAAGAAAAAAAAATAGAAGAAAGAAAGAAAAAGAAAAACAAAGAATTGTTTTATTTTTTTATTGTTGAAAATTAAAATACAACCCTCTTTAAATTTTGTAAAACTAATCAACAGCTATTGTTGGTTATATTACGCAAAATTTAGACTTGTAATTAAACATTTATAGTTCTTTCACATAAAAAAAAATCTTGAACATGACGACATAGTACGAACTTAATGAATGGTTTTTATTTGATGTTTATTAACTGCCTTTCTCAAACAGCTGATATAATGAAAATACGAGTAGTGTTTCATCTCCATTAAATTGTTTAAGGTACAACATCGATGCTTATAATTAACTTAAAAAGAGCATTTTTAAACATAAAAATGTGTTTTAAATTACAACCATGCTGTTTTCTTAGTTTTACAATTACATTATTCATTCTGTACAGGAATCCACCAAACTGATTCGTGATATATAACATTAAAAAATCATTAAAAGAATAACTATCCTAATAATCTTTATATCTTATTCCTGTTCTGTAATTTTTGATTCCGGATCTAGAGAACTGGTATTTGAATTAAATTTTTTTGGCAGTTTTGCTGTTCCTCTCGAGATTTCTTTGGACTAAAGAAAAACTTTGCCATGATTTGAAACATGAAAGAATAAATGCGAGTGAAAAAACATAAATTAACTAGAAGTAGTTATTTTGCAAATTATTCCTATTCGGCCTACAACGTTGAGGGATCTAAATCGAAACTGAATCATGACAGTTTTTGAGATACCAAACTTTGACTTTACTTGAATTTTCTTTGGATTATTATCTACAATTTAAGCATTCCTGTCGTAGAAGAAATGTTGAGTCTAGGAAATTTCTATCTTCTCTGTAGAGTAGGAAGCACAGAAGAAACACACATACACCGAATAAGCATGAAAAAGAACATTACAAGATTTTAATGTTTCCCAAGAGGCTTGGAATAATTTGTAATTAGTAACGCAGGAAAATTAACTTTCTTGATGAATTTGTGATACTTTATATACAAATTTTGTTAAAGATTATAATTAAGAAAACATCACTTACTTTTATTTTTATTAAATGACAGTTATTATCACTACTCGCTACAAAACTGCAATTAAATAATTATAACTACATTTGCATTACAGTTGCAATGAATTTATTTTATTTCCCATAAAATAATGTTCATTTAATCAAAAAAATGCAAAGTATATTTAGCTTGTAATAAATCTTAGGTCTTTTCCGAGCATAAGTTCTAAAGTAAAGTTTACATAAAAATAGAACCAAATAAACTCCACGTTTGATATTTCTAAGCTCCTTCACCCTTTTTGCACATACGCATACACATAAAAAGTCTAACAAAAAAATAGTACCTTATCCCCCCTCTTTCTTTTCCCACCTCTCTCCGTGCACGGGAAGGATGGCTACAAAACATTCCCTTAGCTTCAAAGGATGGTCGGGTCCATTTAACCTTGCAAAATTCCCCATTTTCCAACTCCGGGACTAAATTTTTCCATTCATCCGGCACTTTATGCCGGTCTATATACAGCATCATATACAGTCGAGACAGCGGTAGGAGTACTCGAGTCAGAGAATGGCGTTGACAAAAATACTCTCTTATTCATTCTCCCCCTTTGCCTTATGACCCGTCCGAAATGACTGGCTGAATGGCGTCTGGCTTGATGTATGATTTACAAGTAGACTTGCTGAATGGAAGGTACAAGCAGTGAAGGTACGCTGTTGATGTCTTTACAACAGCAACTGCGGGGCCTTTTGTGCGAGAGATCTTTCAGTGAACATTTACAGACAGATCTATTATGAACTCCGGCGTGTGGTTGTACCGTGCGCTTTGCGAGGCATCTCTTTGTGGTTTGATTTTGATGTCGACTTTGGATATGAATGGGAATTTAGTTCATTATGTGTGCCCTGCATGCATCTATTGGGAGATTGAATATATCTTGAGTGCATCGAAAAATCAATGGAGTCAAAGGCAATTTGACGCATTCTTTAAAAAGTTAACAAAGCTAAATACAGTATGCTTTTCTGTATTCCCCATATATTTGGCGCATTTTAATCAAAAATGTTTTTCGCGAAGAGCTATTATTGAAAACTAGTAATTTTTCAAAATTGATTATTATTTTGGTGAATATTCTTCATCTCAAATTGCAGATTGTGACTTCAAACAAGAACTCCAAAATATTTTCCTTCAGATTTGACAACTTAAATAAACAATAACAAAATGGGTTTTAGAAATCTTCGATCAGTTTTCAGCTATTGCTAATAACCTATTAAACTATGTGCTAACCTATTAAATTTATTGTTTTATTTATTTCAATTTTGTAGCTTTTTCAATAAATACCTCGATGTTTTCGAAATAGAAATAAAATAATTTGTTGCTGCAACTAAATTGCGCTTATTAAAATCATTTTAAATCAAAAATTAGATTTCCTTTAACTAATTTTTAAAATATTCATAGATTTTTTAGATTGAATTTTTTTCTCTGAAATATATTCTGCCAGTTAACCATGAAACAAATAATAGTTTAATCCTTTAAATATTTGCTATAGTCTGTTCTTTTATGTATTGCAATTATCAAAATTTTGTTAAAACTTTTAAGGGCCAAATAGTATTTTAAATCTCTTTTGAAAACAATGATAGCTGAAAATTACTTGTGAATATTAATAAAGAACATTCATTTATTTAATTAGAAATATTTTTTTTTAAAACTAAGCATCAAATTAATGTACATTTTCACATGCACAATGCATAAACCTTTAGAATACTGTGGTGGAAATGAAAGCGTATGTTTATAATACATAGCAGTATAAAAAGGAAGAAGTAAGAAAAATAGCCTAAGAAAGGGTGTCATAAAGGTACTGCCTTATATAGTACCATTTATTGAAAAAAAAGAAGAAGAAAGGAATATACAGACAAAAGAAATAACGCAAAATAAATGAATAAGTACATCACACCAATCACATGGACAGAAAGATACAATTTTTTTATTTTAAAACCAACATATTATCCTTCAAAAATTCATATTCTTACTGAGATTGCAAAGTGATGGTTTCAAAGGTGTAAACTTTTCGTTTAAAGAAATAGCAAAATTAGATTTTCCGCCCAACTTCCAATGAATAATGCGCCATTTACATGTACCTCACGTTTCTTTTTTTTAAAAAAGCCCTAGTCTTACGTAACGTCTAATTCATATCTAATTCTTTCAGGGTTTTTTTTAACACATAAACTGCTTTTTTGCACCTTTTTACATGAATAAAGGTTTGGTATACCTGGAACTGTTCCTCTATCTAATGGTTGAGTGGTTCGGACTTCACCTCTTGATATTTTATTCATTTCTTTCTTCATTTTTTTTCTCTTCCATTTCCGTATCGTTATTTTCCACTGTGAATTGCCACTGTTTGATAAGGTTGTTTTTCTTTTTCTTTCTTTTTTTCCCCTCCTCCCGATAATTATTATCATTTTATTCTATTTTGATGATGACTGCATCGTAGTTCAGTATATCTTGTTTATTTTTCATAAAAGGGACCTTTTTTGTTATTTGATTTTTTTATGTTTTTTTCTTCGTAAAACTGCAGACAGCAAAAAAAAAAAAAAAAAAAAAAAGAAAAAAGAAATGACAAACGTATATTTTCTGTTAGAAGTACGGTTTTCTTCTCTCTCTTTCATAAACAACAACTTTTATTTTTAAAGTTTTTTTTCCACCTCTCCTACAGAAAGACAGTAGGCGGTTCAAGCTTTGTGTAACGTCACGCTTTTATACGTCTGTCAGTACAAGCTTCTGTCTCTATAATTTTACACGGACTTACCCTTGCAAACCTGACAATCAAAAGACACCAGGAAGACGCTAGCTTTTTGCGGTACGAAGCAGACTGAACGCATCAATGTCTGCGACAAACGCCTGTCAGAGAAATTAGCAGACAGAATGATGTAATAAAAGCAAATTTTTGATGAAACTGAGCTCCTTCAAGCATAAGATCTCCTTTGAAGGCTACTTCGCTTGTATCGATAAAATTTTCTTTAATTCTTACAAGTTTTATCTTTGAAACTCTCATCTCGTTATAAATATCTCAAGTGTATGTATAAGAAGGGGAAAAGAAGCGACACACCATTTAATCATGCAAATTTACTTTTGCTTTCCGGGAGAATCAAGATATGAACAAGATATCAATATTTTTGTTAAATAACTGACAAGGGCGCCAAAATTTCTCTACTTTTCGAGTGAAAATGTTGGTGAAGAAGGATATCGATAAAACGTAAATTATTATAATAATTATTTTGACTCAGGTGAAAATATGGGTTATCTTCGTAAGGCTTACTAATATGAGAGATTATTATTTCATATTTAGCTGATATTGTCCCAACCAAATTTATAATAGAATTAAATTAATTGAGGTCCTCCAAACATAGTGTTTCATGTCATTCATCTTTGGATCAATGTTTCTGTATTTTTTTCCCTCGCACTCTTATTATAGACATAGAATAACATAACACAGTAAACCTTCGATTTAAGTGACTTCGAATTAATAGATTCTGAATTTAAGGATAGAATTTGTGACAAGTAAAAATCGTCCTTTCGATGTAAAAATATTTGTTCCGACGGCGGTTTGATTTTTATTTTCATCCAGAATTGCAAGATTGTTTTTCTGCTTTTGTTAAAAAAAATTCTTAAGCGGCAACATCATGGTGTTTCAGAGTACCATGATGTGACAAAGCGATCCCGTCATAAGCTGAAATAGTTACTGAAATTTGTAAACTGCAGGGAAAGATTGGAATTAATTGAACTAGTTTAGATAAATGTATATAACTCTGTCATGAAATTGAGGGTATTTATTTATTCACTATAACCAAATTATGTGTAGAGAAATAATATCTTAATTATTTATGGGGAAAGAATAATAACATTTTTTAAGTTAGTTGTAAATCTAAAAGAATTGTCAGAATTAATATTCAAATTGCTGCATTAAAAAAAAATCTTTAAGATTTTTAGGCCTTTACAAGTAAATTGCATCACATACTGCTCTATTTGATTGAAAAAAAAAATATCATCAGTAAGTTTACGTGCTATTCTTTGTATCATATTAAATGAATTTAAAGACAGATCTGAGGATTTTTATATCATATTCTGAATGTCATAAGCTCTGTTATGTGACTTCGTCGGTACCTCAAGGATTAGCCATAAAACCTTATAATGCAATTTCTTTCGTACAGCTGACTACTCTGCCATCATTGAACATAGCAGTTCCTTATTAATTCAACTACGAGCCAGAGGGCCGTCGGTTTTTAAATTTATATCAAATCTAATTAATTCAAGCCATTGCTACTTATCTGGCAAAGTTTAATTCTGATTGAAAATAAAAAAAAACTTTTCATTTTGCCACAGCTCTATTATATAAGTAGAGATCAACTTCAGAAAAAAACTTATTTCATTGATCTATGAAAAACTCAATAAAAGTTTATAAAAGAGAAAAAAATATTTTTAAATATTTCTGAAACAATAAGATAAATTACTAATTAAGTTTTCATAATTTCAACTTTTTTTCTTATCTGTTTATGCAATTAGTGTACCAGTAATTGATAGATATATTTTTATGTTTGTACCATAATATAATACCTCTATCGTTATCGACTTCGAGTCCCTGTTACCACGGAAAGAGGATGCACTAGCTTCTAAGAGTAAGGAGAACTCTTGAACAACCGAGGCTAAAAATCTGATTTATAGCACATATGAAGATGAAACTCACACACTCACTTGCCCTTTTCTACAGGAGGACTTTCCACACGCCTCACAGATAAAATACAGCAACATTTCGAAGAACAACCATGCCCGAACCCAGGACACGCAGAAGGGGTTCAACTCCTAGACTAGGACGACTTCATAAAATTTATTATTTAATTTATTAGTTTTTATTCCTTAGAAAATATGGAAGCTACATTCTAACTGAGTAAAAAAACTTAAAAACTATTAAAATAATTTTATATGTTTGTTTGTTTTTTTCAAATTATGACTGCTTGTTTGTCTTTATTTTTTTAAGTATTGAATGGAAGTTGAATTTTTATATAAAAAATAGTAGGTTACATCCTAGTATTGAATCGATTCTTATGTTTGTGCGAAACGGAGATTGATAACAAAAATTTAAATAAAATGTTTACTCTTTGAAATACTCTAGTATCGTCGTATCATTAATTCTCTCCATGGCTTAATCGTCGATATGAAACAAACAAACAAAAAAATATATGTTGCAATTATTTATTACGCATTTTATGTCACAATGTTTGCATATGGTAAAAAATTGAATGCAAAACTAAAATTTAAGCATTAACCGTGAAGGGATGTTTCACAAACTCTTCATTTCGTATGAAAACAAACAACAAATTATTCAGTGTTCCAGCAAAACAAATTACAAATCATTTAGTCAAAACTGCATTAGGTTCTGTTAAATGACTCAAATCCCAGCTTACATCAGAATAACGAGCTTTCCAACAGAATTTCTCACTGCAGCAGCTCAAATTACTTATTTCCTTTCCTGCCTAATTTTATTCAGAATGTCTCTTCTATTGATTTATTTACTCATTTTTTTTTCATGTTCCTCTTCTACTTATTAGAGGACCTTTTTTTTCGATTCTTCTTTATGATGCTTCCTTTATTCTGGGAAAAGCTAACACCTTTGGTGGTATGTCACTCTATTGATTCTCCACCCACATCCTACCTTTTCACTTGTCTTTTTTTACTGGAGTCTTGTCTCGGAGAGGTGTGTTTTTTTTTCTGGCAGGAGACGCAAAATTGTTTGGCGGTTTGATCAGTTTCTCTGTTACGAGTGGTTGAGCGGCGGTTTCGGTCGGGCTGCCTTCCCCCTTTTGCATTTCACACTCCACAGAAGAAGCCAACTGCGATCGCTTTCCCACAGGCCCGAGGGGTCCGCGCGAGTTTGTTTTTGTCTGCCACTGTGCTGCTCAACTAATCAAGTAATGTGGCGTGACATCACAGGACCTGTAGCCCTACCGCTCTCGTACCTCCATGTCCATTTTATGGTCGCTGGAAGTGGTGTGGTTTTCTCACCCAAAGCCGTTGCCCTTTCGGTGTTTGTCCAGTTTTTGCAATCCAAATCTTGCAATCTTTTCTCAATTTTCTAAAGGGTTTGAATTGGCATATTCCGACATGACAAATGTGCTCTACTAATCTCGTTTATAATAACTTCAGCTTTACGCGAAATGAAATCAACATAAGAACGTTGAAATTATTTAAACCTGATATAGTCAATTCCTAGATCTGACGTCTTAGGCCCTGAAATGCAAGATGCTTTCCCCCAAAATATTAGTTGAACTTTCAATATTTGTTGTATAAATAATTAATCCACTCATTAAAGCTTCATAAATCAAGTATGTTTACATAAAAATTAAATTTTTTCGTTAGTTTTACGTATTTAGATTAGATTTAACGGCGTCATATCAGAATGCAGGTAGTACTTCAGTGAATTTGAGTAACCGAACTTATGTTATTATCTTCCAGTTTGAAGCTAAGAAAATGAAATTGAATATGGTGATGAGAAACAGTTGCCCCAGAAGCTCTTGAGCAGGGCTTCGTCATTTTTTTTTATGTAACTAATTAATGGTCAATAAAACATGTATTTTTTAAATAACCCGCATTCAAATAACTTTATAAAATTTTCTCACTTATCCGATACAATAGTAGATATTTTATTTAAAAAAGGATTGCAAAAAATACAATGTTTCAAAAATTTCATAATAAAGAATAAAATGACATCCAAGTATAGGCAACCTCTAATAAGATCATAAATTGTTTCAAAGCAAACGACTTTTATTAATCTTAAAGTTAATGTTTAAAGGCTAAACAGATTATTTTTAAGTCTTAAGTAAAAGTTTTTTTTTTTTTTAATTTGGAGGAGAAAGAGTTTATTTGAACAATATTGTCATCAGGAAACATTTAATGTGAATTTGATATATTTTGTGAGAAACGCAGCTATTAATCCATATAATTATTTATTCCAAGGAAAAAAATTATTCCATGAAATTCGAAAAATTGTTTAATCGCATTTACATCTTTTTTTCCCAAATGATTATTAAAAAGGCACATTCCACCTTTTTCATAATATGTGTTGAAAAAAAATCAAGTTATGTATGAAACTTTATTTTATCTTTTAAAAAACTATCAAAAAACGTGTAAAAACATTTGTTTAGTTATATTCTGTGTTTTCAGTTAAAAGAAGAAAATTTGGATTTATTCCAGGATAAATATGTACAATGCGGAATCTGAAAAGCAAAAATTCTAACATTACAGTCATGATTTCTAAAACCGATCAAATAATATCACTAATTGCGATTAATCTGGATGTTGAAATAAATATATAATATAAATATTAATTCCTTTGTCTTTCAAGGAATATTTACTTCTGTAATATCATTCAAGATAATCAACTCCTATAATCAAAACTATCTCAAGATGAAAAGATGAAACTATCTCAAGATGAGTTCCAGCCCACTATATAGCGTGGTTACCAAGTTTTTCCCTGAATATAAAAACATGTTGTTAAAAGTTGTAATAATTTTGTGTATGGTTGTTACAATATATTGCCAAGACCTTTACAAAGTTTTTAGTAAAGTAATTTATGTTTATAAGTTTCAAGCTCATATAATATCAAGGTGATATTCCAATTCTCACCAAGTGTTGTTAAACAGTTCAGCTCTCACTATGTATATCAATATCTGTAAGCGATACATTTTGTACTTGTAATTCATACATTTCTGTATTTTCAACTGATACAACTTCTTCAACTGATGCATTTCTGTACCTTCAATTGAAACTTTTTTAACTAATACGTTTTCGTTCCTCCAACTAATACATTTCTTCAACTTCCAGTGTATTAGTACACTTAGATTAGATACATTTTCAGTATTCCCAATACATATCAGATTAAATTACATGTTCAATGTAGCAACATCTCCAATCAGTGCCGTAAACTTTTTGTCTTTTAAATAACTTTAAAAATAATACTGAACATTAAAAGCAGAGTTGAATTCATTGAACTTTTCCCTTCGTTGATGTCACTTTAATTACAATTGGAAACGGAATCCATATTTCTGCATTAGTTACACGATCTGCTGAACTAAAAAAAAATTACCGTTTTCATAGTAAAACTTTTACAGTATTGCAATCAGTGGTTGCAGCAATTTTTAAGAATAAGGCTAAAAGTTTTAGATTGCCCTATATAACTTGTAATTGTAATTTAATTTATATTATCGTACAATTTATGCCTGCAAAAGTAGCTCGATAAAATTAAAATTATTTGGTTTAACAGTGGATATTTACACAATTATAACGAGTCCAGAAGAAATAATTAAATATATCACTCTTTTTAATTCTCTCTTGATAAGTAGATTACAATGTAATATGATTGTTGACTTATTTTGACTTGAGTCTTTAATGGATCCTCACGCCTTAACACCCTTAAAACAAGGGGGGAAAACATTTTTGAATTCGTATTTTAAAAAACGACGTGTAAGGAAGATAAATTATCGCACGTAATTTTAACATCTGAATTATCTGATCTGAATCAAAGTCTCAATCTAAATAAATGCCAGGATAAACTATCGATGCCATCATTCTAAGGCGATGAATAGAATTTCTATGAGCTCCTGACTTTTGACGACCAACCTGTTCGAACAGATTGACTTTTTAGGTATCATTTATATATTAATAGACTTTTTATATATTAATACGGAATACATATATATTTTTTAAATATATATATTCGTTTCTACTTGATAAGTTGAATTTCATCGAATAAGTCAAGCGAAACTGCAACATGCGTTTCAACAGCTGCATATACTATAAAATAAAAACGGAATTGAAACCCTATTTCAAAATTAATGACCAAAAAAAAATGTTGTTTTTTTTATATCTTAGTTTTAACTTTAATGAAGACATACAATTGAATGTTTTTATGAATAAATTCGAATTTCATCGTACATTAAAAACTCCGTATTACATTAAAAATATTAAAAATTGGGCATTGTATAGAAATGAAATTGATATAATGAAAAAGTAATTTCTTAAATTTTAATACAATGCAAAAACTATTTTTGGGAAATTGTATTTTTGGGAAATATGACCATCATTTTCCATAGATAAGTCATAGCCACCATAGATTCGCATTCGACTAAACTACATTTGATTTATTTCTTGAATTCTTTTGCTTCATTTCTTTGTGTAAACTCTTTCAAGAGCATGTCTAATAAAATTTTGCAGCTTTATTAAGGAAGTTTTAAATGAATGCCTGTTCTAAAGGCATTCACGGAAGTAATCTAAATACTCGTATAGTAATTTGCTTTTATTAAACAGTTACAATTCGACAATATGTAATAAGAACTATTTCTGATCCAAGCGTGAATTTTTATACAAAGATTATAATTGCAATAACGCAAAAATGCAACAAACTATATAAACGGAAATTAAAAATATGATATCAGCACTTCCCTTGCATTTCTATATCAAATTCTTGATTAATTTAGTCAAATGGAAATGATCTTAAATTCTAAGTGAATTTTTCCCTATATGATGGATCGTAACCTAGAGTTTATTATGCTGTGAGGGAATACTCGAGAGAGATTATTCTCGGAGTTTCTTGAAAATGACACTAATGTCAAATAAAAATGACACTAATATCAAATAAAAAAGACACTAATGTCAAATACGATGGGATTGTTTAACTAGGCATACAGAGAAAGAAGTCTAAATGGCAATCATTTTTGATGTTAATAGAACAGTAGTAGGTTCCTTGAAAAGGTATAATAAATCTGATCTAATCAGTTTATAGATGCATATATATTCTTTAATTGTTACATTTATAAATATATTAGATTTTGAATTTTAATTATTTTCCATATTCAGAAAGAAAATTTATAAATAATTTCCTCACACTCTTGCTGTATTTCATTCAAGAGTAGTCCGCTCTCAAATGTAACAATATGAATCTGAAAAATCTAAAAAAAAAAATTTTAAGTTTTATTTAATAGAATATTTAATTTTCAAGACTTGTTAAATTATTTTTGTTACAAATCCAAGAAAATGTAGTGATGCGCATGCAAGAATCAGAAAGATCCAAATATGATTTTTTTTATTTGTGTTTAGTTTTTCTGTTAATTTTGAAAAAAGTTGGATGAGGAAACAATTAATTTCGTTACTACATTGGATTTTTCAGCTATTTTTCTACAATGGGGCATTGGGGAATAACTTTTCATTTATTCCAAATTGAAATGTTTCACTTATTCTATATCGGAACTTTCAGTTATTCTGCCTTGGAAATTTTCAGTCATTCTGTATTGGAACTTTTAAGTTATTCTGCATTGGAATTTTCCCTATTTTGCCTTGAAATTTTTAAAGCAACTAGAACTATTAGAACTGTTTGGCTATTCTGCATTGGAACTTCGAGTTACACTAAATAAACTAAAATTTTTGAACTAACCTACTTTGAACTACTCTACCTTGATAACTTTCATATCCTGGCATATGACTTGTAAATTACGACAGCTCTGATTAAAAATTTCACAAAACGTTTACAGGAAAGGGTCATTACATTTACAGCTGTCAAATTTAATATGCAATTATTTCTTAGAAAGTAACTGCTCTAGTTTGGAGAAGTTTTGGAGAAGTCTAGTTTGGAGATACTCAGAAGTTTCAAAATTCACAAATGATCTTTAGGCTGATGACAATGTTAGTTTTATTTTCTGTTATTTTATCTATCTTTATATTACCTTTATTGTTTTTATTAAGATAATGTATAGACAATCAAATAAATTTTGAAAACAATATCATGCTGCAATATTCTGAATTAAAAGTTCGAATATTCTTCCAATTTGTCCTCTTATTTTAGTTACAGATTTTTATAATAAAAAGACTCCAATCGGATTAATATTTTTTTATAATATTATATTAATTCATCATTAAGATTCCTATATGATTTAAAGGAATTTGATATTCATGTAAAGAAATATAAATTATTATCTTTCTTATATACAAACATTTTATTAACAGAATAAAAATATATTAAAAATAATATTCTGTGTCATAAAATCGTTTTTAATTTAGATAAATTCCATAACAAATTAATAATATTTCCTTTTCATTGAAATCCCGTTTCGTTAAAATAAAAATAGATCAGAAAATATTAATTCGTTGATTTTTCACGAGGTTTTTCCAACTGAGAGCTCTGAGATGCGATTCACAGCGACTTCCGGCATGCGTCTTGCGTGTCATTGATTGGTGGAAACATGCCTGTGACGTCACCATCCGCCGTTCCAGCAAATAGCGTCACGTCTTTTGCTCTCTTCGCTCTTTACCCTCCGCCTCTCTGGACCAGAGATCGTAGGGTTGCTGACGCGCCAGAATGAATTACGAAGGATGCCAAAGGCACCGCCAACGGGAGCTTCACGGACAAAAACACCGAAACACGTGGGATGTTTGTTTACATTGAAGAATCACGATTGCAAAGATCGTTACGCAAAGTGCTGTTTTTATGCTCCTAACAGTCATGCGTATTGAATTTAATGAGGATATTTGTACATTTTGAATGCTGTTTTGGAAAAGCTAATGTATTTTTAGTAAGCTAAGTACATTTCATTAAAATAAAGATAGCAAAAAGGTTAATGCTTCATTAAAGTTGTTTGTTAAATAACATTGTTGTTGCATTGCTACAGAATTAAAATAGAAATTAATTGATGAAAGAAACTTAAAAAAATATTTGATTGAAGAAACTTAAAGAAATTAAATGATGAAAGAAACTGGATTGAAATGAGAATATCAATTTCCGAAATATACAAATGAAAAAAGTTCGCTCGTCAAAGATTCATTCCAATTTCTAGAGAAATATAATGATAATCGAAATTGCATAGTTAAGAAAGTAAATTTGTTTTCTATAAAGAAAAAAAAAGTTTCTATCAGTCCTGTTTTCGAAACTCGGATTGATATTTATAAATTTAAAAAAATGTATTCAAGATCTACCAGGTGATTCAAAAGAACTATTTGAATTATCTTTATTTGCTAAATCTAATTAGTTCCTACATAAAGGAATAAATGATGCCTGTAATATTATTTTGAAGTGTAGTTTGGCTATGAGACTTATATATATATAATTGAGACTTATAATAATTATTTTAGCTCCTTCCTTCTCATTTCAACACCACACGAAAACATAATTTAGTATTCAGTCAGATGACAAAAATGGTTCTTTAAATTGGCATTTTGCTTTCATCAAATCTATATACTGTATTTTTAGAATAATATCTGCAAAGTGTCATATGAGAAATATTGTTTTAAAATGTAATCAAACAGCGAGGCTGACATAAAAAATCAACATCTCCTGTCATACTTTCCATTCTTTTCAACAGAAATTAGAATTGATTAATCAAACTTTTGATAATGATATCAAAGTTGGCATTTTATTTCCTAAATTTCTTATCATTCCATCCACATTTTAACCCCAGGTCACATGACAGACATAGTACAAATCTTAGAAGAAACTTCTCTGGAGCTTGAAGCTCTAAGCCAAAGATGGTATGGAGTCAAGATTTGAAAGAGAGAATACTTTCTCAAGTGCTTTCCTAGTCATTAGGCTATTGGTGGAAACATTAAATTTACTATTAAAAAATTGGAAATACTAAATTCGCTAAATTGATCAAAAAGGATTTTATTGTAGATTCAAAAGGGAGCATTAATATAGTTAACCTAAACTAATGGCTAAACTTAATGCTGTTTCAAAAAGCATCATCAGTGCGTAGCATTACGCCACTAAAGAAGGTTGTAAGGTCTCCTAAGGTTGTTGCAGCTTTTATTTCATTCATCGATAAGAAATAAAAATTTACTAATGTATGATTTGTAATGATGTCTAATTTGATTATGATGTAACTAAAGATAAACGAAAATAGGACAAAGTATTAGTTATTTAAAATTATTAATAAATAAAAAAGAAGCAAATAGTTACTTTCTAAAAAAATTCGAAGTTTAAAAGAGCTGTAGGCGCACTATTACTATTCATTTTTAAAATTGGACGAAATAAAGAATTATTACTTTCTGAAGTAGCAGGTTTTAAATTCTTAAACCAGGATAAATATGATGGTAAAAATCTGATTTACTTATATGTTTTAACCCCTTAGTCCATAATAATAATAATAATAACATGGTTCAATTAATTAAAAACAATATTATAACTACCTTTTTCCAAATTCCTTTTTCATGTGTATACATTTATATGTGATGCTAACTAATGTGAAATGTACTTAGATAACAATGGGGAGTGATTTTTTTAGTTTTCAGCAAGTCAATGTGCAAGTACTTATTTCATCTTTGCTTTAACATGAGGTGGGGAACAGATCCCATCTTCCCTGTTATCGCACTGGTTTGAATGACTGATTTCATTAAAGATATCTCTTTTTTATGCTTGAGCAAAGAACTGAAATATTAGTAAATATTTTTCTTAAATTATAACTTTAAAATAGCAAAATTATCAGGTTATTATTTAAAGGCATTCAAATTATTTTTTAAAAAGTATTTAAAAGCTTCAATCAATAGAGCTTAAAGATCTTGAGGTACATAGTTATTTGTTATTTGCAAGAGGAATTGTTTAAGGCTGTTTAAATAATAGATAGTAAATAAATAAATAATTTAAGCGAATCCCTCTTTCAGCCGAGTTCGATAAAGAAACATGGGTAGAAAATAATTTGTGCCGTCAATGATTCGCGAAGTTTATTTCGTCGTCACTGGGACAAGCAGAAGATAATGGGCCATCGCGAAAGCGTGACTCACGTGAGCGCACAACTGTCGCTGGAGCTGAAAAACGCCAAGGCTATAAAATGTCAAAACAAAACAATCAAAAAGAAATCCCACCTCTCGCCAAAGTAACTCTCACCTTCCGGCTAAGGCGCCAACGGCAGGAACCCTTCCGATTCATCTAGTGGAAAAAAGTTCGGGTTTACTCCGCTCTTCCATTCGGCTGGAAGCGCGGCTATTGGTCGAATCTGATTATCCAAGGGGGCTCAATTATGCCACAGAATGGAGAAAGCGAGACAAGCGCTCACAAGAATTAATATCATTCTCTGCCGTACTCTACATCTGGCGCTGCTGCTGCTCCACAGGCCTTTTTAACACAACACTGGCCTCCTAAAAGTTTGATTTGCCTGCCTAATTTGAATAGCCAAATTTAAATGCCATTATTTATCAATGGAGACCTTTTAGATCTTCGATGACGGCCCACACGCGTGCATGGTAGGCGAAATACTCAGTGCAACCAAGAGCACCTTTTTGTTTGTTTTCGCCGTTTCTTCTGTGAAACAACGTGTTGTTTACCAAAGTGCTGGCGCCGGCAGCCGTGCAACTGAACTTTATGATGGACCTGAGCACGGCTTACCGCTACAATGCAAGCATGATGGAATATTATTCATGTAAGCGTAAGTAGATGCTCCTGCATGCTATGTGTGTGCTGTGTACGCGCGTGCGTTTTTGCGTGGATCAGTGACTACGCAATAAACCGTGACCGGCTGTTTTTCCCACTTACCTCTTTTCTATTGTCTCTCGCTCTGGAGAATTTATTTCATTTAATATGTCCACTCTTCTGCTGCAGGCAGCCCACCCACATTCGATAGCGCTGGCGTTACCTGGAGGAATGGGCTTCTTTTTTGTCTGGTAGAACTATATCTGAAACAATACTTTCGCGGAAACTTCCTCTGCAACTGAACATTCATGTCAGACAGAATGTTGAAAAAACTTGAAGTGGAATTAGCCAGTTTCTTTTCTTTAAAAAAAATGATTGAACTTTTTTTTCATGATTTCCTTCATGCATGAATATTTATCTTTTACGAAACATATTTTAGCTTATATTAATACATTAGTCATTTAGAGTCAGGCATTCTAATATAATTTTGCAATCATCATTCTGAGATGTTAATTTAAACAGCACGTGATTTGTTTTTGATATTAAACAATTCCCGATTTTGAATTTTTTATAATAATCTTTTTGAAAGTAATTCGTCAGTTGCAGTTTTTCGGCTTTACATTCATTCAGTATCTTACATTATTTTAAAAATATTTTATTCCTAAATAAGATTAGCTTGTCCCTCAAAAGTATAATTGAAACTTTAAAAAAAAATTGAATTCGTTTTCGTGATTTAGTTCATACTTGAATGTATATCTTTTAAAGAATATATGCTAGCTTTCATTGATAACATCAGTCATTTACAATCAAGCGTTCTAAAACATTTTTGCAATCATCATTCTGATATATAGTTTACACAGCATGAAATTTGTATTTGACATTAAATAATTCCCGTTATTTATATTTACCCATAAAAGTTTTACAACAATCAAGTTGAAAGTAAATATACAAATGCAATTTTTAGATTTACTTTAACAATATGTTAAAATTTTGGTTTTATATTCATTCAATGTCTTATTTTATTTTACAAAAAAATTATTCCATTTATTAATTTGTTTAAAAACCATAATTGATCCTTTTCTTTTTTTATCAAATGCGTTTCCATGATTTCATTCATACCGAATGTTTATTTTTTATATAATATATTTCAGCTGTCATTAATAACATTAGTCTTATAGTCTAAGATAATTTTGCAATCAATTTTATGAGAGATATTTTACACAGCTCTAAATTCGTATTTAAAATTTAAAAAATTCGCATTCCTATTTTTGCTTAAAACAGTTTTACAATGATCCTGTTGAAAGTATTTCTTTAAATACAATTTATGGGTTTATAAACATCGCCAATACATTAAACTTTTGGATTTACATTCATTCAATGTCTTATATTAATTTTCAAACATTTTATTCTTCGTAAAATGAGATATCTAAATAGATAAATATCTTTCATTCAGATCATCTAAATGCTGTATAATGTTGTTCTAAATGTTGCATGTTGCATTCAATTCATAATCGCCCAAATTTTGCATTAAATGTCTTATATTAATTTTCAAACATTTTATTCTTCGTAAAATGAGATATCTAAATAGATAAATATCTTTCATTCAGATCATCTAAATGCTGTATAATGTTGTTTTAAACGATGCATGTTGCATTCAATTCATAATCACCCAAATTTTGCATTAAATGTCTTATATTAATTTTCAAACATTTTATTCTTCGTAAAATGAGATATCTAATTAGATAAATATCTGTCATTAAAATCATCAAATATTATATAATTAAAAAAGTTGTTTTGTAAATTAGAAAAAATGCAGGAATATTTGCATAAATTTAAAATTTACAAAAGTAAAGACATAAAACGGCTGTTCTTATCAGCGCACATTTTCAATTCTTTTCAAATTTCAGTTTTTATTCATAGTGTTTTGAAACTGAGAAACTGAGACTTTAAATTCCGAGTTAATTTTACTTCTTAAACAATAATAAAGGAATTAAATAATTTGAAATAATTCGTTTAAAAGAAAAAGGTCTCGAAAAATTGTTTTAGCTAGTGTCTGTTATCTTATGAAACATTATTTTAAATATTCTTTCATTTATAACTAAATTTCGGTTGTGAGAAGAAGGAAGAAGAAAAAATGCAATCTGAAAAAAAGTCATCCCATTAAATTTGACACAAATTAATAGTACTAAATTGAAATAGAATCATGTAATTCTTTGCAGGAAATCATGATTTCGTTTGAGTAATTGTTATACATTATGTAATGAGCTAAAGCCGTAAATAAACATGTTGATAATGATATGTTTCTTTTAAAAAACCCTTTTCAATATGCTTATATTGTGTATTATATATTCTTTCTTTTCTGAAAATCACCTATCTTAAGAACCTTTTTCTTGAAAGCTACCATGTATCAATAGAAAATTAATAGTATTTTAAATATTATAGCATGATAATATTAGTTGTAATGCATTGAAGCATCAAATGATAACAACTAATTCATTGATGAGAGAAATTTTCCAATTATTCTATCCTGATAGTATATAAACAAAAATACTATTCTCGTGATTATAACGAAACAGATTCAATAATAAGTAAATTGAAAGCTGGTGTTTCATATTTTTGTTCGAATATATTTTAAAAGGAATGTTAAAATTATATTCCTTTATTTAATTTAATTTCCATTTTTTTCTTATTCAGAATGATGTCCCTTTAAAGCTATCTTAACTTTCCTGTCAGAAGGATCTAAAAAATTAAAACTTAAAAGAAGTTGTTTATTTCCTTAAAAAAATTCTTTATATTCAATTTTATAACTTGATTTCAAATTCTGGTAATTTCAAAAAACTTTTAATGATACTCTATTCTAAGAAATAAAATAAAAAATCAAGCAATTTAAATCTCATAAATAATATCATGTTAATATATTATTATTTTTTCTTCTTGTTTTTTTTTAAAGTTTACTTTATTAATCGTAAGATAATTTTCCATTTCTTAATTTTGTATTTTAATTTACTGATGTGTATTAAAAAAAGAAAATAAAGTAATCGAAAATAGCTTACCTTTTTGCTTAATTTAAAAGTGATTTCTATTTTTCCTGCTAAAAATCACTTAAAACTGTTTAAATTTAAAATTGAAATACCTTTATCATTATAAAATTAATAAAAATAGCGTGCCAGTAATTATTGTATTATAAGAAATTTATTGTGATTTTAAAATTTGATTTTTCTTTAATGTAATATCTATTATCTGATAAGACCGTTATCACATCTATTATATTAAATAAACTTTTGCTTTGAAAATGAAATCAAAATTTTTCTTTAATCATAAGTCTCAGAAACTTTTATATATATTATTTTTATTTAATAGATAATTTGGGAACTGATTTGATTCCGTAGTTTTCTTGATTTTATTGATATGAAATTTTGAAAATAAGTAAATAACGAATAGATATTTTGCATTTTACTCATTTCTGTAAAGATAGATCTTTTTTTTAAATGCATTTTTCAATGCTTCAAAAATTTATGAAGCATTACTACATGAAATATTCATATGACTGCTAAGATTATTTTGAAGTTATTTTAAGTTAGTTAATATTGACCTCCATTATTTTCTTCTAAAATTGTTTCTCGGTAAATAAAAGATATGTTTCAGAAGTCGTGATATTATATTTAATCGCTTTTATTATGTAAAGTTGAATTTGAGAAAATTATAGTTTAATCTGGGGTTATTAAAAAATTAAAATTGAAATTTCAAAATTTAGTAATTTAAAAGTGATTTCTATTAGTGAATACATTAATAAAGTTTACTGCTTAACCTCAAAATGTTTCGGCAAAAATTATCCATGAATATCTAAAATTTATATTTTGTACTAAAAATATTGTAGATTATCTAAAAATATATGAATTTCCAGAATATATATATATATATAGCTTTTATTTTTGTTATTATATATTTTAAAAATAAATATCAAAACATCAGGTACTTTAAATTTAAATATATGTAAATGTGAACAATGCTCTCTATATATATAAATAGAAAAGTTTTTTTTTCTTTTTTTACTATCAAATTGCTTTTTTCAAAACAAATTTTTCATGTTTAATAAGGTCAGTCAAAAAAAAAAAAAAAAAAAACCCACGACGAAATAACGTTTGTTTTTTGTCACATTTAAATTGTTTTGATTCATTGTAATGGCTTGTGTTGAAATAAAATGAGTTTCCGTTTATAAACACCAATTTAAATTTTAATTGGCAAAGATCAAGAGTAAATAATTTCTTTATACTAATTGTAATTAAACACCGATTCAGCAGTCAAGTAAAATTATATATAATTATGTCTTCACACAAAAATACAAATGTTTTGGTATTCTAATTGTCTAAGTAGGCATGTAATGAATCATTATATATTTCGTTCACGTACCCCTGTGGTAATTCTTTCTCCTAATGACGCGTACCTTCACATAAATATATAAGCCTTGTTTAGCAGATGATATTTTTTCACTATTTTGCCTCTGCTTTAAGTAATTGCGATACTAATTCCCTTAAAGGAATGTCAGATTTTTCTCCCTTAATGTAAAATTCATTGGAAATTTTTTATGATTTTTCATATCTATATAAATATATATTATTTGAAAACTTTTCACACATTGATGACTATCTAACGCCCTGAAAATCCTTTTCGTTTTTTCAAAATGTGGCAATGAAACTATTTTTACAATTAAGAAAAGTATGAACATTTATATAAATATAGAGTTAATAAAAACCAGTACCGATAGTCGTTTTTTCCTAATATTTACAATTTTTCTGATGTTTTATATTTTTCCTGTCTCCGGATTTAAAGTAATTCTTTTCAAATGATAAACATTTAATAAATTTGATTAATGTTTGCAAATACTTTCTTTAACTTCCAATCTTCTTTACGATCTAATAAGATGACACTTTCTATTTTGGGAATATTTTCTTATCTTGATTCAACTAGAAATCCATTGAATACTTTGACTTATGTATGTATTCGAAGTAACTTTAATATTGAATTACAATCGTTATGAATGGTTTATTTTTTTGCTTTCAATTATCAAAATTCGATAAATTGATGTACGTTTTGAATACGGGTAAAACATTTAAATGGTTAAATAGCATAAATCAATTTAATTCTAATTTTAAATATTTTATCTTCTTATAATTTGTTTTAAATATTCGGTCAATGTTATAAGAAATATAAATAATTATAGTTCCTAATGAAATCCAGAACCTTTTTATGTATAGTTAAGAAATATTTTTTTAGCAATTTTTACTTCAAGTTTTTTTATTTTTCAATAATAAATTTCGAAGAAAAATGAATACTTAACAAAATGTTGGGAAAAGTATTAGATTTATATTTGTAACTTTTCTAAGAAATCATTGTTAAATATTGCATGTTTCATTTATAATTTCAAAAAATAAGCCATAGAAATTATAAAAAAAGGATAGAAAAATTTAGATAGATATTTCATATGGAAATAGTTTAATAAATTTTTGGTGAAAACCAAGAAAAATTTCTGCAACAGCTGCTTTTTTTATAAATTATATTTGAAGAATGCCAGATGATATAAGTTCTCCAGTACACCAAAAACTTTGATCTTTTATCAAAAATTAATAATTAACTGCTTTGCATTATTTCGCCAAAAAAATGAAAATGAATTTTAAATAATGTAAATTTTCAAGCTTTCATGCTCACATATTCTCTAACTTATTATTTAGAAAAATCATCATAATTATCAGAAATGCAATATTTTATAATAAAGCTTAATATACTTTCATTGTGAAAGATGTGCAAATAGTTAAGTAAACTACAGTGTAATTTGTATAAATTTTAAAATCGAACTATTTATGTAATCTCCAAAAAATTATGCCATAATTATTAATTTTATTTTTATGATTTCATATTCAGTATGTTTTATGAATGTTCAAATAACGTTGATTAAACAACTCTTTAAATTCATGTAAAATTTGAAAACTTTTGTGACATTACGGAAACAGTAAAATTTTATTTTTCTATTTGCAAAGCATTTCAACTGTGCAATGAACTTTACCAATTTTACTTTTATGAAAGAACTTTTCGCTTAGATGCTTACATTTAAGCATTTAAAAGTTTAATTTTTTGTTCTTAAAATTTAGTTAAAAATCAGAAATTTTCGCCTATTATAATATATAAATACATATAAAATGGTAAACAATGCTTATATTATTAAGGAATTTCGTTTCGTGTAACTAGAATTGCTAAGGAATTTAAAATTATAATCTTGTTGAAAAATTCCCTTGTTGTTATTTCTTTTCTCTAAAAATTATGAGAAAATATTTCCATCGGAATCATAAATTTTGTTGGTTAAAAATCTAATTTAATCAAAGCATTTAAAAAAATTTTAATACAATGACCGTTATGTTAGTTTTTTCAGAAATTATGCATTATTCGATTATTGTGCTGTGATTTTCTTTAAGTAAATTAATTTTATAGAACAGAATGTAATTTAAAGTTTTCTGATATAATTCACTGTTATTCGAAATTTATGTACCTCTTATTGGAAAGAAATATATGATAATATTATTAATAAGTTGGAGTTAAAAATATAAGTATGTAATGATATGAACTGCATTAGGACAATTCAAACTGCTACATTTTCTTCAAAAACATTAAGACAACATTTATCAGATAAACATTCAGTCAAAAAATTATCTTATAAATTTGTAAGATCATAAGAATTTACACAAATTTATATTATGTTATGATTTCCTACATTTTTATTGAAACATACATTACAAAATATATACAAAGAGTATTATTTAATGTATACAAAGAGTATGTATTTATCTCTTTACATATTAAGAGTATGTATGTAATATGTATTTAAATCTAGCAATCATTGATATGAATTACTTATTATCCATGCCAATTACTTTATATTGCAGAATTAAAATTTTCTTCCATGAATACTATGTATGAACTCTTACTTTAAATGTAATAGCAAAAAAATTTTATATTGATACCAAATGCTTGCATATAAATAATAGTATTCTAGTTTTTAATTTCTTTATTTTATTTTTAGATTTTGATAAGTTGTATATAAACCACATCCTTCTCTCTCGTATATGTATATACTAGTCGCCTTTGGTTAAGAAATTGGTTCGCAGAACATATGAGTTATATTTAGTCTTAATTGCATAGTTTAGTCACGATACTCGCACAAATATTTTCGCCATGTTGTTTTATTTTAATTGCATTCTATATTTTTTGTTTATCATGTGCATGAGTTTTTCTAGTGGGAACCAAACTTATCACAGTTCTATTAAAATATCATAATACATACAAAGACAGACAGACAGCTTTACTATCAGCAAAGAAAGTTAGCGAATTTGTCAAAAGTAAGAGAAGTTATAATTTTTTCTTTCAGACTTTTTTATACTCAACAACATATGCAAATACCTTTCATAAGGTTTCTACTAAGTGTAAAAGAAATCGTGGGTGTGTTTCAATACATACGGGCCTAGCGGGAATTGGCGATTTATAAAACAGACCATTTACCTAAAGCTACCATACATGCTTTGGATGGTGCATATACACACCTCCAAACGACCATTTTGAGATTTTAATAAGAATTTTCAACTAAAATTAAGCGTTATTTTGGTACTTTTCCTTAGTAACTTTCGGAGATATTTCTGTGCATAACTGCCTTTTTTTAATTCCATTCAAGTTCAAGAAATTAATTTTTTCAATGATATCAATTTAGGTGCTTGATTTGAAAAGATATTTTTAATGCATTTTACAATGATATTTTTTATTTTAAACGATTTTCATTGTTGTCATATATAAATCAAATGGTTTTTTTACCAGCACTATGATGTATATTTCTGGGAACGAACATTATGCTATGCTTTTGTTATTAAGTTCAAATTGAGCGCCACCAATGTTGTCAATGAAGCAGCTAGTCTCCGAAAGCGGCTAGCAAAAGAGAATCAATATCATTGGGTAAAATCACAAGATTATTCTCACATAATTGCATTAGAATAATTTATTACGCTTCCACCTAATTTCTTTATCATGCCTAATTGCATGGAAATTTTTTAAAGCCGAATATTCATTCGGACTTATGTGTAATAGGAAGAAAAGAAAAAAAAGGAGAGATTGGGAATATTATTTATTTTAGTTATCTTCTCAGAGTTACATCTCTGCATCAATTGTATAGAAAGTTAGTTGGTTCTATTCAATTTCTCATTGTCTGGCCATCTTCAGCCGAAGGAGTGAGGGTGGGTGGGGGATGGAGGGAATGCTGAAATCAGATTATACACTTTCCGTTCGAAGAGATACCTATCTTTTTGTACTTTTCATTGTACGCGAGAAAGGGAAAAGAGAAGAGTACAGAAGACTGTACGCAGACGGACGAACATAAAAGGCGCGAGATTTTTCTTCCATGTTTCGTTTTTCTCTTTTTCCTTCTTCACCCCCCCCCACTTCGATTTCTTCTTTTTCTCTCCTTCTTGTTCACAAGAAATTAAATTTCATTTGCAAAGATGCATTCTTTTCCAACACGCTTTTTTTTTCTTTTTTTCACTTCCCCCTTGCTTATTATTTTTATTACGATCCGCTCAGATTTTCAGAAGAAAAGTGGTTTCTTGATTTTGTAATTGTTTTAGTTTTAATTTCAAATTCGGGATCAGAAGAATTTCTGCGCCATCGAGTAAATATGGATGTAGTATTCATTATATTCCTAATTCATAAAATATTTACATTACTGTGATACAAGCAACTATTTTATTGGTATGAAACTGCTCAAAGAAATACACGGAAATTCAGAATAAGATATATAATAAAGCACATATGATAATCTATAAGCATTTTTCCTCTTTTTCTACTATCCCCATATTTTAGTCTGTAGTACTAATAGTTCAAAAAAATTTTATTAGAAACCGAAATTCAACCTTCATAATCTCTTATATTTGCTTCAAAGAATATACATGCAAAACATTCTTTCCTTTGGGATTTGGTTTGCTTATTATTTTGAGGAGCAGAAACTCTACTACTGCAAAACAAGTTGTGTAACAATTGGTTTATCTCATACAATGAATTTTTGCTTCAACATTTTTGTAGTAATGTAATTGGATGAATTCTGTTTGGCCGCCAAAGACGAAAAATTCTAGTTTATAAAATTGTATTCTTTCTTTCTTATGAAGCAAATATAAAGTATCTGTAAAATATTTACATTCTGTTTTGAGTCAAAAACAGATTCTCATTCTTATCATTCCAAAGTTATTCGTTTTCAAGATAATTTGAAGAACTGCCAATTTTGTCTGAAAGCAGCATAATTCATAATAGAGGAATACAGAAATTAATCATTTTTCCAAAAACTTTCAAAGTTATGAAAAACTCATCTTTATAAATCGCTTTCGATTTTATAAACCATATTTGTCAGTTTTTTAATAACTTTTTATTTATATTAATTTACTCAAATTATTTACTTTAATTTGTTTAAAATGCTTTTTTCTATTAATGCATATTTTTACAGTTCAACTGATGAAGCGTAGTGATTTTAAAATGAAAAAAATTATCTATAAAAATAATTAGTGTAGCATAAGTGTATTTAAGTAATTAACGTAGCATAATGTATTTTTATTTAAATAAATATATGCATATTTATTTCTACACAAAAAATCTTAAATAGCGGTTTGATACATATTTTCATTAAATAATGTTTTCAGCTGTCGGATGGTTAAAGCTATTATCCTTTTTCTAAAATTTTGATTTTAAATAAAAAGAAATTATATTAATGGATATTTTCCAAATGCATTGCCCTTTTTTTCATATGCATATGATGTTTTCACTTTCATTCTTATTATTTTAATTAGTATGCTAAATTATTTCCTTATCAAAAACAGCTTCTTTCAATTTTCCTCCATAAAAATTATGAAAAAAAAATTACTATACTCATTACTTTTATTATGTTTTAAAGTAGATGCGCATGAAATTCTGTTTTACAGTAATTGAATAATTTAAATAACATTTTTATTTCAATTATGCATAAAGCGCTTACTTACGTTATATTATTCCTTTTTAATGCTAATTTAATAATACAAAAACCGAACTTGTTATAATATTTTTTTATTCGATTATTGATTCAAAATATATTTCAAATTAATAGCAGTGTGCTTTTTTGTATAATTTGAAGTAAATTTGATTATTGTTTTACAATTTATCTGAACTAAATCAATAAAGCAGTATTGCCTCATTTCTAATTTGGTTTCATAATAAGTGCATAAAACGGCAATAAATATTACGATTCCATAACTAATGTTTTAAGACGTTTTTAATTAAATTATTCGCATTAATTTGATATAAATTATGCTTATTTATTGACATTTAATGGCATAATTGGATTCAAAAACTATATCCTTTTTTCTACAATTAAAAAAAATACCTTTTTTTTATTTCTTTGCAAATTCACTTAGATTAAATACAAAATCCAGATTTTACTGTTTAGCCCTTTGAATGTAACTTCCTTTACTTAATCTCTTTTTCTTATTTATTTACTTCCATTTAGAGTGCAAACTTCAAATTATGTGCTCTGTTTCAAATTATGTGTTCTTTCTTTACCATTGACTAGAAAAAGGGAGACTTCCAGTTCCCATTTAATAAATAATTAAGTTCTTCATCAACTACTCGACCAAAACAGAAAGCAATAATTTCTATTCTATTACATTGATGCGCTTGTAGTTCATTCCAATTAAGCGTGGACAGCTTAATCTTTCATGTTCGATCAGTGTACTCGCGTGGCATTTCAAATCCGCTCTCTCTATATACATATATATATAAAGCACGCGATACCTAAACAGAACGGTAGAGAAACCACTTCTTGGTCCGAGCGGTATCCGACTTATGCCGCTTGTGCCCTGAGGCACCTCCGCCTATTGTGCCGTGAGATGCACTTAGAAAATGGCGATAAAAAGAGAGTGTGAGAAAAGGTAAGAGAAAGGGGAGTGGTAGGGGGCACTGGGGAACGAAAGAAGACCTGGGTGTGGAGTGGAGGGTGGACCAAAAAAGAAGGCAAACCGAACAACAGCAGCAAACAGGGTTAAAAAAGAAAAAGAAAAAAACGAGGCAGAAGAAAATCGTGGGTGTCTCTCTTCTTCTTTCGTTGCTTGCCGGAGAGCATTTTTGCCTCGCCTGGACCTTAACTCAATTATCGCCCAGGCGAGTTTTCATTCGACAAGCACTGCGACTACTTCGCTGTTACATATAGAAAGGGGAAAGGGAGAGTTAAAGCGACACAACACTCCCTAACCAGGTTATCTTGAGGGGCTGGGCCGGCTCTCTGACCGGCGCGGTTCGCGTCCACAACATCCTCCACAGATATATGAACGGCAGCCTTTCGATCGTCGTCGCCGGTTGTAGGAGAAGGCCGGACGCCGGATTCCACGCACTCCCGGACGGCTAGCGGTGACAGGTCACCAGCCCACCCATTTGATCGATAGCCCGTCAGAGAAAGATTCACCTTCTGCAAGTGACGATTGGAGAGGAATTATCGAATGATCGGGCGATTGACACCCACCCGAGGGTGAGAAATAGGGGTGTTTTGACTTTCCACTACATCAAAGTTCAATAGTGCTCGCAATGGTCAAGTTGTATGGCAAGGTTTCAGATTTTATCAGTAGTTATGACGAGAGATTTTGACATTTTTACCACAGCTGAAGATATATGTCCATCCTCATTTCAATTAGTAGTAATTTTTGAGAAACAAGTATTTATTCGAATTACTAACTTACAAAATTTTTGTGATAAATACTTAGAAACATTCTCATAAAAAGAGTGTGTGTTTATACCTTTGAGTATGTCTGAAATTTCCTTACTTTGAATATTAACCAACAGGAATGTTTTTCTTTGAATTAAAAGCTATCGAACGCGAAGGTTCGATTTGATTGATCCCTTTGATTTGAAAAAGTTTTTGTGAAAAACTCACTGCGAATTTAATAGCGATTCTTAAGTCAGCATTGTTCTGTTTACTTTATAAATTAATTATAATTTAAGCGAGCTATATTTATAGAATTTTTTGAGGGATGCAGAGCTTTTATTCAAGTGATAACACTCGACATTCTAAAGCCTTTCGAAAATCATTTAGAAATTTCTTATTTTTGAATGAATTGTTGATAAATCATTAAAAGAAGAGAAAACAATTTCGATCTCTAAAATTAAAAGATCAGCACTCTTTTAACCGAAAAGGGGTGTAAGGTAAGAAATAATAAAAATATAATTAATAAAGAAAATGATAATAATTTTTTTGCAATGTTTTAATTTAAATATATGTTCTCATTTGTTAAAATGCTCTCATCAGCATCTTTATTCCTTTGCCTTAAATTGGTGAAGTAATTTAATAGTTAACTCGCTCTTTTAACTTGCCGAAAGACTTTTGTACGCCTGAAATTTTCCCATTGAATGACTACCATTTGCAAATCTTCTGAAGTCTTCTGAGAAAAGACATTTGACTTCTGAGTTAAATGACCCTCCTTTGTAGGCGAATAGCTCTTTCAGCGATGGATGCTCCCAAAATTCATTAAATGATAGAGAAGAGGAGATTGATGACTAAAAGGAGTTGATGAAATGCTCCAAAGTTAAGCTGGCTGGAGAGATTTATTTCTTGTATCACATTAAACACGCAATTAATCTTCATCCAGTGAGTTATCGTTTGGATTCTTTATCTCTCAGAAGCGGAAAAGGGCTAATCAATATTCAGACATGTTCCTGGCTATCTGGAAATAGGATCCATCAGCAAAGATTGCTCGGTGTTGAGATATATGCTACTCTTATCTATTTTTGAAAAATATTTTGCTGCTGTATTTCAGCTGTGAATTATTATGATGACGTTTGTTGGCTTAGATATCCTACAGAATGCTCACTTCCAATATCAATAATTTTACTTCAAATGAAAACTATATCCTGAAATAGCTGATTTTAATGCAGGATTAGTTCACTTACGAGAAATGTTATTTATATTCCAAAGACATAAAACTGATACATATCATACTCTTGATTTATAATAGCAGCATAATATATGAAAAGAAATAGGCAACATTAATAGGCAAAGAATAGCATCTTAACTCTAAGAAAAAACTATGTAAAGATAAGTTCTGAGACTTAAGAAAAACTGAATTTATCATTGTGGATGAATTGAATTTTCTCTTAGTTTACCATTGATATTCTCTAAGATATATTAAAACCATTTTATAATAACAGTTGAAAACTGTGAGAATGTCAACCTCAAAATCAATTTCACGATTTTAAGAACGACTTTGTTTAGAGGCAAATGAGAGTTGCTGATAGTGTTTTTTCTCTTGAAAGTAAACAATTCCATTTCTGAACTATATTTCAATCTATCAGATCAAGTTGTAAGAAATAATCAGTAATAGTATTCATGAGAAGAACAATGTCGGAACAATCGGTGCAAAAATTTTGAATATAGGATTTGAGACAGACTCGCTTTGTTTACTCTTCACTAAAGTGTCGTGAAGCTGTTAGTTTCTGTTCTTTTGATCTATCACACTTACGACGTCGGAGATGGATCTGTTGCCACTGGCATATTACAATTACTTACTGGATGTGCGTTTTAGGCTGGCGAAAATGGGTGGGTATTGAATTATATTTACTTATTTATTTCGCAATAACAGACTTTTTCTGAAATATTAAATTGTACTTTGTTTAAAGCATCTTATCTGTATTTTATCTTACATAAATGTAACATGAAATAAGGATAAAGATTGATTTTAATTAATAATTAATTGTTTTATAAAATGATAGTGTGTGAAAGAATTTATTATTTTTTGTTCATAATTATATAATAATTTAAACGGATTTTTTTTTATTACAATAAGCGGATTTCATATGTAAGTTTCTAACAAAGTCTCTATCAGTTTTTACTGTTTAGAAATTTTATCTGACACTGAAAACGAATTTTCATGGTTTCATAAAATTGTAGATCAATTTAAAGATAGATTTATCGCTAGTAAACAATATTTTACGATGTCTATATTTCGTAAATAGTTTTATTCACCCTTTTCTCAGAGATTTTTAATCAATTTTACAATTTCTTAAAATCCAATTCTCATTCGTATTTAATTGATTTCCAATAATGTTTTATCAATATTTTTATTTTCAAATACATGTAAATATGACACACAAAAAAAGATGTTATTGTTTAATGATTCACTGTAAGAAATAAATATAAAAATGATTATTTACTTATTGTTTTTATTTTACCATCAATATTGCATAATTTTAAACTATTGGTCAACTTCTATGCTTACGTAAAATGTATGTGTTCTATTTTTTTTGCATATATTATACCAATGAATATTAATTTTTAAAAGATAATATTTTGCATATAATAATTTTATTTAAAAAGCTTATTCTTATCCTTTCCTTTTTTAACTAAAACTTTTTTATATACAATTATAGAATCTTTGGCCTGTAATGGCAATACAAAAAGTAAATGACGCATAAAAGAAATTTGTTTTGAAATAAATGGTTGAGTTTGTAAACAAAACATTCTGATAATTTTCTTTTCTTTAATGCTCTGATAAACTTTCCTTTTTATTTAATTACTCAATTATTTATCAATTAATGACATTGCGAAATTTGAAGTATATCACCTTGACGGAATAAATGGCAAACAAATCTTTTTTAAATCAACTTAATTCTTTTTGGGTTGTTTTTTATTTTTGTCGGTCATGTGTTACTTTTAAATATTTCTTATTTTTGCATTTTTATAAAAACAATTAAAACATGTTAATAAATAAATTAATAATTTTTTCGTAATAGTTTATCAATGTAGGTGTTACTATAGCTGCACATTATCATATACGTCTTGGAAGCCCATATATTATCAGTAAAGGCCTTACTTATATTAAATTTTAAAAAATATATTTATGCCATCAGTATTTTACAATCGTTGTTTCGTACGTTTAGTAAAACATTTGGAGATTAATTGCTTAATTTTCATTTGTATTTGAAACATTTAGACGATACTTATTTCGGCATTGATTTCTGCTTTTAAGGTAGCATTGAAGTTCGAAAAAGGTGCCTTAGTTCCTACTTCGATTTCAGCGTCTGATTGCTGTTCAGAATTACGATATCCGTTTCCAAAAATTTTTTATGGAGTTTCAAGATAAGATATAAATCTAACTAAACTAAAATATCCCTCATTTACTTGGTCTAAATTATGCAAATGTGAACATGTTTTGATTTCTAAACACTTCATGTGTTTTGTTCCTAAAAAGACTACTGAACTTTTACGAATGGTGGAACTAAGAATCTACAAACTTAGAACTTTTAATAACAATGTAAAATTTCAAATCCATAAAAGAAAGAAAAATCTGATTATATGAATATTCCTTCAAACATTTATTTTGCTATTTCTTTTTAAGACACAGAGATTTTTCATTTTTGCTACATATGTTTCATAGAAACAGGAGAAAAAAAAATCCTCGTTTTTTGTTCGCCTAAAATTAATATTTGATTACAGTGAATTCATATGCAGTTGTTAACTCCAAAATGAATTTTAAAGAATTTTAAAATTAAAACACTTTTCTTTAGTAAAAAAAATAATGAAATAAAGTTCTAAAATCTATTATTTTCAATCTCAAATTTATAATTAATTAGTAATTATTATTATTAATTAATTATACGAGTAGATCTCCAACCATAAATAAATGCTTTCGTGCTCATATATATATGCTTTACCGACCACTCTGCAGATTATTCGGGATTTCCATGCAATCCGTTTGCAACGATAATGGGGAATTTTCCATTCTAATACCATTCAAAAAATTCTTTTAGACTTCAGAAATTTTTTTTAGGAAACATCTGAGTGACTATTATCAAAGCCTGTCAATGCAATGTGGATACAAATAAGAAACCAAAACAAGGGGAAGCCAGTCCTTTCCGCACTATTTTCCATTAGATGATGCGCACCGATTCGTCAAAGTGTAAAATTTTATAACAAGTTGTATAACAGCGTGGTTGAACGGCGCTCAAATGGAGAATAACGGTCAAAGTCGGGAGAGAAAATAGGAAAAGGGGAGAAAAAAGCCAAGAAGCTCTGCGCGCTTGTGTAATCAATAAACTCACAGTATCCCCCGCCACTGTGAAATACGTGGGAAAATTACCTTCGCGTAAAGCGGTCTGCAGCCGATAAGGTGGGTGGTCCCCGCAGGCACCCTTGGGAGGTTGGAAAGGTCAATGCCTGGATGACCACTGCTCATCCAGTCAAATGGAACACTGACCATGCACATCCCATTCCCCTAGCTAGCTACTCTTCGACTGTGAAGGATGGTATCTGTAGATTTTCCTTTTGCTAAAGATAACTGAAAATAATTGAGGTAAAAATTAAGAGATAGTTTTTTTTTATTCTTTAAAATATAAATGAATTCAAGGTATGTGCGTCTTCCGTTTTTTTTCATAAAGTAACACCCTTTATTATGAAAAGGCAAAAAATAAGTAGAATATTAGTATGGTTGTAATATAAGTTGAATCAATTTGCATAATCTTTGAATGATAACTAAAGATTTGTAGCATTCCCTGATATTACAAACGTAAATCATTCAATTCAAATCAAAAAATAATAACTCTTTGTAATAATTGTTTTGAAAAACGTGACTTCAGTCGTTTGAACATTAAATCCCAAATAAAAATAATTTGTAATAAATAAAGGAAAATGTCGACCACAAAGAGATAAAGCCAATCTGCCAGATAAATGTAATTTCTTTCTTTCTCCTTTATATTTATTAGGTTTTCAGCTGACTTCTGATTTCACTTTATTTTTCACCTATGAAATTTGAACCATATTTAACCTGAATGCCCCCCCCTCTATAAGGGGAACAATTTAATTATTCAAAATACACTCTTATATGAAGCGTATCGAAGATTGGAGAGTCTAATAAAAAAGAAAGCTCGCTCATGATTAAAAAAATTTGATAATATCCCTTTAAAACCTAAATTTAATTTCAGACCACATTATCTAACGAAGCCACAGTTTAATCTAAATCTAAACACAGTATTATCTACGAGCTAACATTAAAACAAAAACAAAAGAAATTTAAATAAATTCAGTAATATGACGAATTTCTTCTAGTTTCTATTTAGAGAAAAAGCTTTCAAATTTTAAACATATCAGTGATTATTCAGCAATGAATATATTTACTTATGATTTGAGGGAAGATAATTTTGGAACAATCATTTGAGAGAAGATCAACTGACTTATGTACAAAATAAAGGGGTTAAGAACCTATTTCAAAGAGGCTTCAGATACTTCTTTGCATATAAAATTGCCATTGTATATAAGATTTTGTTTTATCTTGTAGAATCCCCTTCAGATTAATATATTTCTAATCTATTCTGCTATATTATGTCGCATGATAATGAGCCTGCGAGAGGCTAGTAATAAGATTTTAATTTGCTTAATTAATCTTGTCTCTAAAATAGACAATTGCTTACCAAGCTGCTGCATAATCTTATTTTAATCTTCAAATTCCATCAAAGCAATTACCTATTCTACTAATTTTTTCGCAATAAATACTAATTTTTTTACATATATTTTGAAAGTATTTGATCTATTTATATTCTTGATATTTGTTTGATATTCAGGCTAGATGAAAAAAATCAAAACTATTTGTAATTAATTACAAAAAAATGTTGTTAATTTTCTCCTCTTGAAAAATTAAGTTATGTAATGTTGCTTGTGAAGAGACGATATTAAAAACATTCGGGCAGATTTCGATTAATGACATTCTAAATATTTAAAGCTATTTAAATAGATATTAAGCATAGAAAGTATCGGTTGTGATATTTTCTAATTTCTGTCTCTCACAATTCAAACGAAATATCTTTGATGCCATTACCGATTTTAAATATACCTGAAGGTATTTTGGGGACGAAAATCACATCTAAAGTTTATTTTTAATTTTATCCAGCTCGGGACCTACTGACACAGAAATTGCAAACGAGCTATACTGATATACGTGGATTCCTAATATTTGTAAACATCTGTTTTATATATGCTGTTTGTTGCAAACATTCAACTGTTGAAGCCTATCTCGAGCTCAGTCTAATGTCTACCAATCCAATCTCCAACGTGTCCTCCATTCATTGCGGGAAAAACCCAACAGAATAGGAACACAGAGCGATATGAGTCGTAATAATATATCACAGCACATGAAATACGATCGTCTTTTTTTTCCCTTCAAAAGCCAGAGAATATATTCACATGATGGATTGTCTACTGGTCCATTAAATTCGTCGAGTTTCATCAAAATCGCTTATAGATCTATATGTCTGTAAGAAAATAAGGAAAACTCTTGCTTTCATTGCAACGTGGGGAGGGAAGAAAAGGACACCCAATCTCTCCCTCCCCTATCCACCTTATTTGCGCTATCATACTTTTATGTAATAAATAACTGTTTTCTTATATTTCTTCCATTTTTTTTTACGGCGGCTGAGTATTTGCTTACAATAAACGCTAGGACTTATGTATACTTCCAGTTTCCTCAAAGAGTGTGCGTGTGCAAAGTGTGTCGTCGTTTTTTTTTTCATTACTTTTTACGTTGTTGTTGCGTTTCAGGCGAATGATTTTAACGATTTTAAAAGCATTTTAAAGTAATTTTCTTTCCGAATTTCAATGGTCGTGGGGTCTTGAGTTATATTCTAGGGTCTTATCAAAGACGTCGGTGTCATTTGTTTATTTTTATTGCCATCCCCCCTCTAATCGCGCTGGTGGTCTGGAGTGATGCATTTCGTATCTACAATGGCTAGTTTTCTGTGATTTATATCATATTTCGGGAAATTACGGCTGAAAAATTTAATACCAAAAGAAATGATGAATGTTAGCAGTATTAACTGGGTTACTCGTTACACTTGCTTCTAATATAAATCATAATCCATTGGATTTTTAAGTCATATTTTGTGAAAGTTGGGAAAATTTTGAAATGGATCTTTTGAAAATTACACTTTTCTTTCTTTTATGGTTCTGGAAGAGATGGCTATTGCAGTACTTTTGTGAAATTATTTAAAGTTCTAAAGTATAAATTCCACTTTAGTAGCATTATTATATTATTTTAAAACAATGTCATAAGCTTCAAACTTTAAAGAAACAACTTTAAATATTTTCCATCCATCTATATCTTCTATATCTATATCTATACTCTATACTTATAATAAAGCTCAATGTGTGTGTGTGTGCGTGTGTGTGTGTGTGTGTGCGTGTGTGTGTGTGCGTGTGTGCGTGTGCGTGTGTGTGTGTGTTGACGCTCTACAGACCAGACCGCTGGACCTACAGCTACCAAATTTGGTACATGTATACCTTGGAGGTCCGGAATATGCATTTCGGAGCCCTTTTTTCGAATTTTTAATTAGAATTTGAATTAATTAAAATTTAAGCGAAATTTCGACGTTTTTCCGCTATAACTTCCGAAAATATTATTGCACAAACATGATTTTTATATCAATTTAAAGATAAAAAAAATTAGCTTTCTAATGGTATCAGTTTTTTTAATTTATAATGTAAACTTCTATTTTTAATGAATTTTTAAAGAAATATTTTAACCATGTTTTTATGACGTGACTGGATAAAATAAAAGAATGACGGAAGTTCAAATAAAAAAAATATCATCGCAAAATAAATCTACAGAAACGCAACTTTCAGCACGTGACTGGATAAAATAAAAGAAATATAAAATGTGATATTTTCTTTGAAAAATAAATGCAAAGCAAAGGTTTCTACAATCGTTTGCAATTTCTATACCATTAACTCAATAAATCTTCTTTATTTACGGTAAACTTGATTGAATTTCGACAGGATATGCATTGAAATCCCGACCTAATGGCATATTTATGTAATCGTTTGCAATATCTGTATCATTAATTTAATACTTTTTTTCCCTTTCTCGCTTTCTTTAAAAAAACTTATTTAATATTTTGGCAACATCATCGAATTTTTTTTTAATATTTTGGAAGCATAACCGATGGTTAAAACTGACTGATTTATAAAATTAAAGAATATTACTAGGAAAAGGTGTACTTTTAGAACTTTCCGTCCCTCATCATAAAGAAAATACTAATTTCAGGTCAATCAATGCCCGGAATTACTTCAAGGCTAATGAATATGTGATTTAATTGAAAATTTTAGAACGCTTTACCCATGGCGAACCAGCTGGTCGCCAAAGGCGGCTAGTTGAGCAATAAAAGTATAAATAATTTCATAAGTATTTTTATTAATAATTAAAACACCCAAATGATAAACCAATTGTGAACTAAAAAAATATAACAGCATTTAAAAACATGCTCGAAATTCGATTATTATTATTTTTATTTTATTACATTCCTAAATTTAATTGCATTTTAACAACTGAATTATCTGATATCAAAATTTGGAAAATTAATAAATGCCACACAAATGAAATTAATTTCATGGTTTTGTATGTCATTTTGAAATGATTTTTAAATCTTTTACCGATTAACTATATGATTCATACTTTAATTAAAATTTTGAAAATTTAATTTAGGAAGAACAATTATTAAATGTTAATATATAAATCAAGTTTATATTTTCTTAATAGTTCCATAATTTTTATCCTGATGTAACTGAAGAATAGTGTGCAAGACTTTTGAAAAAAAATCTGGAAATTATTTCAAAGTGTTTCTATAAACACACACACACACACACACAAAAAAAAAACACCAATAAACACGAATAGGGATAACATTTCCTTATTAAACCTAAGATAAGTTTTTATCCTGGGATAATATGTTTGATCCTCAAGAAAAAATTATTTCATTTTTTCAAGATTTGAAATAGGTACTTGTTTATATAATTTTGTTGGAAACTTAACAATCATTTTTATATAATATTTGATTGTAAATAATTTAATCCACTTGTTTATTAAAATAAGATAAAATTTAATATATATATATATTTTCTTCTTTTAGTCGCTAGGATTATTTCTTTCTTTCATTTGAAATCCAAGATAAGTTTTGTTATGAATATGAACAAGTTGCGTAGAAACTTTTCTTTTAAAAAAAAAGAAAAAAAAGTGCTGTTTAGAGATATTTAAGTTGAAAGAGATTATGCTCGAAATAATTATATCTAAATTTCAAAATGTCCTTCATGATTTAATCATCTCAAATTTACTAAAGAATTGTTGATCATTAGAGTAAAATTTGAGTATTAGTAATCATCGAAAATCTCCAGTAATAGATATGAAATCTTATATACGAATCCATGATTATCGTAAGTTTCTCAACAAATTTTGGATATATATATATCAGTGATTTATCATTAGGTTTTTTATGGTCTTATTTCTATTATTAGGCATGGTAATAACTAAGTAAATGAAGAGCTAGATCTACCATATTCTAATGGTCACAAAATACTCGTTCGCTTGCAACCAACTCAGCAAATGCGTGTGGCAGAGATAAAGTTGAGGCTTAGATTACAATTGCTGATCGTGCCCAAGATAGATGGGGATCCATGGAAGACACAACACAGAAAACATCAATACATGCATTTATGAAACGAGGCATTCGAAAGAGGGCGATCATGTGACCTCCCATTAAGAGTCATTCTTCAGGCGAATGTCATGGCTCCACACCCCATTTTTTGGAGAAGGGGTGGAGTGAGGAGCAGTGGAGTCCCGAGAAGATAGTGAAGAAAACGATTCTCAGGATGAAATATATCCGATGATGAAATATTTATTAGCTATAGGAAAAAGGGGAGCGCGTGGAATTCCTCTGATTTATCTCATGGAATATATATTTTGGCTAGCTGGCTGGCCTTTCGTGGAATCTAAATTTCACGGCAATGTATCCAAAGAGGAATTCCAGACATTTTGTATCGGGATGTTGGCAGCAGCCCAGCATTTCGCTGGAAAATTGTGATGCGCCTATGAATGTTTGGATTTAAATATTATTTAAAAGTTAAGAGAAATATATTTTATTTAATATAAGAAATAGAAAATTTATATTAGATAAAAATATTAAAAGAGTAGGACAGATCATGTATCTTAAAATTCAAAGCACGGCCTTGAAGATCATTAAAAACGATTAAAATTTGTATTAGGAACCGATTTTCGTCTTTCATATAGCGTATTATTTTCCATCGCTATTCATTAATGTATACAAATAAAAAAATAATTTTATAAATTGTTTTAGAAATCTGAATTCTTAGATAAACTTTGTCCACGAAATTTATTTAATATAACGGTGGAATATAAGGAAGGTCTTAGGACAATAATTACATATTAAATTTAATAGTTAAAATTGTTTCCTGATGCGGTAAAGCATTTAGTGACGCCACTCCTGTTAAACGGAAATATTATAGATGTTTTAAGTCTTTTTATTAATTTATTTTTATCTTTGAGTAACTGTTGACAATATTTAATTATATTTTGTATAATTTAAAAAATTCTAAATAAGTTTTAAAATTCAAGATTTCGATAGTTTTAAAATTTATTTGATCAGATGATATTCTTTTAATTAAAAATAATCGACCTAAAATAATCCTGAATAGCACCTATTATTTCAGTTATTAGAAATAGCCGTGAAAAGGTTCATTAAAAACTTTTTTTAATACGCAATTGTAAAGCAAACAAGAGATGGAAAAAATCAACAATGTAAAGGCTTTTTTTTATGTGGTAGAATTTGAAACAATTTCACAGTTTTCATGCCTCTGTAATTTAAATGTATTGTCAAGTTTGAATAATATCCCGAGTTACATTATTGTTCATTACAGTGTAGCGAACAATGGATAATAAAAGAAAACATAAAACAGTAAAGTGGCGATGACATTTTTCATATTTTCAAAATGTTTTTCTATTTTTTCAACTATGTAAAAATGAAGTGAGTTTTTTCATCACGAAAAATTATTTATACAATATCTCTTTAAGGTGCTATATCATTTCTCGTTCAATTTCTTTAGATTTTATCTTGTTTTCATGATTTAAAAATCATACATATCGTGATATTATTCTGACAAATAAATTCGCCAAGATTTGTGCTTTCTTTATTGAATTTGATGCCAATAAATTTAAAATAGACTTTCCTGTCATATATCTTAGATTAAGGTGTTTGATATTAATTACTCATTCTGGATATTACGAATTTCTCTCGATTTTTAAATCTCCCAAATAAGACATTATTCTGAAAAATAAACTCGCCGAGATTAACGCTTCTATTATTGAATTTGATGCCAATAATTTTCAGATTTTATTCATGCCAAATTTTATTTTATATGGATTATATCTTCCTTAACATATCTTAGATTAAGGAGTTGTCATTCTGATTATCACAAGTTTGTCTCGATTTTAAAATCGACAAAATAAGATATTATTCTGAGAAATAAGTTCATCAAGATTTTCATTTATCATTATTTTCTGGAATTTATTTGCATTTTATTGCTTATTATTAATTATCATTTAAAGTACCAAAAAATAAATTTTTTAATAAGAATCGAATCATTAAAGTACGAAAAAAACTGTTGACTTCCAAGTTTTAAAAAGTTCAGAACTATTCCATTTTTACTCAAGAAGCATGAATATTAATTAATACCGCGAAAAACATTTTCTTAACAATAAGGGTGGAAAATACATTTTCATTTACTAACTAAATGGTAGAATCAGTTATAAATGATATCCAGAGAATGGAGGATTCAAAACTTATCTGATTCGTTTCGTTTAAGTTGAGCGTACGACGTCACGCTACCGTGATTCTAAGATCAATTGATCTTTTTTTTATACGTCGTTCAGCCCATTTTTATATTTTTTATTTTTCTTTTCTTATTTCGGTTGTAAGGTCAGCAGGTCATATGTCCAAGCAATTGTTCTGAGACTTTATCTTACGCAATATACTTGGACTCTGATTAATTTTTCGGGGACCGCTAAAAAATTTCATTAAATATTAAATTATAAATGATAATATTTTCCAAATTAATCTCGGATTAAACAAAGATAAAAACTATATATGAAATTTTATTGAATTTATTATTTATTAAATTAAAAGTATTTGAAAATTGTTATAAAGTGATGCATATATTATCAGATTTGAAATGCATATAGAATAATTGTTCATACACAATTCTATTAATAATATGATGAAAGCTATTTTATTTTCACCTAAAGTTTCTTCACCAAGATTTCAATTAAATTTTTAAAAAGTTAGTTTAAAGCTCAAATAATTTATATTCAGTTGGAGCCAGCAAATGATCAGCTAATTTATTTAGCGGTTGACAAAAATTTTAACAAAATATTTAATATGTACATAATAAAGAATATGATACTCGCATTGAATTATTGAATTCTTAATCAGGAATGAAGTGAAAGCATTAAGTAATTTGAAATTCAAAACAAAAGTAATTAATTAAAAATGCTTCAATGCCTCATATTTCCCTTTTATTTTTATAGAAATTAAAATAATAGTAAATGTCCCAAATAGAATGTGTTATCTAATTATGAAATTAAATTCGTAGATCTAGGGGTTATCTCAATGAATTTTATAATACCATGCTGTTTGTTGTGCAGTGCAACTTTATAATTAAACTATCTATTATTATGAGATTTTATTAAAATTATTATAATTATTATAATGAAATTGCTTGAAAATTATTATGAACTTCACTCTATTTTTTATTATTCCACTGTAAACTTGAGTTTTGATTATAATGAGTATTAATCTAAGAGTTCTGTAGCTAAAACTAAAAATATTCATGTACAAAATAGTAGTTAATATCCTTCGTTCACTGAGATTTTGAGTATCATAAATTATCTTTTATAATTACTTTAGACCTTAGAGGATAATTAAACAAAGATATATCGTTCTCTTCAAAAATAAATTAAAGTAATGATTAAAAAGAGCAATTTTTAAGAAGAAAAAAATCTGTATGGTAATTAAATTAGTATCTATTAAAAGATATATATTTAAAATTTTTAAATGGGAAAAAATAATTTTTTTGCTATAATATTTTTAGAAGTTATGATGGAAAAATATTAAAATTCCTTTAATGTTTAACTTATTACAATTCTAATAAACTTTTTAAAAAGATTTCTCCTAAGTGCACAATTTTACCTTTCAATCTATATCTATGATTAATTTAGTAACTCTTGATTTAAAAGTTCTGTCCTATATAGCTCCTACTTCTACAAATTCTGAGATGTAGACACATCTTTCTTTATTATTAGTTGGGATTAATTAAAAAAATTAATTTCATGGAATATTTTCTTTTATTCTAACACGCGATAAACACTTATAGCATCAATCCATTAATTACTGGGATTCACCTCTAATAACGTTGTTTCCTAATAGCCTAATAGTATTTATTATGGGCCAAGTTCAAGAGTTTCCTAGTAATTTTCTTGTTAATAATTACAATTGCACTTGAGTTACTTATTGACTTAATTAAATTGTGTTAGTTTAGTCTTATTTTAAAGATTTTTTTTAGATATATCAGAAACTTTTTTTATATATATTTTAAAACAACTAATAGGGGTATTCATTATTTTCCTTTGTAAGGTTATTGTATGATTTCAAAGCACTTGCAGTGTATAAACAAATGCCACCCCTTATGCATATTATATCCATACTTTGAGGAAAATAAAACTCTTAAAAAACCACCAAAATAGCATCTAATGCCTGCAATTCCATTATTATTTAGATAATACCATAGCTACAAAGAGGTAAGAAGGTAGATATTCAGTATTAATAACGTTGCGAGAAAATAAAAACCTGTATAAAAAGTATCATGCCTTATCCCTAAGTGTAGCAAGATCTATGAAAAAATAGTAACAATTGATGCTTTTTTAGTTTTGCCTCTTAACTCTTTTGCCCATCTTTTCTTTTTAATTATCGAATGCCAAAAGCCACGTTCCATTCAATGCTTTGAACATTTATTAGAATACACTTGCATAAATATTCAAATATTTCTTTTGTGCAAATATATTTTAATTCATTCGTCAGTTAGCAGTAATATAATTGCACAATTTGTTCTAGCAATTTGGAGACGGTCCCTTTTATCAAAAAGGTTTTCGCGACAGACGCAGAAAATTGGGCTCTTTTTTTAAAAATTTTTGTTTACAGCAGCGATCATGCTGAATTGCCATGCGTGAACGCTTTGTATGTAATATCTACACAATGCTGATTACCATCTGGCTTTATAAGAGGCACGCGTTCGTATATTGTCTGTCGCGTAATAGCCGAGCATCCATTTAGACACGATTTTCTCGCTATTGAGCTATTCGTAACGGTGAAAGTGCTCTGACTATCTCTTTCTTGAAAGTTATTTTTAGTTACTGTTGATTGATGACGACTGCTATGAAATGCTTTTCTAGGAATAAAGAAAATTATTTCAACTTTTCAGAGAATTCTGGCTTTTATTTTTTATAAAGCATTAGTGAAAATCATTTCCTTCACAATCATTGAAATATGTCCTTATTCACTTAAATTTTTGCTTTTATTTTCAGTTATATTTTAATTATGAAATGTAGGTTATAACTGGATTGTTTAATTAGAGTAATGGAGCATTTGCATCTCGTTTGTAGTTTTCAAATTAATTGGGAACTGTAAATTAGTTTTTTCAAGTATTTCTACATTAATAATTAGCACGAATTAATGCATACAACAGAAAATTAATTTTCTATTTAGTTTTCTGAAAGAAATTTAAATATCTTTTATTTGTTAATTCGTATCGAATGCAAAACAAATTCTTAAATAGTTATATGAAAAATTATCACAAAAGACCACAAAGGTAATTAAAACAGTTTAGTTAAATAACTAATTAAATATTTAAATAATTTGACAAAGTTTTACTAATAATCTGAAATAAATAAAAATTGATAAAGAAATTGAAATAAAAATTTCTTTATGGAAATATTGTTGAATCGGGAAAACAGCAGTATGAAAATTATCACAGTATTTTTTTACATACTAGAAATTTCCCACAAAGAATTTAGGTAAAATCTTTTTTTAAATATACTTTATCTATAGTATTGTTAGTAAACTTTTTTAGATCATTGGAGATTTTTAAAAGAAATGCTAAATACTATTAGATGCTGATCCATCTTTAAAAAGTAAATTTTAAACAAATTTTTGGGGAGTTTCTCATTAAGTGAATCTCGACTTTAATAGATCGTTGAGGATGAAACTCGAAATTTCGAATAAAAATGAATGTTTTGTTTTGTTTAAGCCGTAATTCTTTGATTATGTCTAAAAAAGTAGACAATGAATAATATGCAGAAAAATTTTAGTTCTTTGATTTTAAATTGAAATGAAAATTAAATTTACCATAGCCAGAAACAAAACAAAAAAAAAACAAATGAGGGAGAAAGACAGTCTTTTTAAAATGTTTTCTTTAGTTTCATCAGGTCTTAGTTAGAAATAGCAATATTATGTTAAAAAGGACCTTCACAATTATGAACCAGGGTTAGATGGCGAATACAAAACGAACCACTCTCTCTAAACTTCTCTCCCAAGCCCGTGACGATATTTGAAATTAACAAGCATTAGATTTTCTAACATATCTTTTCTACAACGGAATCAGATTTTGAGTTTGGAACCCTTCAATCCAATCTAAGTTCAATCATACTAAGAAACCATCATGACCTCATGTTTCCTGCTTTGTTTAACTTTAAATGCTACCATAAGCTTGTGAATTTCTAAAATGTAAATTACAAAAATTCGTTTTTGATTTACAACCCAAATATAGAATAAAGGAGATATTTCTTCTACATTCTGCACATTAGATAGGAATCTTTGAGATCAACAGTTATTAATGAATCTGATATAAGAATTCAAATGCTGCATCCAGTCTAAGTTACATTCATTATAAATATGCATGATTGTTTTTAAAACTTGAAAATTCAAAAGCCCCAGTTTTAAATTAGATCCAAAGTTTTAAATGAATGATGGAAAATGATGAAAAATATTATTCATCGAAAATGATACAAAAACATTATTATAAAAATTTCCAGGTTTTGGCAATACATAATGATTCAGATATATATTTGATTGATCCTTAAATTAAATTTCCGCGTAATATTAAATAGAAAAGATTTCAAACTTAAGAACACTGTTTTGAAAAAAAGTTATTGTTTGGAAGGAAAAAAAAAATATTGAAGTCTATAAGATATTAAAAGGCTCATTTATCACTAGAGAGGGAATATTGTCATTAATTGCTGACGAATAATTCGAAGGTAATGAAAGTCTGGTTGTTTCTTAAAAGTAGTTTAATGCTTCAGAGCACATACATAATGGATTATTCAGGAAACTCTCATTAGTTAAAAATCTGTTGATTAGAGGTTGCAAAAAAAAGCAAAAACCCTGTTGCTGTAAAAATGAATGAAAGTGCGAGACACCGATGTAAAGTTATGATTAAGCAAAAAAAAAGTGCTTTAACAATAATGAACTAAAATAATAATTCGGCTTGCAGTGTTAATTAATGTAATATTCATTACTGTTTTTGTTTTCAAATATTATTTTCGTGTCAGTAAAAAATTAATTAATTTGTTTAAAATTTATTCATCTATGGTAATAATAAAGCGTAATAAGAGTGTGCTTGCGTATGTATATATATTGGTGTGAGAAAATGTGCCACTAAGATCGATTTTTTTAATAGTAATTTAACTAAATAAAAACTAGGTTGCTGTTTTTCCTATAATACTTCCAAAAATATTGTAACAATTTTTTTTCATCTTTTTAAAATTTATATAAATATTTGTATTTTTAATGATACCAATTTAATAGCTGTTTTCATACAATGGGTCTTACAATGAAAAAAAAACTACATTTTAAATTATACATTCATTTATTGGTTAAAAAGGAATATTTTACCCAAAATTTATGAATAAAAAAAATCTTTCTTTTTTATTGGTATATAATCTGCTATAGAAGCTTTACTATTCCGTTGTCACGTATCATGGAAGTAGCTAAAAAGTTGAGACTAAAAGTTAGACATTTCCTTCTCTTTCCTCCCCTAAATAGTTGTAAAGCAATAAAGTAATCGTAATAAGAAAGGAAGATAAGTAATTGAAAAAACAATTCTCAGAAATCTCCCAGAAAATAATAAAAAAAATGAGAAAATCGAATATTAATTTTCTTAGTTTAATAAAGGCTTCATGTGATGTAAATTTACACAATGTAGCTGGAAAGAATATTATACAAACCACATTTATTATTGTAAAATGCATCTTTTTCCTATTAAATAAGTTCAACATTTTTACTTTGAGATGGACAGTTGCATTGATAAATTTGCTTATTGATTAGTTCATTGCTTTGGAGAATGGCTGCCTATTCAGTGTGATGTAAATGATAGGCAGTTTATGTAACTTCTTTGCTTATTAGTTGGATGGATTAGGAGATCCCGCTCCATTCATTGTGAAATAAGCGGATCGACATCAAATCTGTCACCTCAATTTTTTAATCTCCCTTTTTGAGGTTCAATGTCTGGTTCTTTAATATAGAATATAAGGATTTGGAGCTCATTAAATCATTGGACAACACTCACATTACAGTGAAATGAATTGGTGGGATGGTGTATTAAATAATATCCCCTTCATCTTAATTTGATTCATCCACATATATATCATGTGTTGTTAAATGATATGTGTACCTGGCAAATTCATCAGATAAATTACTCCATATTTCCATAATCTAACATCAGACATCTTATAATTTGAGGTAAAATAGAATAAATAGAGGGGGGGGGGGCATGTCAATGGACATTTTGTTGAATAGACTATCTATCTATATACAAAACTTTAAAGTGCAAAAAAATTGCTTTTATTACTTATTGTCGAAAGACAACAATCAATTGTACAAATGTCAAACCATCGTACAAATCACATACTACTTTACTGAACGTTGTTAGGGCAGCATTGAATTGAAGAATTTGTTTAGCTAATTAATGGAACTTTTCTAAGAATAATGGAAATTTTTAAGAGGAATTTCACCAAAAAAATATGAAAGAAATCTAAAAAAAAAGCTTTAAACAGAAAGTTTATTCGAGCGTGAAAACAAGCTTAACTGTCGCCATATGGATAATCGCTTTTACTTTCTTAGGAAAATTATCTTACAAAAAAGGTCTTTGTATTATCAAGAATCCTTTGTATTACTCAAAAAAATTACCTGTTAAATGATATTGATTACATTTAATAAAACTTTTTTCCTTTAATAATATTTTTTTATTCAACTTATTACATAAGCTGTTACAGTGTTTTTAAATGCCAAGATGAAATTGAAATTCATCCATCCAAACATTCAATCGTTTACTACTAACTCTGGATGATGTTTCCCTTTCTCACTTTTACTTCACAGTATATAAAATTTTAATTTACATTAATTTGATTTAATTGAATTCCCAATTTTCAGTTGTATCAAGTAACGAAATAAAACATTTTTAAAAAATTATTTAAAAATACATATAAATTATTTATATGTATTTTTTATATTTTCATATGCATTATTTATATTTATATGTATACTAACCGGCAAATGCGACTGTTTTGTTGAATTTCATCAAAAGAATTACAAAATTAATATTATCCATATTATTTCAGCAAATGTCGCGCCTCCCTATTAAAAAAAAGAAATTTCCTGCTTTTTTACGATGTTTGGATACAATTTTAATTTGCATTAAGCTGATTTGATTAAAATCAGATTTTCAGTGGTAAATTTTTAAAAAAAAATATTTAAGAATCCATATTATTATCTAAATTAAGCATTTAAAAGCCTAAGAAAATCAATAATCTGGGCGAACATACTGACCGACAAAGGCGGCTAGTTTGTTAAATTTATTAAAACAGTTTCAAAATTAACATTTTCTATATTATTTTAGCTATTGCCAGGTCTTCCTTTAAAAAAAATCCTGCTTTTTACGATCTGTGGAATTCCTACGCGGTGACCACTCTAGCATTACGGAATCGGCATCCGTGAGTAATTCAATAAATCCAGTCTGTGAATGGTCAGTGAAAGCGTGTTCGCGTGACCTCGTCCACTTTCTCTCGTACCTTACTCCCAGCCCATCCAACAACAAACTGCATACTACGGTACATGCACAGATAAAAAAAAACGAAACATGTAACCTTTCACCGAGATTTCGCGTGACATATCAAGCTCGTTTAGTAACATACAGATCGTACTGATTGCGGATGTTGTCTTCATTTCCCCCTTACATGGCCGACACCCCATAAACCGTCTTCATTTGCATGCACTAGCATGACTCTATAATTGAAAATGTATCAGCCAGACATAGCTGGAAAGTTTTTGACCTTTATACGTTATGAATTGATTTCCTAAGTTAAAAAAAATTGGCATGATGGAACTTTTAACTTTATGTTTGATATTTTTTTATTTTATTTTCTGATCAAAACCACATGATTTTTATTCTCTGGATACTTAACATTTAAATGCTTAAAATGACTGCATACTTAGAAATAAATTGAATATTTAAAATTTCTTTAAAAGAAAACACATAAAACAGTCGTTTCTTCAACCTTTTTGAACTCTCTTTTCTTTAATTTAACTCGACTTGTTTCCAGTTTTCAAAGATCAAGTTTTGCAATCAATTTTTTTTTTTTACTCACTATACAGGCGTATTGAAATGTTGCATATCTGTGTATTTATAATGAAAATACGCTAAATTATTGTTTACAGAATTTACTTATTAGTTAATTATCTGCTTAGGAAATCCTTTTTCAAGTTAGGGATACCAGCTACTATTGCACCTGAGAGACAGCGTATCTCAAGATTGAAAACAGAAACAAGTTAAACGTAAAAAAAAATCCACTTGGGTAAAATATAATAACAAAAGTACCTTTTTAAAAGCTCATATTCTTTCTCAAAGATTCACATTTATTTAATTTTTCAATTTTTCCACTAACTTCAAAAAAAGATAGAACCGAATAGAAGTAACTGAAGTGTTTGTTCTTTATTAAAACAAAATTGACTTTGTCATAACTTCTATCATCATACTTTTGTCTTTTAAAATAAATCCTTTAATTAAATTTAAAATATTATTTTAATCATAATCTGAATAATTCCTTTAAACTGAATATTTTTCTTTCGTGATTTTTAATTTGTTTTCAAAATGTATTAGTATAATTAAGCTATTTTCTTTTTTTGAAAATGCAGAAAGATATACATTTTAATAAAAAACATCGCTTAATTTGCTTTAAAAAATCAGAAAAGAACACTTCATTGAACACTTTGATTTCCAAATTACCACTAAAAATTAGTAATTTTTTGAGATTTCGTTGTTTTATATGATAATTTTTTGACTAACAAATATATTTAACCTCTTAATCAGATGATTTAATCTACTTCGGGCATATATTGTTGTTTTAATCATATAAGAATATTAATAGCATCTTATATATTCAAGTGCTTGTTTACTTGATTTTTTTGTCTTCTAATTTAACTACTACTTTGGTTTCTCCATTGACTTGTTAATAAAAATTCCCAAAATGGGTTTAGTATTTTATTTAATGATAATTTTTTGTACAAGCAGTATTTGAAGAAGATGAATGTTATTGACTTCTCTCTTTTTCTAATGCTCTTCCTATGAATTTGAAAACATTTATCGCAAAATAATAATTTCAATTATACAATGCCTAATTATATGTTTTTGGAACTAAAGTTTATATCTATATCATTGGTTCAAATAATGAACTTTCCTGATTTAACTATGCTATTTTGAATTGACGTCTCTTATTACAATAGATATATGAAATTTTAACATCCAATTTAATATTATAATTTCACATAGGGATTGTAACATTTACTAAAACTGTTTACCGCATAAAGCTATTTTCGCTCTTAAAAATTGAATAAATAAATTATAATAGAATATCTAGTATAAAAACCATGATATAAAATATCTTGATGCATCATGATAATGTTTTAAATTTCATTGATACGTATTCTCTTCATGTGGCTTTACAATTCCATTCTTTGCATTCTGTTCATAACTGTATTTGCATAAAAATATTATAGAATAGATAAAGTAAAATTGATAAAGAAAAATTTTGTGTTGTTGAATCTCTGTTCGAAACAACATAAAATCATAATTATATAAGCCTTATTAATCTTTGCTCTCTTCATGAAAGTTGTCATTTAATTTTTTTTGCATTTTATTTTTAACTATTATTACATAAGGAACATCAAAGAATGTATATGACTAGGCATCTGTCTATAATCGTGAGGATAAATAAAGACTGCAGGAAGGTTCATTAACATTATTATTTGCTCAGTTTACAAATAAATAAGCTTATGAGAAATGAAAATTCTTTTAATTCTAATATATTAGAATATTATCAACATAGAGTTATATATAAATGATAGGCTCCTTATCTTTTTTTTCGTTTATTTATTCTTCATATTATTTATAAGTGTTGAGTCCCTATTCAAATAATATTATAAATGTAGATACAATTATTATACAAACATAAGTCATACTTAATAATTAAGTAATTAAAGTTAAATGACTTGAAAAAATTAGTAAAAAATAAATCATTAACATTTTCTTTAAGTTAAAAAAATATTAGAAGAGTTAAAAAATTATTTTGAATTTTATGCGTAATTTATTAATCTAAGCTGACTGGTTTTTCGCATTTGCGTAGGACAGCAAAATGTTCTAAATGCTTCACTATAAAAGTTAAAAGATCGGCTAAATTTTCATAAATAAAAAAATGTAATTAATAATTTTAAATGATCACTTCTCAACAAGCATCTACTATTCATAAAATAATTATGTGTCCAATATGGTAAATCTACGTCAAAGCGTCCTTTTTATTGATGTTTTGTACGATTTTCTCATTATGCATCATTTATAGTGTAAGTTACAGAAAGTACACCAACCTATAGAAATTATAGTGTAAAAATAAAGAGAAGAAACCAAAAATTTGAAAAAAAAAATGATATAATTTTCTTACCTCTCTCATACACGTACAGAAGCAGTAGGTCGTGTAAATAAACAGAATGAAAAAACGTTCTTATGAATAATTGAACCTCAGGGCTTGTATTAAAAAAAAAAGTGTCGGGTAGTTTTTTTTTCCTATTCTGTACCATCCAAGACACACCCATGAGTGCCTGCATTGAGAGGGGAATGCGAGATATCTTTTGACAACTCTGAGGATACGCCCGGGTGATTGTGGGAAATACAGGAATTTAATAATACTCTCTTAAAAAAGAACTTTTACAAACAATAAAGGAAAGAGAAAGTGGAAAATCCTCAAAATGTTGGTACTGGAAGACAATATATTGCAATTTTACAAGGGCCAACTCACAAAAACTGCTAGAACAAGATATGTTATAAATTATCTGGTGATAGACGTAATTTTGAAGTATTGCATATATCGACAATTTGAATATGATTTCTTAAATGCCGAATTATAAAAAAAAACTGGAAGTTTTAAAAATATATTGGTAAATTAAAGATCATATGATAAGTATATCATCATGGTATATTCAAGTTAACAGATCTCAAAATTCGCATTCGTAAATTGGCTACATTTCTAGAAAATTCAGTTCTTTTTACTGATATTAACTGATTTCAGCTTATATCAAATCACATAAATTAGGACATCGCAGAGATTAGAACTATAAACTTTTGAAAAATCACTCCAATATAAACTCTGAGGGACATTTTAATTGCTTAATTGTTACTAAAGAAGTCCATATAATAAAATTTAAGCATACAATTGCTTTTTATAAAACTGGCATTAAAAATAAACAGCTTAAAAATATCTGCTTTTAATGTTATATAAAACGAAAAATAATTTTATCAGCTCATTACAACGCTTTTTTTTGTGCATCAAATTTTTTTTATAAAATAGTTCGAAGCTTTATATTTAGAAGTTAAAAATATTACTTATTTACATGCATGCATGGCATTAATCATTTAGTTATTTACTGAATAAGGTATAATCATTGCTATGATTTTAATTATTATTATTATTTATCCTTTTTAATATAATCTCCGTGTCATTGCAAGTAAAACATTTAGCTGACTCAAGAATACGAAGTGAAGGTAACTCTTTGTCATGAAAATAAATATTAATTTGTGTTTTATTTCATATCATTTAAAGAAAATAACCATGTTTATGGTATTTAATATGATCTTCTCAATAATTTTCATTCTTCATTTCTTACTAAATTAAGTTTTATAATTTGAAAAAATACCAATTAAAATGTTCTATTTGTTTGAAAAATATGTGTCTTAAATTTTTAAGGAAAAATTTTCACTTCTCATATAAATTGTTAATGAATATTTCCTTATTATATATTTAAATGAAAACATGATTATTACTCTTATAAATTGTATATCATGTAATTATTTATAATATATAATTTAATATTATACATTATAAATAAATACGCTTTTATTTACACTGAGTTAAATTTCATTAAGCTTTGAAATGCACCTCTAATTTATGTCTAAAGTCTTTATTCATGCGTTCAAAGATCCTTTTTGAATATTATTTATAATTTAAATAATTGTTTATGATTATTTTTGGTTTCTAAATTAAATCCACATTCTATGATTATTTTATTTGAATTAAAACTGAAAAACCAGTCATTTTTAAAAAAAATCATATTAAAATTATTTTTATTAAAATAGCGTAAAAAATATTTCATTTTACATATAAAGCAATAAAAAGAATCTCAATCTGTAATTGTAAAATGTTCAAATTCTCTTAATTCAAAAAATTATTTTAAAATTAACCTATTATTTTACCTCTTTTCCTCTTCAAAATAAACTTCCCAATTAAGACTTAACTATCCAATATTTTTCGGCTTACAGATGAAATATTCAGTCATCAAATCGAAATAAAAGATTCAATATTTGAATAGATATAAAAATTTCCATCTATGGCTAACTGCTGCATCAAATCAACCGCATCGAAATGCACAAACCTAGTCGACACTTGAGAATTTCAGTATGAAAAAAAAAGGGAGAAAAATCGCATCTCCAAAATGCCTCCATTCTAATCGAAAGCAGTTCAGCAGCAAATCATGCGACGCCAACTGCCATTTCCATCAACGGCGAATCCGCCGGGCTCTCTGCGGCCCCAAAACTGATCTCCGCCGCGGAGGAGCTCACACCGTTTCCCGTCTCACCACGGCGAGCTTCCTTCTCCACCGATCGCATCCTTTTTCAAAAAAATACCTCCCTTTACCATTTTTATTTTTTTATTTTTATTATTACGAATGACTTTACGGTTGTTTGAGCTCTCCTCTCTCCTTCGCTGTGCAGACGAGAAATTGTGAGGGGAAATTTGGCTTCCGTGTGGGGAAGACTTGCGTTGAAATGGGTGTATGTTTGTAATCTGGTTTCGGTGCGCGCATTCGTCTGGTGAACGTCGTAAATATGCATACTCTGTGATTGCATAAGTATGAATGGAGTTCGATCGTTTTCTTGAATTACTGTTTTAATTATTTTGATTTTAATTATTTGAAAATAATTATTCGAGAATTAAAAAAAAATTTAAAAAATCACCATTACATCTTGTTATGTTATTTAACAAAGGAACTGAGTCCCGAATAGGATCGAATAAGATTAGCGAAAAATTAAAAAGAAACTAACTAAGCCTCATCCAGTTAAACTTTCAGAAATAATATATTAAGTAAATATAAATATTTTAAGTATGCATTATTTGTGATTGCCTAAGTATGAATGGAGTTCGATCGTTTTCTTGAATTAATATTTGAACTATTTTAATTTCAAGTTTTATTTCTTTTTTGAAAATAACTATTCGAGAATTCATTAAAAAAAAGACAAAAATCCCCATTACATCTTGTTTTGTTATTTAATATACTCATCAGAGGAACTCAGTTCCAAATAGGATCGAATAAGACTAGCCAACTAAACATCATCCAATTGAACTTTCAAAAATAAATAAATATTGTAAAAATTGCATAATTGTCCTTATAACTATAAATGCTAATGAGAGCAATTGGATTAAATGAATGAGGCAGTAACAATAGCCAATTGAGTCATCAACTTTTTAAAACTTCATGGCCGAAAAATTATTATTATGATATTAATTAATTAAATTTGGTAGAGGCACTTAATTAATAATTTTTAATCATTAATTACTGCATCATCAGATTTTTTATTTCTTATAATATCTGTATTTATCTTTTTTTGATTAATAAAAAGT
>JAPMOQ010031668.1:794947-813708 GCA_026543055.1 Argiope trifasciata
TGTGTGTGTGTATATATATATATATATATATATATATATATATATATATATATATATATAACACAATTTTATGGTAATATTGCGATTAAAATATTAACTTAAAATTGTACTTATGTTTCAGCAACAGTTAACATCCTTTTTTACAACAAACAATCATTCTAAAATTATTTTTGCTAAATCCTTTTCCCAATGATACTCAATGAATGATATATTAAATTTATATGCGATATAGTTAAACTTGGTATATAAAAATGACTCCCTTTTGGAGGGAGGAAGAGATGAAAGAATCCCAATTTGCTGATTAGTTAGCCCGGGCGGTGCAGCCATTTATTCCGCGGAAAGGTTTCTGTTCTCGCTGCTCGCAGAGGCACGCATCTGCAGAGCTTCAATCCTTTCTCTCGTAGAGAGCGATTCAATTTGTTTGCCACCCACTGGCGCATTAATACACCCGGACACGGAATTAGCATTCACTTCCATTGAAAAGAACTCTTTGTTTTGAGCGGCAGGATGAAAAGAGGTGGTGCGGTCGCTGGTTCGATAATAACGCAGGAAAAGCTGGAATTAAGCTTTAATAGGCGGTTCGTTTATCCTTTGTTAAACGGAGGGTATAATTGGTAGAACTTTTGTTGATTCGCTCAAAGAGATTTTCAATGAGATGCTGTTAAGTACACTCTCCCCGCTTGTTTGGCTTTGCGGATGATTGATCGCACCAACAACTCGTCCTCGTTCACTGGCAATGAGAACTTTTCAGCAGGTTTGAATATCTAATGCATAGAAAATGCAAAATTTAATCTACTGGAAAGTTTTTTTGTTTTGGAAAAATAAAGTGTCAGAGAATCGCATTTATCAAGCCACTTTTCGAGTTTCCAATAAAAAGAACCTTATTTTAGAGCCCCGATGGTATTCGTTTTGAAAGATAGGTTCAAAGTGATTGTTGTAAAAGGTAGCCGGGATAAAAATGACGAGTTAAAAGAATGTGAATCTGGAATCAAATAATCGATGAAGCATTCTTTTATTTCTTGCTTCGCTATGGAAGAGATCGAATATCAATGACATATGGATGTTTAATTTGTTGTACTACTCGCCTTAGGTGACCAGCTGGTGCACCGAGAATATTGATTATATTTCATTTTAATTCATCGTTTACATACAAATTCTTCTATTCAGGTTTATGTCAAGTCCTATATTAAAATCATATTAATTTTATTACTTAAATATGTTCTATTTAATGTGCACATGAACTTCCGTAATGGAGACCTGTCCCCTGAAGTCCAACTTAAAAAAGTAAAGCTTTAATAATTATTCTACCCGATTTCAAGGTGGTAAAATAAGTATTACTATAGAAACTTTGTTGCATTGGATAGATAGCATTGTTAATCAATCTCGATGTTAAAAATTAGTTGTGCAAATTTCATTTGAGCATTTCAAAGGGCTTGTAATTGTGTGATATTTAAATAAACAAATTTTGCTTAATATATATATAGATATATATATAAATATTGATACTTAATATAAAAAAAAATATCTAGAATGCATTTCCTTCCGTTCCTTTCCCCATAAAACAAAAAGAAGACTTGCATTTTTCGAAGAAAACCCCATAAACTCAGAATAGTTCATTTTTTCTTTTCTTGCATCTTATCTCAATTACATTTTATAACGGAGTTCCAGAATAAAGAAAAAAATAAGAGACAAAAAACATACGAACTAAGCCAGTCGAAAAGATGCTCATAATCTCTTCCATCATTTGTAGGCGTACTGGGTAATTAATGTTGCGTGGGACAACATATTTGACTCGCTTAATGGAGCTCTTCATGCAAAACTCGGATTCGGTTTCGGCAAGGCTCATGTCCGGGACACTGACTCTCAAGAATCGAGTTTCGGTTGTGTATCTTTGGAAGAGGCGCATCGAAAGAATTTAATTTGCCGACATGTGATTTAAAAAATGAAAATAACTAAACAAATCAAGTAGTGGAAAAAAATAGGTTAGATTTAATTGGATTTGTCGAGATAGACGACTTGGAATGATATCATATAGTGACTTACTGGTGTCATTTAATTTACTAATTCAACCACATTCGTGGCAGTTATTATTCTTGAAGAAGTATTTCAGCAATTTGATATACTGTGTTTGGTTTTAAATTTATTTCTTTATTACAATTTGAGTTAAATTAAAATAAATGTATCTCTCTTTTCACTAAAAGTGTCAAAATGTCACTGAAATATCTATTCACTTTTTGGCGAAACAACCCCGTTTTGAATATCGATTATTCACTATTTTTTTTTTCGTTGACATTTTACATTATTTCTAATCGCATATAACTCTAAATTAAAATGAAAATCTAGCTTGACAAGTTAGCAATCAAGCACAAACTGCTTTTTGAAGTCTGACTGAGATTTCTTCGACTTTAATTAAACTTAGTTTAATGAAAGAGGCATTCATTTTTCTGTTAATAAAATGCTGATTATTAATGTTGATAAATTATTGATTATAATAAACCGTTAGAAGGTTTTTTTTATGCTATTAATGATTTCTACTACAATCGTATAGAATGTTAACAATTTCTTTTTAATTGTTCGAATAAAGAGGAAAATTTTTTTAGTTCATCTCCCCCCTTTAAATATGAGAGTTCATATCATATTTGCCTTATTAAAGTTAAATGCTTTGATAAATTATTTTTATCAGAGATATTTTTCTACAGAAATTTTTTTAATAAAAAGTTTTACTTTTTAAATTTCTTTCATAGCGATTAATACATTTCTATCAGTCTTCGTATGTGTAGTAAAAAATAGATTGTTAGCATCTCTTAATCAAACCAAATAGATTGCTTTTTATAAATAGCATATAATCAAAAACTTCTCTAAAAATAAATGTAAAAAGATAAAAATAAATTTATAATGTAGCTACAAAAAATGAATAAACTTCAAAGACCCTCTATTTTGTCCTAATACTATCCTAGAAAATTCGACTTCGCATATAGTTAATATATATATATATGAATTGCAGTTGCATTAAGCTACGTTCATACATAAGGACTAAAAATTTTACCATGAAAAATGTTATCTGTAATAATACAGACATTGACAAATAATTATCAAATAACTACTAGATTGCCTTTTTTTCTAATGGATTCAGAAATATTAATTTTTTTAACATCGTATTTTATTTTTAATAATTATATGATAATAGGAAATGTTATTAAACTGCGTTAGCATTTATCTGAATGAATAAAGATACAGATATTTCTCTTTGAATTCAAACCCCATTAAAGATTCAGGTTTGTTAGGTTTTTTTAATAGAAATATTGCTAATTCCCTGTCATTTAATGGAGTTATGCAAGGCTTGTTGTGATTTTTAGCAGATAGAAAATTACTACTTCGTTAATTACTTCTCTATTGGTTTTATGAAAGCCTTGAGTTTTTAGTAGAAATAAAATTGCCAATTCTTTAACGTTCGAGGAATTTACATGAGAGACAAAATCTTCTGTCGATGAACTTCGACTGAAATACATTCATCTACCCACCCGCAACAGCACTTCCCTCATCGAATCTAAATTACAATGTGATGAAGATATCGAGCGATCGAAGTTACCCCTCCTACGTCACGTTCATTTGCATATTGCCCATGGAACAGGAGGTGCGCCCAAATTGCGACGGGGGTGTACGTCGTCGGCAGTCCCTGGAGGCCCAGTGGTGTATAAATGGCACCTTAAACAGTTGCTGGTCTCAATGGGAAACATACGAGGAGGGTTGTGCTTTTGTTATTGAAATTAGATCGAGCGGTTCCGATACATGGAACTCGGCTCAATTCCGCAGAGTGTAATAAAATGAGCTTCAAAATGGATGACGTCAGGAAGTGTTTTGGATAATTTTTTTTGTTACTTTCACGCACTGATGATGTCGTTAGAGTCAATTTTGTCCCCTATCAAAATAGATAATTTGTTGTTTATTTTCTTTGTTTTAAATTACCTAGTATATACACATTTGAAATTCGATTTCAAAAGGCTGTAAAACTAATTGATTTATTGGTATTATCTTGATATACGATTTATTGAGGATAACAATGCTTTCCTTGTCAAATATCGTGCAGTTTATAAAATTTGCCAAACTTATTCTTAACATTTGTTGAAGATTTTCAAATTTAAATATTTATTTTTATCTGATTTATGTTTCGTTTTAAAGATATATCGGTTTATTGCAAGAAGAATCTCATAATTTTTAAGAGAAGTTCAATGACAAGGGAGAAATCTCTCTTTATTATTTTTTTTTATTCGCGGTATCTAGAGGGCATACGTTTCACTCTAACGCTTACAAATGGCTTTTATTTTGCATAAGCAGTGCTCGAACCCATGATCTTTAGGTCAAAACCCAGATTTTGCCATGAAATTATCGCGTACCTTAAAAGAATAGAGTTATCATTTAAATTAAATAACGAAAAAAATTCCTCTTAGATAACTTTATATATAAGCAAAACTGTAAAATACATCTTATTCATTTATTGAAGCTTTATTTTTAAACCTAAATTCAAATATTCTAACTTTTTTAATAAGTAGCTATATAAATTAAATAAATAAATTTGGTGAATTGTGGTAATTAAAAGCAGTCAGTGATTATATAGCTTTCTGGTGTTATTTAATCCTAGATTGAGCTGGTACTTACTGGCAAGGGGTAGTACTGAAATCAAAGAAAAATTGAATGCCTTTAAGATAAGATAATGTTATTTAATAGTAAATATTATTTACTTTAATGTTATTTTATAGTGAAAGATCAGAAAAAAAATCAATTTTTCAGAAGTAAAGCTTTAATTACCTGACATAATACGAAAAACATTGAATACTCATCTAAAACCGACTAATATTTCTCCCTATTCTTAAAGCAGCTGCAGATTTCCAAAATTATTTACATGAAAAAAAAAAGAAAAGAAAATATCCTAATGCACATCATGTAATCAAAACAAAAAGAAAAATGAACAATCATTCTCTCGATTTCGAAAACATTGGAACGAATGCGGGGTAAACTGAAAAGGGGGGGGTATAGAGGGTTGAAGGGCATACACTCGACCTAATTCATCAAGCCAATGTGAATACTTCACCCTCGTATCGAATGGGGTCTCAATAGGCCACTATGCAATTTTAAAGTCAGATTATCATCCTTAATAAGCTCGACATTTGGTCGAGGGGAGCGGGCCCACCCTCGTCATTCACTTTCACCCCCACGCCGCTTTTCCCACAACATTGTTCAGAGCACGACTTGATTTCTGCTGGTCCCCTCCATTCGACTGCGCTTATCGTGGTCGACCTTTTCACTGCCGATCGTTAATAAATCCCGAGAACTTAGGTTTTGAGAACAGAAGATTCCTACTTTATCTATTATTGAATACTACAATTAAAATGCATGGATGTGAGAGTATAAAGTTAGTGTTTTGAGCAAATAATCATTTTCTGCATTCTAAAACCCTATCAATCTTTAAAGAATATTGAAATTGAAATAATCTTTTTCAAAATTAATTAATTAAATAATAAAATCTGATTTCAACCTAAATTTACTTCGTATTAATTAATTGTAAACAATTTAATGATTTTGATATATGATTGAAACTGAAATAAGGAATCCTGGCAAGCAAGAAAGTACTTAAAAAAATATGTAAACATATACTGGGCTAAATGTTCGAATCTTGTAATTTGGACTTCTTGTAAGAAAGACAATTTATTCTCATTCTCAGTGATGATAAAACTGCAGAAAAACTCTATTTTCTAATTCAGAATTTTTATTGTTTTATTTTCTAGTAATAAATAGTTGTTGAATGTTTTTACAATTAACAATTTGATTACGTAATTCCTTAAAATCACTATTTAGATACGATGCTTGTAAGCTTAGATATTTTTTAAAGGAAGTGAGCTGACACTATATGTTACACGATAATAATATAAGATAATAAAAATTCTTAATTATAAAAATAAACACTCTAAATTGCGAAAAAAGCAACAGAAAAGGAGTTGGTCGCCAATTCGAAGGGATATACAGTTGGAGGGTTAATTACAAAAAAAAATCTAAGGGAAAAAAAGAAATTAATTGTTTAGCATGCATAATTTATTTGGCTTTGTGAATAAAAATTTCGAAGATAAATTTGCTCATAAACATTGGCATATTTAATTAATAAAATCATTTATTTATTATTTTTGCAATTAATATAAAAGCAATAATCTATTTGTGTGTCACTTCCTATAATTAAAACCACGTATTTCACTGCCCCTGCTAATGCATATTCACTACAAAGTAAGAATCATTGCAGGAAAGCCACAATAGTACTACCCACACGATTTCCATTTATCTCAATCATAACAGTGGTAGTTTTCATCTGGACTAATACACCCATCCCATGGTAAAAGGAAGAGTGCAAAGGTGAGAGACAATAAATAAATAAAAGAACACCTTCTGATTCACCCAGATTCACTGGAGATAGGTTTTCCACTCCCGCCCAACAATTTTTCGAAGCGAGAAAAGTGCAGGGGGGTCGCTTTCCCTTAAGTGCCCGGTTGCGTGCTACAATGGGCGGATCCTTTCTTCCCTTTGATCACACGGAAGAGTCCATTTGGTGAGGATGCGGTCATAATTACGACACACCAATCTAGTCTCTCTGGTCCAACCCCTCTCATTAGGCGACTTATTCGCACACCACGGATTTATTTATTTATTTATAATCGGAAACTCTCAGTTTTGATGCTGCGAATTAAGCGCTATATTTGGAAATTTGGTTCTTATTGGCGATGAAATATAAAGATTAAAGTTAATCCTGGTTTAACAATGGGAAGAATGAATATGCTGGTGAATGTTATTATAAACCAGATGTATTAAGCACATTAAATAAAAGGTCCAACGCTGCTTTATTTTAATATTTTAGCAACTTTTTTATTCTAGTGCTCTGAATTTTATATATCCAACATTGTATTAAAATCAGAAATTTTTTGAAAATCGTAGAAAATTATAAATGAATATATAAAAATTGTAAGATATCTTCTTTCTATCTATCTGTCTATCTATCACCCCGGAGGCCTGGTCTCGGTTTTGAAACCGAAAGGGTTCAAGTTCGAGACCCGATTCCACCGAAGAGCCATCATATGAAAGGGTGAGCTGCACATTAAATCCATCAGGCCAAATTTACTTTCGCTGGTGTGGTGTAAAGAGGGGGAGTGCCAGACCGTGATTCAAAATTACGAGGTCCATCCCAAAATAGACCAAGCGTTGCTTTGCTACAGACGTTAATATAACTAACCAAACTCTCTAGTTATCTACCTCTATATATACTCCCATTTCAATAAAATTCAACACTGTATGGATCTGATGCACTCTATATCTGACGTCGTGGTTTAAACATCCTTCTCCAGGATGTTTGGATCCACGAAAGTTGGATCAAATGGGTATCAGCTTATGTGCAACTTTTGTCAGCTCGCCGGTCAATATTTCAATGTTCATACTGAAACAGTTGTTACAAAACAACTAAACCAAACTAAATTTGAATGATTCCAGGATGTGTTCATTTTAATATTATTTATAAAAAAAAAGTATTTTGAAGTAATTGCAAAACGTTTACTTGTTCGAGCAATTAAATAAATTGAACGATGATTTTTCATCGTTAGTTTTAATTTAAATCTTATAAATATGTGCAGATTTCAATATTGCAATTTTATATTTATTTAAGATAATAAATAAAACAAGAATGCTATTGAATGTAAATATATTTTGCAAATAAGTTCTATCATCTTAAATTTTAAAAAAAAAATTCCATTTAAGGGCATTATTAAGTCAAAGAATATTGGAAGATAATCGAAATCATATACACGAGTTTATTTTGTGATAGACTTTTCAAATTTTAAGACTTAAATAAAGATCTGCAAGAAAGCCATGGCAGAAACATTAACCGTACATCAGCTATATCAGATTACATTACATTACTCTATTCTGAAATTAAATTAATTTAAAATCTTTTCCTTGAATATTTCATTACAAATTGCATTCTAGAATATTTATTTACATCTTAGGTGAATAAATGGAAGTAGGAATAACTAAGAAAGGGTTTGGTAAGATGTTGTCCAGATGGTGCCGTGCCTACTCAGCTGTAGGGAATGGTTGTCAAAAGATTTCAGAATCCTGTTAAGAGTATTCCCACATGTAATAAGAGCATTCATTCTGCAGATGGAATCTTTCTTCACTCTTTTGAGAGTCCTATTAAATGGTTCATTGGTTCTTTAACTGTTTAACTTACGGTTATTTGCCATTTAGTTATAAAGTAACTTTGGGAAAAGGGAAATAAATTTATAGCATTGTGATTTTATAAAATAATCATAAATAAAAAATACACTTAAAAAGCCCGATGAAACTACTAATATCAATAAATATTTCATTTTAAATATTTTGCTATAATAGAAGGATAATATGTGTATCCATATACACTGTTTGTTTATTAACTTTTCTCCTTTCTTAAAAAATAATACTTAAAAGGATTGAAGAAGCTATAGATATTGATAAATATTTCACGTCGAAGAATTTTGCTGTCATTTAAGTTTGTATTTGAAGGATAATATATGTATGCAGACACATTATATATTTATTTATTTGCATACTTTCTTATTTTCTTTCAGAATTTCTTTTCTTTTCTTTTTATATCTTTCTATTCATTTTTAAGTTTTCTAATTTAAATTGCCTATTTAGCAAGTTTAATTACCTATTAATTATGTTTAAATAATAATGTTTTTGGGTAGTATAGTTTTATATATAGTAGGTAGTATAGTAATGTTTTGGTAGTATATAGGCTCTACTACTGAAGCTATTCAGATATTCTCCACATTTTCTTTTTATATATATCCCTATTTTTGGTGAGTGGGGATTATTTTCTTTTATTGTTTTTAGTTTCATTTGCATCCAGCATGTATGTGAATGAAATATTTTTATGAATGCTAGTCTTTTGTCAGCTATTTAAATTTTAATTTTCTATGACCTTTTTAATAATGTAAATCCACTTTGCCATTTACCTAATCATCATGACAATATATCAAAATACACTGTTTAGTGAAAGAAATAATTTTATGATACTTTTTGAACAATTAATATCTATCTTAGAAAAAAATTATAAATTATTTCATAAAACCAGTGGAAAAATTTCCCCTCTCTATTATTGTTTATACAAATTTTTTATATTTTTTTATTTACAAAACTGCTGTACATTTTTTACTTAGATTCGTTGACAAACGGAGAGATATATGCATAAAGTTTGGAACGATTGTGAAGAATTTTCTTTTCAAAATTATATATCAATTTCCTTCTTAGCTTTTCGTATTTTTGATATGACATTTGATGCACATTTCTAATGTTACGAGCAGGTAAGCCAATGATATCGCACTCATGTAATTAACCCATGTTTGTTACACCAATTACTGTTTCCAAACTATGAGTCTAGTTTGTCTATTAATTATTATTATTTTGAACTGTGTTCGCATTGACAAAGAGCAGAACTGTGATCGTTTTCATATAGCTATAGACAACTTTCTCACATGTTGATATCCTGCAAAATTTTAATGGGAATCTGAAAGTTTTCAATAAAAATTGCATATCACATTTCACCTTTTCAGTTTTGTTACTGTTATGAAAAGCACTTATATTCGCAGAAATATACACATTTTAATTAAAAAATGTTTTTTGTAGGTTTAAAGACATCTAACATGAGGAAAAGCTCAAAATACTAAAGCTAAATTTCTTACAATGATATTTTTTTTATACATTCTATATTAAAAAAGGCAAAAAATTTTGCAACGCTAATTAAATTCTAACAAGTATTATTTTTTATTACTACTGCTAGTAATAATAAGCAATGCTTTATCAAATTATTCATTTTAGGTAATATCACTGGCTTTAATACTGTTCTAAAATTTTATACTGTATTAAAATTTTAATAACTCTGCCCACATTATTTTCTACTTTTATTTAAGTTTTAAATAATCCAAAAAGGCATCTAAAAATTGACATCTAACGTGAAGTTACTTGAAAATAGGCAAGAAAGACCAGAGCCAGAGAGGAAGAACGGCATCTGCTTTTTCCCCCAACTCTATTCCAGAAAAAAACTCCATAAAATATTGACGTACGAGAAGTCAACTCAAGAATGCATAAGCATCAAAATCTCTTGAGGCAGGTAACAAGATAAGACAATCCATTTTGCGCCAAAAAATACAAAAAACTGGCAACCCTAGAGAGGAAAGAAAAGTCAGAACAAAATGGGTCTAACCACGCTTTTGCCCATGCTCATCATTCACGTTTCCCCCCTTACTCTCATAACTATTATGCTTTTATCACAGGTATTATCAGCGATCATCAGTGGTATCATCTAGAAAAGTGTTTTAGGCCAGATTTAGGGACTCCTGATTGACAGTAGCCGCCTTATTATTGTTATTACGCTCAGTGGTTTTTTTCCTGGCCAGTGCTTTCCTTTTCTTGCTGTACTTTATCTGTTTGGTATACGATGAATCATAGACTTTTCCCCCGCGTTTGTCGTTATGTGGAGATGATATTAGGCAGTTATTGGAACACGTGTCTGTAATATGGAGTATTGGACAGGTACACAAATAATTAGAGTCGTTAGTATAATAATAGGCAGACATATTGAAATGCTGAAAGATAAATATTTAATGCACGTTTCATGTAATTGATACAATATGTAATTGCAATATTTTTATTTGAAAAATTCTTCTTCTCTTGAAGGATATTTGCTCATCTGAGTTTTTATAATTAATGTAGGATATATACTTATTTGATGAGTTACCAAAAGAAGACAAATTTAGGAGTAACTTCAACCTGTTTTTCCTTGGGTAGGGGATCATTTGTACATGGAGACAATGGATGAAAAGCGTTTGTTAACATGGGACTAGAAGAAAAAAGAACAGATGAAAATTTTCTCTCAATGCTTTTTATCAAGAGATTCTTTTAACTAGGGATTGGATTATAAATTTCAGATTAGGGCCGATTTAGGAAAAAGAATCTTAAGTATTTTTTAAAGAAATACATTAAGATTTAGTTAGGATTAGAGATATTTATCCTTTTAGTTGCAGTGTGAGAATTACAGAGTCAGCAATTTTTTTAGATCTTGTGTTATAAATAAATAAATAAAAAGAGGAATTTCAATTAGGAAGTTAGAAAAACAGTTTTGGATTAAGTAATTTGGGTTAATTTAACATAAAAAATATAGAAAATTAAATAAACTTCCCATTATATTGGAAAATACCATCAAATCTACACAAACATATATGCCGGCTTCCTGGCCTAGGGTTAGCGCGTCTTTCCCGTGATCTTTGCCTCCTGGGCTCCACTCCTGATTCGGGCGTAGAGCGTCTTCCACGTGATCTGGGCGCCTGGGTTCGGGCATGATTGTTCTTTTGTGTTCTGTCTGTGAAGTACCTGAGTGTTCCCTCTATAAAAAGGGTTGTGCAAGCAAATGTAACGCATGAAGTAGCTAAGTCTTACTCTTGGCTCTATTTGGCTCTACTGAAAAAGCAAGAGAGACTCATTCAGCTTAAATATTACTTATGGTACTTTACAAGCCCGTTGGCAGATCTGTCAGCTGGCTTGTAAAGTGCCATAAGTAACAAAAGCATTAGATTATTTTGTTTAATTCAAATTTTTGAATGATTCTAACTTTTATTTTGTGCACTTTAATTTATATTTATCTAGCTCAATCACAGCTAAAATATTGGGTCATAAGCAATTATCAGATAATACTAAAAAAACTAGCTTAAAAATAATTCATTTTAAGTTAAAATGAAGGGAAGGTTTTTAAAAGTATGTTTATTGTCTTTACATTAGAAAAGGCTTCTTGATATTTTATCCACCTTTGAATTCGCATAAAAAAGAATCTTTCTCCAGCCACCAACCGATACTTCAATTTTTAGCAGTCATATATCATATGAAGAATAAATTTCAGTCTCCCTTTTCCTCTTTACATTCCCGTTAGAGGACAAAGAAAACTAAAAAAGACGAATCTTGGTTTCTCGAAGCTCCTGGCCTCTCGCTGTTTAAACGCTTGATAAAGAAAGTTAAAATGCTCTCACCCCTACTGAGAGATAATGGACTGTTTCCGCCAAGCAGAGATTGAAGTTTAGGGGCGTGACGAATCAAGATTTAAATTTTATTTGTAGGTCATCGGCCAGAAGCGAAAAGATTCCCACGATTAGGTGAAGAAAAGGGAAATGGTTGGAGAGTAATTCGGATTTGGTAATCACTTCATCTTCGATGTAAATGAAGATCTCTGCATTAAGCTTCTTATTATTTCTTTATTATTATTATTATTATTATTATTTATTAATTCAGAAATTACTCAACCTCAATGCACGAATTTCAACATGATTTTAATCAGATTGCATTTTGCAAATTTCATATTATTTTATTTTCTGTTTTTATATTCATGTAAGCAAATTTTAAGATAAATATTGGCAAATAAATATATTGATAACTGGTAAATTATGAAATCAAGTGATTGAACAATATATTTAAAAAATTTGGATTTGAAGAATTATTAAGAAACTTTAGGCGATTTTATGCATAATTGGAGGGGGGGGGGCATTTCAAACATGGGAATAAGATGCTTTCAATATAATAGTTGGTTCTCACCGGCCTGATAAGTACAGAAATGTTCTGGCTATCTATCCCCTAACAATGATGAAATATGCCTTTTACAGGTAGGTAGTATCATGGCAAGTGATGGCATTTGAACTCAACCTTAGTAACTGCTAATACCGTCACATCGGTGTGGTAATACATATTTTTCCATGTGTCTTTGGGGAGATGAATTTGTCTGCTATGATTATGCATAATGAAAACAATATGTAATCATATTCCTGCTCAGTATATATCGCAAAAGTTTATTTTTTTAATTTAGGTACCTGCAAAATAAAACAAAAATATTAGCGAAATAATTAACAAAAGGTATTATTTTTAAATTTAAATTACCATTTCCCAGCCTAAATTTTTCATTCCTTTTTGCACATCTTAAATACTTTTAAAGTTGGTTTTCCATTTATTAATTTTTTTTTTCATCTTTCTTCTATTACAAGATTTCCATCTTTTTCTTTCTGACGTTATTTTATTTTGAAATGTTTCAATTAATCATTTGTGCTGGAAAAATTGGTTGATTAGATGTTATTTATTTGATAACAGACAAAATCTCCCGATAAAAGGTAATTCCATGTAGTCAATCGACAATTTGCGATAAAATGTTATTTTAACAAATAAAATCAATCTCAACATTGAAATACGCGAAGATTAAGCTATCAATTTGAAACGGCGCACTTTTAATCCCTTAATATCATATTGCAGCTTTATCATGCATGAATCATCAATCAGTACCTTAGATGTATCCTGATTTGATTATATATATTTGATTTCTGGTTTGACTTGAGTTTTCAAATTTTTTATAATATATGTTGATTACGATTTTAATTTGACGTTAAATGCATAGAATGCCTTGATTTTTACTTATAAGAAATGCTTGAAACCTTTTTTTCACAATTTTTATTCGAAATAGGGGGAATTATTACATTTAAGCATTTTAAGTTATTTAAGCATTATTACATTTAAGTTATTTAAGCATTTTTTCCGATTTTCAACAGAAGTAGAATGCCATGGCAGGCTGATAGAGTTTCCGAACCGAAGACTCATTAGTTCAACATCCAATTTCAAGAAAGATCATTGTAGGAAGATCTGTACTAGTTTCATGTTAATTTCAGTCATGATTAAGCACTCTACTCTTAGAGTGACATGAAAGTATGGATAAAGAGTAATATAAAAGTATAAAAGAGGCTCAAATACTATCCTAGTTGTTCATTTTATAAAACCACCATTCAAAAACGATAGAAATGCCACCAAAATAATTGTTTTTCGTTTCAAAATGGAAATTTAAATTAAGTAAAATATAAATCTATAAAATAGAGCTAATGTAAGTATTCATTCATTATTATTTCGCTTCAATTTGTCTTTGTTTAGATAAAATTTCATCTCCATTCAAATTAAGCTTTACTGCCTGCTCATCTTGAATTCTCCCCCGCTCCTCCCATGCAATTTCCAGATGCGCCCCTGCAGTCGTGCAGGGGCGGAGGCAGAACTGATAAGAGGGAGGCATGCCAACCGACTTTTAATTAGGATCTTCTCTCCACCAACCGGAGCAATCAATCACCAAGGAAAGCTTCTTAATGATTTCTGGAAGGTCTGCTTCACCGCAAGGCACGGAATTCGTGTCCTTGTACCTTTCCGCCAGCACGGAATGTCCTGTAAAATAATGCCAGCAATCAGTTGAAAGAAAAGAGTCGGCGGATCTTTCCAGGGTCGATATCTTTGTTGACAAATTTAAATTTAAATAATAAAAAAGAGTTCATAACAAGTTATTGACACAAAGGTCAAAATCACAGATTCAGAATATTTAATCAATAGATAAAAGACATTGAAAATATTATATTGAACTACGTAAATACTTATTCATAATGAAAAAAAAGCAATATGCTTCCGTCTTTTTCTTATCTTTGGGAGTTAAAATGTAAAAAAGGTCTGTGAGGTCTTCCAATAGCAATAATATATCGATACATTTTCTGAATTCCACAGTTTTCATAAAATAATATAATTAGTCAAGGAACAAACCTACATACAGGGAGATTGAAAAGCAGGCATATTAGTACCCCCCTTTTTTTTAAAGTTACAAGATGAAAGCATTTATGAATCTTCCCAACAGCTGAAATGATACACTTAATTTTTCATGTTGTCATTATCAGGTTCAGAACATTTAATCATTAGATAACAGACATTGAAAATATTATATTGACCTACGTAAAGGCTTATTCAAGATGGAAAAAAACAGTAGTTTTCCGTCCTTTTCTTAGACTTTGGGAGTTAAAATGTAAAAGGTCTGTGAGGTCTTCCGATAGCAGTACAATATCGATATATTTTCTGAATTCAACAGTTTTTCATAAAATAATAAAATTAGACATGAACAAACCTACATACAGCGAGATTAAAAAGTAGGCATATTAGTATTTCACGCCCACCCCCTCTTTTTAAAGTTACAAGATGAAAGCATTTACGAATCTTCCCATTAGCTGAAATGATACACTTAATCTTTCAAGTTGTCATTATCGACCTGTCCAATCATCTTCCATCGAAAAATAAAATCAATAGATAACAGACATATTAACCAATTTAAATAAATATTCGAGCTGAACTTTTCCCTTTTCTAAATTCATTGCAGTTAAGATATGAAGTAGATTTGTGATACCTTATGACAGCAGTAATATCACCTACCATTTTTTCTGAATACAATAGTTTTATATAAGATACAATAAGGTAAGGAGCAAAAAGACGTAGAGCGAGCTTTAAAAGTAGGCATATTTGTATTTTCTTCCTTTTTTTTAAATAAATGGATGATTTGTAAATCTCCCCGATAGCTGAGATGACATTTAATCTTTGGTGCTGCCATTTTCGGAAGATAGAATAGATGATATAGATACTAAAAATATAAAATATGAAACTCATAGAAAAAATTCATTAGAAAATAACATCTTCAGAATAAAGAAATCACTATTAAAACCTTTTTTTAATAATAAAAGATTAAAGACAAAGCAATTAAAATTATTAATTCATGTAATAGCATTCAAATAAAATAATCACAATTTCAAACAAAACTATAAAATTTCTAGAGATAAAGTCCTTCATTGTGATAGTGCTATCAAAATTATCTCGTTTATGTGGATCTGTAAAAAACTGAGCAAATTCTCAACCCTTGAAAGTTGACCGATTCTCTTGATAACATAAATTAGAAATTCATCTTCTGGCTATCAACTATTACTTCTATAGCCACAATGCAATTTTTGTTTGAAGTCTAACACTTAATTCCTTTGTAAGAAAAATATTGCTTCTTTTTTACGATCAAGTGATGGTAAAATCTTATTATTTATTACATATATTTGTCATTTATATTTATTTGGATTCAACTAAAAGGGCTACTTGAGAATCTTTGTTTACACTTTCAAAATAAATAGCATTCTTTTTTCTTTTTTTTTAAAAAATTCATGCGTCTTTTAAAATTTTTTTTAAATTAATACTTTCAATGGAAATTAAAAATGTTCTCATGCCTTAGAGAAAAAAATAGCAATACAGCCACAATTTCTTGCGTAACGTATTGAAACATCAAATTAAATAAGGTAACAGTGACTATTCATGATCTATTTCAGCATCAAATATTTCTCTTATTCCATATCAGTTACATTTCATGGAATACAAACACCACATAATCGTAAATGGGTAGAACCCTTAACGCACAAGATTCCAGAATTTTTAATATTAATGTTATTCCTCAGAGCTCAGTTTCAAATGAAATTTCATATTCTTTTCCAGAAATTATTCTAGAATATTTTATTTCTCTAGCTCATATTCGCAAAACAAAATTTCATTTCAGTCGACAGACATTCCCGTTTCCTAAAATACAATGTATTCAGTTAGCATTTCCAAATCCCCGAACTCTCCTCTCTTGTTTCAAATTCTGTTATTTTACGTTAAGTTTTTCATTTTTTATTCGTCATGAAGCATCTCTGTTTAAGCGCCCACGACCCATCTCGATAGAGATGGTTTTCACGGCACGCCGGCTGCACTTGACAAATTCCAGGGTGATGTGGTCGCCCGTGGCAACCGTCGCCCCGGCAACGCGCGAAAGGACGGCCTAAACTAATCATTTATGAAGGTGGACAATCTTAGGAGGACGCCGCGTGAGAAGAATTCACCGTTTGTTCCGCTGATGGAAATCCATATCTTCCTGCCGGATGGCCTCTGGCGAAATGTCTTCTTCAGTGGCGTTTTTCGGTCAGATCTTGATTCGCTAGGAGCAGAGGGATATATTTTTCCAAACTGGAAGAAGGAAAAATTGAAAAAATTCGTAGCAGTGTGTTATTGCCGTTACAATAAAACCTTCCTTTTCCCATTCTTGTGATTCTACTGTTTTCAAAAGGTATATTAACGTTTGATTTAAAAACTGCCTTTAAAACACACTTAAGAGTGAATAGCACTATTCTACGACCTGATAGAGAGGACGATATACGACCGCCACACCCTTCTAATTCGAATTATAAAACAATTTGAATGCTTTTGTTTGCATATTATGCGAGGAAAAAGAAGGTATCTTTAAATCACTTCAAATATGTGTTGACAGCTAAAAGTAATGATAAATTATACTTAATCACTAAAATGAAATGTTCCTATAGAAAGGAATAAAAAAATTAAAATTCAGAGTATGTTCTTAAACGATGCCAATATCAATAAATTTTCCAAAAAAAAAAGCTTTTAAAAAATTGTTAGTGATGAAAGAAACAACTACAAGTTTTGTTCTTTCTTTAAGTATAGATATTGTTAAAAACTAACAAAGTCCAAGAAGAATAGCGATAGTAGTCTATAATGAATTGTATTAATTCTATGAAAAATAATACTAATAAAATCTATGAAGAATAGTAATAATTAAGTTCGTGAAGAATAGCAAAATTTCTCATAACATAGATTTTCTAAAGGGTTTAAAAGTTTCTGTGTCATTCGAGTGTAATTTTTCGAATCCTGAAGATAGTAACATACAATTTTTGTTGTTGAAAAAAGTAATATTTTGTTGGTCTAAGATATGATATCCATTCACATATTCATTTACAATTTCAAAATTTTTTAAGTGTTGTATCATTAGAGTCATTAATTCAGCTGTCAAAAGAGATTATGTATGTAAATTGCTTTGATAATTTTTAAAAATTTTCTTAAGGGTTTAATTATTTAGATCATACTCTCGAATTTAGTTTAATTAAAGGCATAAAGTTCGTTCTAAATACACCAAGGGTCTTCATTACTTTTTCTTTTTCTGTGGTGATTTTGAACTGGAGGCAAAGATTTTTTGTGTATTTATTTAGATTTATCTAAGAAAGTTGAATGGAACTACTATTAAAAATGGAATGCTAAATATTAAAAACTTTGTTTTTATAACTCTCTGTAATCCGTTATTCTCTATTTTGTGCGTCTATTTGATGACAAAAATTCAGATAAAATACGCAATTTCAAAATTTAAACTATTCTTTCAAAAGCTGCAAATAATTTCAATAAAATTTAAAAATGGAAATGCTTAAATATTAAGTCTTTAGCTTAAAAATAAAATAGACTTTCGGATAATAAATCAATAGATGGCGCTCAGAACCTCCATTTATTATTACTTTTTTCACAGTAATCAAATCGGATAACGGTTAGCGGATAGAATAGCATAGTTGGAATTTCTTCGCCTGTGGGTGGTGTGTTCTTTCCTTTTTTAATTGTTGATTGTATATTCATATGTAAGTTTATTTCATATATTTTTGTATGTATTCTTACTTCATTTGATGATGATTTTAATGTTATTTTGTGTCTTTGCTATTAAATTGATGTTTCTCTTTGGCCTTAATTTCCGGGGGATTTTCGGGTTACGAGGTGTCACATACTTTTGACCATTGTCCACCGATGCCTCACAGAAAAAAATCCCTTATTTTGAATCCTTGCCTGAGGGTGACCCTTTAGAAAGTCTTCAGGCCGGATTCTTTTTAAATTTAAATTTTCGTCTTGTTCGAATTCGAAGTATTTGGTTCAGTTTCCAAAATTAGTTTCGTTTTCTTTTATATTGCTAATTTATATATATATATATATATATATATATATATATATGTGTGTGTGTATATATATATATATAT
>JAPMOQ010031668.1:814108-856214 GCA_026543055.1 Argiope trifasciata
AAAAATGTTTCATACTAGTGATTTCAAAAATTGATATTTCAAAAACGAAATTTTTTTCAACAAAACAAACAGTAGGTAAGTATAATATACTTTCTCCGTTTTAAAGTGAACAATGCTTGTTTTCTCTGTCTTATAATATTGTTAGTATTCTAAAAGACTCTTGTCAATCTTGTTGGAAAATATAAAGAAATTCGTATCAGAAGAATTATATGAAGACAATTCAAACCTAATGTTGTAATCTGAAAAAGTAAACAAATGACAAGATATTACGAAAAAAAGGTTTTTTGGCAAACGTTATCATAAACAACACGTTTGGCAAATGTTCCAATAAATAAAATGTATCCGTAGGACAACATTCAGTTGCGTGGCCAGAAGCCTTTGACTGAAAAAATAAACTTGAAAGTTGCACTTTCTGTAAAGGACAATATCAAATCAAGATTTGTGTTATTTACTGAAACTTTCAAACAGTAAACAAATCGAATTTAAACATTTATTTTTACTTACTTTTATGCAGATTATTAATTGTAATAATAAAACGCATTCACCTTTTCATGATAAATAAATTTGAAATTTCAATAAACTCCTAATAAAACTTTTTTTTCAACAAATATAACAACAAACTTTTTTTTCAAATAAACAAAAGAGCCAGGCTATAAAAAGAAATTCTGTTAAAAAGGTTAATTACTTTTCCGGTTAAGAAAATTATTATTAAAACTTTATTACGACAAATGAAAAATAAATTGGAGAAGCAATGAAAGAATTTTCTAAGAATTTATGAATGAATTTACTTGAGAGGATACGAAAATTTTCCAGAAAGGAACGGCGGAGCTTTTGTTTCGAAAAATTGAAACACAAAACTTATTTTTGTTATTAATCATTTAAAAATTTATGAAATCACTAAATAACAGTTTTCATATTATAGAAAAAAAGGATTTGATTAAGAATTTACGAATTAATTTGCTTGAAAGTATGCAAAATTTTTCCAAAAGTGAAAGTTGGAACTTTTGTTTTTGAAGCAATGAAACACTATGCTTCTTTTTATTTTTTATCATTCCAAAACTTGTAAAATGGATGTTTGCGTAAGTTTTCGTATTATAAAAAGAAAGATTATTTGACTAACGCCTAAAAGAGTTGATAAATATTAATTAAATAATTGTATTTTAGATTTTATTTCGTATTTAAAAGTCAATTATTATGTAGATAAAATTTAACTTTTTTTTCTGAAATGGAACTTTTTTGAGTTGATTACTAGATAGTTAATTTTTTTTAAATATTTGCATACTTAAATGAAGTAAATTACAAGTATTGTACATAAGAATAAAATTAAAAGTGTTGAATGCATCGTTATGATGAAAAATTATCTTACGTGTTTGTGTGTTATTTAAGACTGTTCTGAAGTCAAATAATTTCACCTTTTTTTGTTTGAACATTTTTTACACATAACGTATCCATGCTTAATAATAAAAAAAAATGCAGAAGAATAACAGCTCATGATAAATGTCTAGTGTTTAAAAGAATCTTATTTTCCTTTCATCTGATACAAACTGTGGCAAATATATTTTTTTTCTGCTCCTTTAGCAGCCAAAATGTAGCTTTTTACGAAATGGCGTTCTAAAGCGTCTGTTATTTAGATGAAAGATTTCATTTTAGAGGCGACGAATAGAAGAGAGGAGGCAGAAATAGCACATAACTTTTTTTATAATTTTCCAAGATGATTATCTTGAAAGTGTGGGTGTCTTACATTCTCTTTGGAGATAAGAAATCTACCGATCTCTTCGGCAAGTGCAAGATTCATACACTGTAACTGAGACTCTTTATGTAGTTTATGTTGTGTGACAAAAATTTCGTTACCCTTTCGTCAAACGGGGTACAATAAAACTTAACATTTTTTTCAAACATATAGAAATTATTAAAGTATAAATATATGTAAAATGATATAATATCTCATTCACCTATAAGATATTATAGATCAGGAATTCTTAATCTCCCCCCCCCCCCAGATTTTTTTTCTAATCATTTTTTCACAAAAGTTTTTTACAACTTTTTTTTGTCTAACAATACTAATATGACTCTAATTTGGAAATTAATACTGAAAACATAATAATAATAATAATTGTTTCTCTTTCTTACAAACCAACAGGAATGTTATTTGTAATAATTATTTGGCAGATTTAGTGGAATGCTATAAGTAGAAATTATTTTCTTAATGTATTCATGCTTTGTCGGATGATTTGCTGGCGTTGCCTGGTGGTAAGGTCTCGTCTTCGGAACCGACGGGTTTCATGTTCGAGACTCGAGTCCACCGAAGAACCGTCGCATAAGGGGGTCTCTTGCACGTTAAATCTGCCAGACCAAATGTCCTCTCACTGGTGTGGTGTGGCGTGGAGAGGGGGGTGCTAGCTCAGGTGTCGTCCTCGCCACCTGACCGTGGTTGAAATTACGAGGTCTGTCTTAAAATAGCCCTAGTGTTGCTTTACAACGGGACGTTAATATAACTAAATTAAACACACTGGAGGTCTTCTGGTTTAAATTAACGTCCTGTTTATGAATTTTAAAGGATTTATTTTTAGACAGAACTTGTAGTCTTACATCGGGATCAAATGATGAAAACAATTTAACACCCATCTTAAAATTTTATTCATACTAGATTAAAGAGTTTCTCTCTCGATATACCTATGGACAATAGGATCCAGATGATATTAGGTGGAATAGAATTTTGACAATTATGTGTTAACTAATAGTACAAAATTATGATATAATTTTTGTACGCAACAAAAAAATTTTTTTACTAAATTATTCCATGTAAATTTTTACAATTTTCACTTTTTAAGCTTAAATAATTATGAAGTGTAAGAAAAGTTCTCTGCAATGCTAAAGCAGGGAATTTTTTTTTTCGCTTCCTCAGAAAGCATTAGTTATTATGCTTTTTTTCTGTTTAATTTATAAGCATTTACAATTTCGGAGAAATAAAGCTAAGTATAATAAATAAAACACATTTATTTTTATCAGCAGGTAAGTCAGAAAAATAATGATTTCTTTTCTTTAGTTTCTTCCTGAAACAGCTATAATAAAGATAAACGAATCATTGATTCGCTTCATTTAGCAGTTTTTCTTCATTTTTGAAATTTATGTCTTACCTTGATTCGCATTGATTAATTTACATGTCCTTCTGAAATAAATTAAGAATAAATATTTGATCTTTTAGTGGACGTAATCAATTCTAACAAATATTAGATTGCGTTCCTTTTGTTTTGTTTCTCCAACTTGTTTCATCCCATATTTGCAGTCACTTCCTGGAGCTGGGAATAATAACTCAACACTTCTGAAACCACGAATTCATTCAAACTTGCAATCGAAGGAGCGTTTTTTGAAAATATGCCAATAAAAGATTCTTTGAATATCTGAATAAAATAATTCTTTAATTAAAACAACTCTATTCTAAATAACGATTATTTAGCAGAGCATTTGGTGCAGCTCGAGTAATCCTTTTAAAGTAGCTTACATGTAATAATTGGTAACCAATATTGGTTTTGGTTGACTGCCTATTCTTCCACCATATGCATAATATTATCAATTTGAAATTTCATTCGAAAATGCAACGTGATGTTTGGCAGGCAATTATTAATGACATAACTAGAGGTCATTAGATTCGAGCATTCTTTGAAACAAAAATGAACGAAATCGAGCTAGTAATTTTTGCTCTGACACTTTGGTTTTCCATATTATTTTTAATTTATAGATATCAAGTATAAGATATTTTACAGAAAGTAGTTCTCAGTCATTTTCTTAACACTAGAACTACTAGAGATCAACATAAACAAGGATTCTACCAGAGATCGACCAGTCCTTTCATCTGATCCGATTATTAGATCGTTAAGCCAATTCTTACCTTCCTTTCTTGTATTGTTATGTGTTAAAGAGATGTATTATATAACGGCTTATGATTCAGCCGTTTGACACAGCAGTGGAATTGATGACAAAACAGTGGACAGCAGTGGAATTGATGACAACTAACGACCAAAGGAAAGTTTACATTAAACACAATTTATTGAGGAAATAAAATGAAACGCACTATGAACAATTTACAGACATGATGAAACATTTATACTAAGACGGTCATTACAGAACTTGATATCACCACTGAACCATATTACAAACATAATGATACGTATTTATATCATGTATTAATTCTTACACTTTGCATACCAGAGCAAATAAATGCCAGATATCATCAAAAAATAACATATGTTTAATGCCAAGTGAAGTGATTTACTTTAAATAAAGACTCACTATAGCAGGTTCAAAATGCATTGCATCCTTTAGAATAAAGTACGAGAGACATACGAATTTAGAATTTATTTTTCGAAATTTCCTAACAGTATGTGACATTTATTTTTTGTTCTCCTTATTCTAGGTACTATGAGACGGGTTCTATTAAGCCGGGGGTGATCGGCGGCAGCAAACCGAAAGTGGCGACGCCGAAGGTGGTGGACGCCATCGCCAACTACAAAAAACAAAATCCGACCATGTTCGCCTGGGAGATCAGGGATCGGCTGCTCGCTGATGGCGTCTGCGATCAGGACAATATACCGTCCGTCAGCTCCATCAACAGGTGAGTGTGCTGCTAAGAGCCTCTTTGGATAAACAAGAACAAAATATTAAATGTTTATCAACGAATATCTAACATTGTTGTGAAGAAGATGTACCACCGTTACTCATTTCATCCACACAATGAAGTATTCTGGGGAAAAGAGCAGTTTGATTCACATCAACACTGAGTTTGACTTGAGTTGATTCATTTCAATTTGATTCAGAGCAGTGATTTATTTTTAGCAGTTACTATAGACTATATTCACATTTCAAATATTGGTAAAAGCAATTTCTTAAAATTTAGCATGATCTCATCTTTCCTAATTATCCCTAGTAGTATACATATATTGCACAACATTGCATAATGTTCAACAATATTCGCAATATTGCATAATAACGGTGAACATTAAATAATATAATATTACATAATGTTGTACAAAATTATCTTCCACCAGGGATTGTAAAAATTAACGTGGAATATTTAATTCTACTTTTGTAACAAAAAAAAAAGATTAAAACTTATAAATTTAATCTTTGTAAGTCTTATGAAGTGAAAAACACAAAATCTCTAATAATTGAATGCTGCGTTTTTTTTTTTTTTTTTTTTTTTTTTAATTTTTGAAAAAAATTCTTCCTGGGGAAAAAATATTAACAAATGAAGCTCAAAATGAATTTATATGAGAAAATACTTGTCAGGATTTTCTTTAAAGAAAAAGCTAAAAACTAAATATAAAAAAACTCGTTACACTTTAACGTATACAACATTAAAAGACAATGATAATTATTTAAAAAAAATATCTGATAAACAGATCGGCGTGTTTTGCAGTTGTGACTACCATCCGTATAACCGCAACTAATGGCATTATATTGGAGGAGAATTATTTTTAATAGGCATCTAAAGAAAATAAAAAAATTAAACCACGTCCAGTTTTCTTTAATTTTTTTAATTTTAGATTTAAAAAAAATTAGGTTCTCTCTTGTCATTTGATGAATTTTCTTGAAATATTTTTAGTTAAAAAGATTTCAAGAGTAAATTTTTTAAAATTAATCCTTGCTTTGCTATTTCCTAATCAAAACAGATAGAGAATTAGAAAAGACTAAAACCTTAACTTACAACTCACTATAAAGCTGGTTTGCGGTTGGTTTGCTGTTAGATATCGGTGCGGTTGGTTTGCTGTTAGAGAAAATGTTATGGCTCTTTTAACGAGTCATAACATTTTCTCTAACAGCAAACCAACCGCACCGATCCGTAGTCTTGCTTCACATAAATGACGTTTCACCAAGTTCAACACTTCTCTCTGCTAAAATCACGTAAAACAACCCTTCCAATCCACCCTGAAAGTTACATCCCTCTCCGCCCCCTACACGGGGCCACCAACTCTGCATTTCATCTACCGCTATCAGGATCACCCCGAAAGACAGGGCGCATTCATCAAAAACAAGCGCGGTAGTGCCGTGGCTTGAAGTGCTGTCAGTCCACCAGGCCGCTAATATTTATTAATTCAACCTTCCAGGGCCCTGTAGCACCTAATCGCTGCAGAGGGAGGATTGTGTGTCGGCTAGCCATGTTCCTGGTGGGTGGGGAGGCTTATCTAGGATTATCCATGTAGCAGCAACTTCTGAGTGTTGCTACTGGCGTGTTGTGGTGCTAAACCTCAGGGAGGCATAATTGGGCCGGCAGTTTTTGGAGAGGGAAGTTTTCAATGGCTTGAAATATCCCGCGTGTGCACTGTAGAGGGAAAATATTACTGTGGTCTGGGAATATTTGTTTTGATTAATTCAAATCCTCTGTGACAATTGAGGGGTTTTGATTAATGCACCCAACTCTTCCTCGGAGGCAGCAGAGGGCGGTAATTATAACCCGTTGATGTGATGAGTTCTTTTTCATTGCGAAAGGTGGTTTGACTCTTAGATTGATATTCTTCTCTGAGGCTGTTAACTAAAATAAGCTCCAGTGATTTTTATTTCATTTCTATTTTTGGTATTTTCGTTATTGATAAAATCTGGTTAGGTTTAGATTAGAATTAAGAGATAAATAAAGAGACCACTTCATTAACTGCAATAACGTATGATCTGATAATTTTGATTAACTGAATCTCTGTAAAAGTAATAATAGGAAATAAAGCGAAACCGGAACAATAATTCAGGTTCAGGTTAAATTCTTCATCAATTTCTATTAAAATTCAAAATATAGAAACTCCATACATTTGAAATCACAAATTGTCTTTGAAAAAAGTTCTGTATTTAAATTGACAATATAAGAATGTTTAGATTGGTAAGGGATTGAGATTTGGGTGGGGAGATCTGTAATTAATTTTGACCCATTTAAAATTAAATGTCAGAACTTATCTAAAATTTTCCTTTCGTCCTTTCTTTTTTTTATAGTTATTTATAGAGTTTTCATTAATATACCTAGTATAAAAGCCTAAAAATAAAAAAATGTCTAAAGAAACGCCCAAATGTTAACTTGGCGAAGAAAATCCATTTTTAAACGTAACTTTCAACTTTAATGCAAAAGAATTTCTGGAACGAATACAAAGAAATTACTTACTGAAATGAAACGAATTCTTTTTAATAGAAGACACCTCATTTTTTAATAACATTGTTATTTGTGGATTATTTGATAATCTATTGAAAACTTAAAAAATAGGTTACATTAAGCGTTTGCTTTTAGTTCAATTTCATTTCCTTTTTGCCATTCCCGAACGTTTATTTCTTTTTCTGGTGTTTTTGAACGTTTTTGTCTTCCTAACTTGCCAGCAAATTAACAACTTAAATCACCATCACTATTTATAATTACATATTTAAGTTAACTTTAGCATATGTTCATAAAAAATAACAGAATTATCTAATATTTATTCTTAGAATCAATTACTAAATTCAAAGTGAATTATTTATAGTTAAAAAATATCATTTTAATCTCATAATTTTCAATAATAATTAATAAGAATTATAGTTCATTTATTAGTTTATTAATTCTATTATAGAATATTTTTATGGGGAGAATGCATGATAATAAATATTATTTTCTTAGAATTCTTTCAAAATCAAGAGTTTGAAAGAATCACGTGAACAAATTTATTTTGAAATCCTAACAGCACATTATAAAATAAACAAATAATCACCGTCAACATGGTCGTCCTTCATGTTCAAACGAATTTCATAAAGAACCAATATATAGTTCTCTTTTCTTTGAGGCATATGCGGGAATTTTTCTGCTTTTGAGTCAAAAGTAAAACCTCGACCGTTCTTTTAAATAGAAAGCTCTACAACATCAAACCCCAAATCATACTACCAAGTTGAATACAAATAAATAAAAATGGAAGCACCGACCCACATTCCGAGGAGAAGTGAAGTGATGAAAATCAGTAGAAAAAGAAACCTTCAGGAGCAATTTTCGCTTTCGAATGTTTGATATTCTCACTGTAATGGATGTTTGAATTTCGAGTTATATGAATTCTTTATTTTGTTGTCTCTTTTCTCGAAATCACCGTAAGTTTTCATGTTCATGGAAACTTGTCCATCTAATTAGGTTGTTCGATTCTGATTAATTTTTCGCCTCATTTCCAAAGGTTATTTTTTCTTTTTATTACAAAATACAAAATAAAAATTTCTACGATTTCATATTAAACAGTATGTTTACAAGCCTTTTTAATTTTACATAACTAAAATTTATTATGAAATTTATCATTCGTATTTGAATTGCATTTAAATATCATTTGAACCGTCATAGCATAATGTAGAAATTTCTTTTTGTGTATGTGGATAAATCAAAATATGTTCTTACTTTTATTTTGAGAAACACATTTTTCCTAAAATGTAAAGTAAACCTCAAAGTCTTACAAATATAAAAAGTAACATAATTAGGAAAATAATTATAGGTAATAGTAATTTAATTAATCAAAATTACCCAAATATAAGAATATTTATAAAAATATACACAATGTATTTTAATACACGAGCTACATTATCTTTCTTATCTGCAGCTATTCCTATATATTTTAAAATAGGTTAGGAAAAAACTCGAAATCTTTTTGTTGCATTTTATAGAAACGTTTAATATTTACTACGCAAAGACTTTGGCAAAAAGCTTAATCCAAATTACTCTTCTTAATTACTCTTTTTAATTACTTCTTATAAAAGAAAATTACGTTTCTCTTATAATGTGTTTCGGATCTCCAAAATAAATAACAATTAAATGTGAATTTTCTCTTATTCATATTTTTCATTTTTTTAAAAATATAATTCAATATTTACTAAAAAATAATTAGTTTAACCGTGTTTAGAGAAACATAATGCTACATTATAAATATTGCAAAGAGATAAAATATCATTCCCTTTAATAGAGGAACAGCTGCAAGATTAAAATACTTTTAAGAGTATTTCAAGCATCCTTATAAGAAAGAACAACCTGACGTGAATCCCCGCCCGCCATAGACCAATGCAATAATTAGGAAAAACTTACTAAATAGTTTATTTAATTTTTTCTTGCTTTTTTTTTTCTTTTTCTTTTCTCCTCTTCTTTTTTTCTTTTTCATATCCATTTTAAACGCAATTTATCTAGTAATCAGGCTACCCTGATTTAACCTCTTCCCACCCATTGATAAAATTTATGCTCAACAAAATTGTTTGTCATTTATATTCATTTCAGCTAAACGAGAGATTAAAGGCCCTCGAGCCTAGGCGCTCTCCAACCCCCCCCCCACCTCATTGGTCATTATAAGAAAGAACAACTGGTGCTTTTCTCACAATAAAAGTTATTAAAAAATTAACTCAATTATAAATCAATTTCATAAGATCACAATTATTTGCAATCACTTTGCTTACATTTCATTCACTGCAATGTAATTCATATTCTACAAATGAAAATATTTCCTATCTTTCTTTTCTCATACCTAAAACTAGACGCATAGATCATGTATAAAACTACATGCATACAATCGTATGGATAATTTTTATATCTCAGTTTAAAGAATGGTTTAGTATAATAGTAAATTTTATATACGTTCTCTTGAAACTACGAAACTAACAATCTACAAACAGAAACTCATGTCACTTTACCTTCGAAAAATCCCCCCATACCTGAAAATCAAACCGCCCTTCCAGAAAAACCGGGAAAAGCTAAGAAACGAACAGATCCGGAGTTCCCCTACACTCCAACGAATAATAATAAAAATAGCGGACGCACGCTCTCCCTCTCTCTCTCTCGCACACACACACCAAAACCACCGACAGCATAAACCAAAACGAACTGGAAAGGGGCGAAGGAAAAAAAATAGGCACAGGAGGAGGAAAAATCTTGAAAACGCATTACCGGATATTTATAGCTGCCTTTTGAGGGAAAGTTGCCTCCCTAGCTGTAGGAAGAGTCCTGTCACTGTTTGGAGGCGAAGATGCATACCGTATGGATTTCCAGATCAATGTAGATACGGCAGGACCCCAAGTCCGGGGATGGGAGAAAAATGCGGGACTTGTTGACGGGATTCCCCGGATCACACCTGTCATGGGACCAGATGAATGGGTGCAAGAATTTTTCTTTTTCTCCAAAATCAATAAATAACATGCAGGAATGATAGTGGATGAGTTGTAGGTAGACCTATTTTTAAAAAAAGTTCGCTGGTATCGAACTTGGAGCACATAAATCTAAACTTTTCCTCGTGTTTCTGTTGGCAATAAAATATTCTTGGCTGGGTGTGTGTATATCAAAAATGCATAGGCGTTTGATACTTTATAGCATCTGAGATATGAATTATGTGTATTTAAGTTCAAATGTACCAAAAAGTAATTCCAGTGCACTATCTTTTCTGGTGACTTTGTTTTCAAAAAATTTATCATGTTACTTTTCTTTTTTAATAACTGACTGGACGAACAGAAAATGCTCTGTTTCAGCCTTTAGCATTAAGTCTACACATCATTAGCCTTCTCAATTTTTGAATTAATATCTACTAGACAATGGTGGAAGTTTTCTCTCTTCAAAAATCAAAATAGATCAACAACTGACTGCAGAATTGCAGGAACCTTATTTCCTAACCCATGACTTCAACTATATTTTATTAAATACTGTTCGAGAAATTCGCTTCTCCAAATCCTGGAAGGAAGATATAGATGCTGATCATACTTACTACTTAAATTTCCCTTTGTCACACTATACCCTTTTTAAACTTTCAAATGTAAACTACCATTTATAGACGTAAAATATTGATGTAGGTTTAAATGGCATTTATTAGCATTTTCATTTTTCTACAGATTTTTTTTCTTGTGCTAATACATTTCCAAAATCGATTGCATTCGATCAGATAAATAGACAGGAATGGCTATTTAGGCTCCTGTATTTAAAAACAAAGGAGCCTAAACTTTCTTAAACGTGTGCGTTTGCTTTATAAGTTCTATTGATTTGATTTGCAGTTGAGAGATTCGACTGTCTTTTATCTTTTTGTTTTTAACTAATCACTCATATTTCCCTCTTAATCGAAGTTCTGAGGATTTTTTTTACTTTTATTAACGCTAAATTTTCTTCTATTATATTGAAAGCGCAAACACTAATAATGTTTTTTAAATGTGTGAGAAAACTAGCTACCACACGTTAAAAAGTCTTAGTTAAACTAGTTAATCTCACTGAACACACTTGAATAAAGTATAAATTTGTCTTTCACGAATATGGAAGAATTATAGATATTATATTCCTAATAAACAGCAAGTATTTTTAATACATGTTTGTTTGTAAACGAATTTTATTTTAAATAAAGATGATTATTGTTATTTTCTTTGCATGATTCGCCACTAAATAATGAATATTTGAGGAAATAGTTCTATCATTCTATTTTAACAGCTCTAACATAATAAATTAAATAACACAGCTCTTATATGACTTCGCTACTCTAAGACATACGGCATTTGAAAATTTTCTGTGATAAGTTGCAGAATAGGTTTCTCTGAGCAAATTACATCAAATTCTAAGACGTGTTCAAGCAAATCTGTTCAAGGAGGACTGATGTGAAAATGCAAAATCTATTGAAGTCCAGAAGTGAGCGTTCCCTTGGCGGCTCCTGACATCAAAGGGGCAGTTGAAAATTTGGTAAGGTGAGCACGGACTGACCAACCCAAATGGACATCGGAAGCCGTCAGAGTGGGTTTCAGACCGGCCTTTTGATACATAATTGATTGCCACTCCGGAAAGCTGTTCGGAAATTTCCCTCTCTTATGTTGTAATCCCTTTGGCTTGAGAGGAAAGTAGATTTCGTTGGCTTTGGCGGCTGGATTTGGCGACTATTCCCATTGATGTGGTATTTCTTTTTATTAAAAATGTCGAGGTTCAAATTTAGTTTTGGAATGAAAAAAGAGAAATATGAGCTTTCTCTGACGAAATAAAATAATGCAAATTACTAACTTCAATAATGCAAATAACTAAGTTATATGTGTTATATTTGAAATTAAATAGCTCTAAAAGATTCGTTCAGGCAAAAGCTGATGATGTTGTCTATATTCGCTAAAAGAATTTTTTTAAAGAAATCTAAGCTAAGAAAAATTATTTGAAAAATTTCATTCATTTATTTTTCTTTTTTATAAAAATTACTATGAGGACTTATTCAGTTTGTTTTTAACATTGTTTTGGAGTTGATATCTAGCAATTCTTCACTGAGCAATTGAATATTACGCAAAAAATCACTTTCACATTTACAAATTTTAAAGATTCGAAAACCGATACAGAAAACTCTCTTTTGATTAAATATAAAATTGTTCAAAACCCAATAATATAGTTACAAAAATAAGTCTTTTAGATCGTAAGCTTAAAATTTTTGGAACTATTAAAATTTTCTCTAAATTATATTAAATGCAGGGTCTGCAATTGGTTATTAGAGCTTACTGCTTCACTATACCCTTTTTCATTCCTATAATTTAACTTATTAAAAAAATTATTTCGATATTAATGATAAATATTTAAATTAATAACTTAGATTTTTTCTAGCAAAAATGTAATTTCAAAAAATTAAACCAAAAACAATCCGTTTGTTTTAAATCGCATGGACAAGCTTCCCAACAACTATCAAGAACATTTCAGTACAAATATTCTACTTCAAAATTTATACATCTTTATTATTTTAAAGTTTGATTTGTAGGATTTTCTTATTCTCCCCTACCCGTTCAATTTGAAGGTACTCAAACTAATATTTCTTAGATTCTTTGAGTCGAAGTTTAAACTTCACAAGGATGTGATCTATATGAAATCATTCAGTTTACTTCGGATTCTGCAGAATTTCGCCAACGTCCGCCAGTTGGCAACCCTATAAGTTTTACAGCAGCAGCACACATCGCAATTGCATCTCCTCCCTCATACGGCTCTCCTCAATTCTATTACGCCAGAACAGACGCGGCATATTTCTCCAAACACACCCCGCCACCTATCAGGTGTTGGTCACTGTTGAGGGAGAAAGGGCGGCCTTCCCTCCCAAATGGACTGCAACAGGGAGAGTCGATTATTGACTGTTAGGCTTGATTGAGGTTTATAACACCCTAACGAGTCTGTATCTCAGTTTAGATTCGACGGAAATTTGATTGGATATCTTGGCTTATGAACTGCTGGGAGGAGAGGAAGTTTAATAAACCAGGTTTGACTGAATTATAAGACAGGAGAGAAACACATGAGTTGCCAATCGATTCGGATGCAAGATTGCAATTCTTGAAAAATGTGAATAAGCACATTTATTCTAAATGATTCCCATGTGGATTTCTAACTTTCTTTCTCAAAATGTATTTAATTTGATACAGAATTCATATTAAATCAATGAAATCCAATTATTAAGTTAACTAATTCAAGCTATCGAATATATTGCAATTTAACGTCGTTGTGTTGATGATATTTGAAATTCAAGGATATCTCAAAAGATTGAGTATTTAATTTCCTAATAATAATAATAATGTTGAAAGGACTAGTAATCATAACGACTTTGTTTTAATTCTACTTTACATCGTCTAGCCTAGTGGAGGCACGTCTTCCCCATGATCTGGGCATACCGAGTTTGAATCTTGATTCAGACATGGTTGTTCTTTACCCTGTTTTCCTACTGCTCTTTACCCTACTGTCCAAATTCGGCTTAAAATTGCTGACTTTCTCAACTGGCTCCTCTATCACATGTGCCATAAGTAACAACATATTTTACAACGATTTTAAGTTTTCTTAAAGCCCATCTTAAAATTCGTATTTGCAAAGAACTTTTACAGTACCCTTTCTCACTGTATTTTCTATACAAATATTATTTGCAATTTTACTTAAAAATTTAATGGTTGCTGAATGTTTACATTACTTATAAAATATGTAAATTGCCTTTATGAATCAAAGTTATTATGTTAGAAAATGAAAATTCTAACACAGGTTTTCTTCAGTATCTTCAAATATCACAGATTATTTTGAGTCGTCAGATTCGATGTTCCTTTCTCCAGTTATGTTGCTTCATGAGGATAATTCAAAGGCCATATTGTCCCTAAAAAAAGAGGGGTAAAAATCTCATAAATACTAGTGTAGAGATTTCACATACACAGAACCTGAGAATCTACAATACATCAGATAAAGAATAATGCAGTGTATACAGGAACAAACATCAGGCAAACAGAACCCCCGAACAAGTATCATGTGTACACCAGGGAGTGAGTTCTCCGGCCACCCTCCTGCATCTGGCTTTTGTACGCGAGATGTTTGCCTGAGATAAGGCCCCGTACTTTTATCGCCTGAACCCGTCAAATTAGCAGCGTACTCCAGTAAAATGATTTGTAAAAGAGTGCTGTGAGTAAAAGAGAGCAAATTAGTACTAAGAGAATCATCTTTTAGGCGAGCCGCGATGGCTGGGTAATCGGATTTTCAGCCAGGGACACGCGGTACAGATGGGGACGGGACATGTGATACTCGCTGGACTCGGGTCCTTGATTGGCTTATCTGGAAACTGTAGTAGTTGGACATATTTCCACAAGAGGCATAACTGTAAAGCAGTATTGCTTTTTTTATTTAATAAAAAATCCGCCTCCATAATGAACATTAGACAATCGACACATTTTATTCGATTCCCACCGTAGATTATATTTTCAGAATAACTCCTTTTACATAACATATTAAATATTAATAATTATATTTATGTATATCGCATAAAAATTTATTGAATTATTTTGAACTATTAACAAAAAATTATTCATCATCATCCTTTACAGTGTATCATCCTTTTACACTTTCTCGTATACATAGAATGGAGGAACTATAGTAATCAAAAATTATGAGCTCCAAATTTTGGCGAATCTACGAAAAGCTCATTTTGGGATATTTTCCCAAAATGTCTGTGACAAAGATAACTCAAAAGCACTTTGAGCGCTATATGGTTGAAATTTAGCGTACGATCTTTACATCAAATTTTGAATAAAATCTGTTCTGAAGAAGTCCATCTTAGAATATATGATAACGCGATGAAAAAACATAAATAGAAAAAATTCAGTACATAGATTTAATATCTTAATGTCTCTATTTTAAACACTTGTTAAAGTTTGAACCAAATCTAACCATAGATTGATTGTCTATCAGTCGCATTTTCTGAAGCATATAATCGCAATAATTCGAAAAATAATGACAAATATATCAAATTTGAATTTTTTAGAGGGATTGTAGTTTTGTATCAAAATTATGTCTCAATCAGCCTGAAAAAAAAATGTGTTAAAATGTCGGAAATTCGATTTTGGAATACTTTTAATATCACGTCAGTGATTAATCCCTTATAATTCTTCGAAAATCGTAAGATGGATAAAATAAAAATGCTGAATTCCCGCCAAAAATGTATATTTCGTACTTATTGTAAGGCAATGGAATAAGGCATTCTTTAGAATATGTTTATTAGAGTGAATGCAAGAAAGTTTTCGGGAGGTCATTCTCACTGGTTTTCCTAGAATGGTTTTATGGAAATGCAAGAGCAGGGAAGTTTTTGCATAATTATCGTGCATAATTAAGTTGCTGCTCATTATTGTACACATAATTAAATTCAGATTTACATATTTCAAATACATATGCTTTGTAATCTTTGTAGTTTAACGAGCTCTTTAGTTTAAGCATATTTGTTAAGACGAGTAGAGAATCCGAAAATAAGATTTTCTCATTTTTTAAAATCACATTTCATGTCAGGATAGGGAATAAAGACTTATTTCCTAAGAAAACGCATAAATGTCAAAATTTTGTTTTCAAAAATGGATGCCTATATGGAAAATTTTTCTGGAAATATTCTTACAAAGAATACGTTTATTATTAAATATTAAGTTAAATATTAAATTTTAGTGTCATTTAAAAATAATTATAGAATTCTTTTTCAAACTTCAGATAATATAAGATTGCAAAATTGGAATATGTATTTTGCATGGTTATTTTTATCCAACGGGATAAAAATTGCAATTGTAATTAAAAGCTAATAAATTTTTTAACTAAAGATACTAATTTTCAGCTACGCAAGTTAGTGAGGTTTTGAGTTGAGAATGCTAACATGTATGTGAAAGGACAGACCAACAGACTTTGAAACATTTTCATAAAAAATTTGATAAGAATTTACACTCTAAATATTAAACTTTACGTGCCAAGTTTTTTATTTATCTAGATCTTTCCGTTTTGAGTTGTCATGTTTACTCATATTTAGTCTGTTTATCAGCAAGCTTTCTCTAAAACAATTTTGTTTAAAATTGGAAAAAAAAAATCTGATAATGCTTTTATATCCCATATTTTACCCATTTGTCTCAAATAAAAATAGTTTTAAGTTATCGTGTTCAAGACAAGAAAACTATAATTTCAGAAATATTTTTTATTATCCGAGATGGTCTGAAACGGTAAAATTCAACAAACAAAACTTCAAAGTTCTGATATTTTAAGGATTACAACACTTTTTCTTTATTTACTTCGCTTATTAAAAAGTAAAAATTAAACAACTGGAAACATGTATTTTCAGTAGAAACCATGATTTCTATTAATATAAGTAATAATGACTCCAGCTTAGAATGCTTTTCATTAACTCCTTATACATCCCAAGAAACCATATACATAACGGTGGCTCAGCTTTTTGACTTTGTTATAGGCAATAATCATAACCTTTTGGCCGAAACTATTTCAGAAAAAGCTTCTCCGCAGGGGTCTGTGGCCATCTCACCCGCTATTGAAATCGCACACCCGCGAGTCTACGACAATGCACGAGGAGTAAAACCCTCTGCTCAACATGAATTCATACAGTTATATTAATGGCCACTTGAGTGACGTCAGCCCGTAACGACCGAATCCTCTTTGGGGAAAAAGGGAAAATAAGTGCTGATGGACATGCGGTAAATCTGGGTTTGATGACGTTTTCTGCTCCCTGGGAGTGGGAAGGCTTTTGCTTGACCACCTGCCGGCATGGCAACCGCTCGATGTACAGAGAGTCATTGAATCAATTTTAAGGGTCATGTGCTACTGCCAAACAATTTCTAATTCTTGAAAATCAGAACAATTCACGTAGTTTTGGATTGAATTAAATGCAACAAGTTACTGAATTCCCATAATTAAATAAATACTTTTAGAAAAATTACAGAAAATATTCCAAGTCAACAGTCAATTCTGTGAAAACAATATTTATTTCTTGCATATATTATATGGAGGAACTGTTAAGCTCTTTCAAAATCAATAACTACCAAATTATTATTGAATTCAATTATAAACTGTGTAAAACGAAGAAGAGGGTACTTCACAGCATTTAACAAGTTCAGCCCCTTAAATGAATCATGTTTTCCATAGCATTTAGCTCCTATTTTAATCTTTTTTCTTCGCCTCATCAATTTCCTTAAATAGATTTCTTTCTGTTCAGTCTTCTTGCTACTTTTATTTAGTTTTAAATGTTATTACATTTAGTATTAAATTTAAATGTTGATTAATAGTTTTTTTAAATACTTTTTATTAGTTTCTTTAAAAAGTTATTAATTTCTTTAAATACTTGTTATTAATTTCTTTAAATACTTGTTATTAATTTTTTAAATACTTGTTTTTAATTTCTTTAAATATCTGTTATTATTTTTAAATACTTGTTTTCAATTTCTTTAAATAAAATTTTTAAGTTTCAAGCCCAATTTATTTTCTATTTGAGGTTCTACGCGGAAAAAAAAAAATGCAATGTAAATAAGATAAAGCAGTTTTTAAAATTTAAGGCCTTTATAAATTCATTTCTATGAATATTTTCTTGGAATCAAAATTAAGTTGCCTATTGCTTGAAATTAAATATAATTAATCGATTTTAATGCTCTGAGAAATGTTTATATTAACGAAGAATTATAATGTATTTTTTAAAAATCATATATCTCCATATGAGTGTAAACACATTTTATCTCTTCACAATGTTCCCTTGGATTTCTTTAACTTTCAAAGTCAATTTAACTTTCATGCGACCTTTTGACTTTTATAACAAACAAAATTGAAAAACCTTATAGACAGCATTTTTAAAAAGTAAATATTAATCCCAAAAGTCAATAAACTGCACGTAAACAGGAATGGATTGATCTTCTTTATTGAAAGTAAAAATAATTAATTTTAATCACAATTGTACATATATTCCTCAGGAATTGCGTGATTTTCTTTTATTTCAGCCATATAAGCGATATTTTATGTTTTGAATATTGCACCTTTGAACAAAAAGTTGGAAAAAAAACATTGAAACAGGAGGGGAGGAGAGGGTGAATGAAAGGTAGTCTGTGCAATTTTGTAAAGAAAAATCCCCAGTGACTTCATTCTAATATTAAGCTTACAAAATAAAATCCTTTTTTCCATAAACAAGCCCTCGAAATCGAGAGTGGAATTTAATTGGTAAGATGAAGAAATTGTTTTTCAATCTTCGGTCCATTCCCCTGACACGTGGGAAATTGTAAGCATATTAGAACGAACAAACAGCCTGGGAGAAGCAGCTGGCTGAATTTTCTATATGGAATTGTTTACAGTTTAGATTAACCTTTAACAATGGCATTCACTTTTTAAAATTTTACTTTTTTTCAAATATAACTCTACAGCAATTAGTGGAATTTTCTGTATAAAGCTGTTTACAAGAGTTATCCAAGTTTTACAGGGGGTATTTATTATTTTTGGGGGAATTTTTCCTTTTCGAAATATTACTCTATAGCAATTGATTGAACTGTCTAGTATGTGAAACTATTTGCTGCATGCCAAAACTTATATATCTTTTTGGAATTTTTCTCTTTCAAATGTCACTCCGTCTTACTGAAAGCACAAAATAAAATGTAAATATTTACTCCACCAGAAAAATATTTACCCTTCCACGATTATTACAGAGTTATACTGCATGATAAAGATACCACTATTATATCAAAATGACTTCGGCCTGATTTGTAAAAATATTTCATTGCCACAAAGTACTTGTTTAAGTTAATTTACGTCTTCTGTCATATTTTCATATATGATATATAGATTTTTTTAAATACATATTGGCGAAACATTCTATGCATCACTAGTGGTTCGATAGTTACAAAAGAGTCTCGTATATTTTGATGTATATAGATTTTGACATAAACACATTTTGATATAACATTGACTGTATTTAATAAAACTATTTAGAAAGCCTGGGTATATATATATATATATATATATATATATATATATATATATATATATTCAGATAATTGAAGTTTACAATAAAATTTGCATTTGCTTTGTGCTAAAATATTTTAATGAGTTTGCTTCGTATTGAATATTTTTATCCTAAAATATTTTACTGAGGTTTTTATTCGGAATTCAGAATAAAAAATTTTCAGATAATATGTTGATTATTTATTTTATAATTTGTCCATTATAGGAAAACAATATCACTGTTATTTTTAAAATTCATTTATAAATGACAGTGGTGATCAGGGAGGAATAATTAAATGATATTTAGTATAAATGTTAACACTTAAACATTGAAAAATGTTTTTCCAAAACTGCTACAATGCTCATTATGCGAAACTTTTTTTTTGTATTAATGCAGAGCGGATTACAATCCAACAATTTGAGAGAAACCTAATCGATCTGTAACAGAATCTTTTTCCAGTACGCTTATTAATGGAAAAGAATCGAAAACCTTACATTTCTCACATTATGAACAAGAGAATACGAATATGCTTTCTAGCATTTTGAAGCAAAGCAAATTACGCTTATTTTAAAAATAGTCGATATTAAAGCTAAATACATAATAAAAAATGATTCCATCAAAGAAGTTTTAAGACATAATACAATTTCCCTCTTTTCATTGGAATGACCGTTGAAATAATGATCGTAAAGAAAACAATAAAAAAAAATAAAAGAGGTACTTTACATCGAATTCATTTCTGGTTATTATTGAAATCTGATATTGCATTTTTTTTTTATCAGGATATCTGATCGGAAATGAGATGATCTTCGATAAAGGGATCATTCTGCATTAAAGTTTAGGCAATAAATGGGATTTTTAGAGAAAGGGTACTTTAAATAAAAGGTAGAAAGTTTTATGAAAGCTATTATCGCAATGAAACACAATAGCGCAGAGGGATAGAATTAGAACTAAAAAATGAATTTTAAAACTACGAATCGACGCAGTTATAATTTTAAAACTCTTATTTTCTTTATGACTGCTTAAATATGATATTATCAGGAAATGAAACTGTGAATGAATATTAGCCCTTTCATAATACTTAGAAATTCCATTCGTTAGACTTTTTTCCCTTTAATTAATAATTTTTAATATGTGTAATATAAGAATCATTTCCTTACAATTTAGAAAAAAAGTAAAATTTCGTAGAAGAAAATGCTTCCATGTTTTTAAATTGAATTTTTATTTTTATTTTTTATTTTTAATTAACCCATTTTCTTCTTCATTTTATTACAATGTTAAAAGGAAAAAAGATTATACGATTAAATTTTGCTGACTCACTTTTTTTCTCATCCTACAGGCTTATATTTCTTTCTTTCTTTCTTTATTTGTTATTCATCTTTGTCCCATTAAAATTTAATACACATTGATTAAAAATAAAGAAACAAAGCAATATTTTACTGAGGAAAACCGTGCCTTGTAGCAACCACAGGCCGCATGTCTTTTTCTAGGTCATTTTAAAATTTATGAAGAAAAACTAATTTATATCAATATTTCATAATGTGACATGCATCATATAGGATAACACGATGTATAAACCATTTTATATCACTGTGGAAGATCTCGATATATTTAATTATTCATTTTTAATCATACGAAAGGATACAAAACCTCAGTATGATGCACAATAACGGCATATGCTGATAAAGATACTTTGTTGAAAATGTTAACATATTAATTGATGTACAGTTCATTAAACGCATGAAATGATTCATCTTCATTGTTGAGCGGGTTTTCAAAAGTAAATGGAGAATGGATAAAGAGAGGGATATAATTCAATTATGAGCTACAATAACGAACTATCAAAGTAAACTCATGAAGTCCCTTCCCCCCGCCCCCAACTTGTTAAACTCTCAATATTGTCACCAATAAAGTGGAAAGGGGGGATTTGTGGAGTGCAGAATAATGTCATCATTGGCTATTGTAGTCCACTTGTCCATTAAGTGGGGGAGACATCGCGAACTCTACATGACGTCATATCTCACAGTTACGGGATGGAAGGTTGTTATTTCCCTCCTCTCTCTTTCCCTCTGCATTCGTTCTTTTTTGTGTAATTTGAGAAGAAAATTTCTTAACGTGTGTCAAGAAACGAAAGAGTTAAATCTCAAACATTTCAAAACTGTTTGTTTTGCTTCTATATTAGTTTATGGATACCTTATTTTTGTAAGGAAAGTGGTTATCAACAACTGAGTTCTAGCGAATGAAAGCTTCAATATGTTGGTTATGTTTAAATTTTTATGCTTGTTTATAACACAGGCTCTTAAATCTATAGTAAACCGTCCATATAACTGTTACACTCATTAACTAATTAAATATTTATTCTTTACCTTTTTATAAATTTATTTCACTTATATTAAGATAGTTTAAACAAATCTATTAATGGATATATGATTAAATTACAGTTACTCATGAAAAGATCGTAGTATATTTCATACATATTTACACTCAGAACAACGAGTTATCCATCTAATGTTTCCTGAAGTAATTAAAGATACACCTCTTAATGGCTTAAAAATATATATACGATAATTTATTAAATTACCCTCCCTATCAAATTTCTAAGGAATGTTTAATCAAAAATATTTATATACCTCACTCGTCTAACAAAGATACTTCATCAGAAAAATTGTTGTGTTGCTACCCGTGGCGCTTTACAAGCCCGCCGACCTTGAATTGTCAGTGATTTAAGCCAAATTTAACGTCCTTTGTGTTTTCAGTAGCATCAACTAGGACCAAGAGTACGACTTAGCTACTTCATGCTTCACATTCGCTTGCACAACCCCTTTTTACAGTGGAGCACATTCACATTTTTCGCAGATAGAACATAGAATAACAACCATGTACGAGCCGGGACGCCTAGATCACGGGAAGATACGCTACCCCTATGTCAGTACGCCGACTCATCACAAATAAAATAATAAAGCGAAGAAGATGAATTCATAAATTGTTGAGAAATTAAACTAAAAATTTTAACTTTGTTTAACGTTTCGATTTTCTACTTATACACTGATGGAAAAAAAAAAATCCCAACACCAAGAAAAAATTATTGTACAATAAGGAAATTTTAGGAATACATTTGTCTAGGTAACATATTTAATTGATTAAAGTTTCAAGATCACAGGTAGAGCCATTTCAAATGTGAAATGTTGGTACATTAGTAACCGGTGTAACCGCCAGAATTTTGAATGCAAGCATGCAAACGTGCATGCATTGTGTCGTACAGGTGTCGGATATCAGTTTGTGGGATGGAGTTCCATGCCTGTTGCACTTGGGCGGTCAATGCAGAGATGGTTAATGCTGGTTGTGGATGACGCTGCAGTTGCCATCCAATGATGTCCCATACGTACTCGATTGGAGAAAGATCTGGTGATCTAGCAGGCCAAGGCAACATGTCGACACTGTAGAGCATGTTAGGTTACAACAGCGGTATGAGGGCGAGCGTTATCCTGCTGGAAAACACCCCCTTGAATGCTGTTCATGAATGGCAGCACAACAGGTTGTATCACTAGACGGACGTACAAATTTGCAGTCAGGGTGCGTGGGATAACCACGAGAGTGCTCCTGCTGTCATACGAAATTGCTCCCCAAACCATAACTCCAGGAGTAGGCCCTGTGTGTCTACGCCGCAGACAGGTCACTAGCAGGCGTTCACCTGGCCTCCTTCTAACCAACAAACGGCTATCACTGCGACCAAGGCAGAACCGGCTTTCATCAGAAAACACAACAGATCTCCACTCCGTCCTCCAATGAGCTCTAGCTTGACACCACTCACGTCGCAAACGGCAATGGTTTGGAATCAGTGGAATGCACTGTACAGGGCGTCTGGCTAGGAGCTGTCCTTGAAGTAACCGATTTGTAACAGCTCGTTGTGTCACTGTGGTGCCAATTGTAGCTCGAATTTCAGCTGCAGACGCAGTACGATTAGCCACAGCCATACGCCGAATACGACGGTCTTCCCTCTCAGTAGTGCCACTTGGCAGCCCGGAACCTGGTCTTCTTGAGGCAGTACCTTCCCTTGACCACTGCCGCCAATAGTCATGCACAGTGGATACATTCCTACCAAGTCTTTCAGCAATATCGCGGAAAGAAAACCCACCTTCTCGTAGTCCTACAGCACGACCTCATTCAAACTCAGTGAGCTGTTGATAATGGCTTATTCGTCTTCTCAGTAGCATCCTTGACTAACATTAACCCACTACTTCAAATCTCAACTGTAAATAACGATCACGAACCTTACAGCGATTATTTAAAGCAAACCTCATTTGCATGTTTATAGTGTCGCTACTAGCACCACACTTACGCGCGTAGCTCGAAATTTGAATCGACGTCATCTTTCAGATGTATAAACACGCCTACCAAATTTCGTTTATATAGCCCAACTCCTTCCTAGTGTTGGGATTTTTTTTTCCATCAGTGTATTTTTAACTGCTAGCATCAATAACTACAAGAAAGTTCTCGAAAACAGTTTTTTAGTATCTAGACAAAAATTCTAACAGTGGTAATTTATTACCCATTAATTATTAGTTCTTTACACCATACTTTTGAGCTTAATGTTTTTTGTAAAAATTATGATTGTCGTAAGTCTATTGAATAGAATATATTATAAATCATAACATTAAATTTGTTGCTTGTCTTTTGTTTTAGGATCGTGCGCAACAAGGCAGCCGAGAAAGCGAAACAGGTGAACGCGTCCTCTGGCCACCTGAATGGGGGCCATAGTCCGCAACCCACGTCGAACACCACCTCTGTCATCGCGCACGCACCCCCGGCCCACGAACCCCAGAGGCCCTCCTATTCCATCAACGGCATCTTGGGCATCCCAAACCCGTCTGCAGCACCTCAACAGCACGACCCTTCCTCCCACAAAAGGAAAAGAGACGATACAGGTAAGTCCTGGACCTGTTTTCCATTCGAAACTGAACAGTTATTTTTATAGATTATCTGAATGTAATGTATATCCTAAGATTTCATGAAAAGGTGCGTCTTAGCTTCTTATGGAAGAACAGTTGAAGCAAAGATAGAAAATTACGAGCACTTCTGTCATATCCGAGGTGATTCAAAACACATTAGATTTAAGATTTAAACCTTAGATTGAGCATGCAAAAACAAATAATTTTTTGTAATAGAGCATGACAGCGCAAACCAGATAATAATCACTACAAGGAACTCTTTGTCAGTGAATTAACTAATAATAATAAAAAAGCTGTATCAGATGAAATGCCTCACATGAATAAATGAAAAGCTCCAATAATAATGCAAAACATAGTTGTATGAATACAGCACATGAAGCTCTTTGAATAAGTATTAAGTATTCGGAGGGTATTTTTGGAATACTGTGCGTATGCACTTTATTTGCGATATTGCATCTGATTTATAATGTTGCTATTCATGTAACTGTGACATTGCATTATTGTGAATTCCGCAGTAATGCAATGTCACAGTTTCCAGTAAATCAGTGGAACGTGATTTATCAGTTAAAATTTTCTTTCACTTATTTCATTCGCTATATGTCCTATACAACGATAATTGTTTAAACTTCAAAATAATAATTATTTTGAATAATTATTTTTAAAGCTATATACATATATATTTCATCTCATCAACCTCGAATTATATAATAATTATTTGCGGAGACAAAATATTCTCAACAATGGAAATAATCAAAATTTGAATTAAAGATTGAAGTTTTTTTAAAAAACTAATATTATATCGGATGTATTGGAAGAATAAGTGATTTTCTATATAAACATGATAGTATAAAATTATTTGTTTCTAAACTTTATTGCTATAGCAGAAATATGAATATGCTTTATGATATGGTAAAAAGCGTAAGGTAATTCTGAATAAAATCATTCAAAAATTGTCAAAATATATCAGTGTAAGTTCAATAAGTAAGACAAATTATTTTTTAGGATTCATTTATTATTAATTATAATTTTTTTAAATTTTATTTTTAGCTACACAACAATGTGAATGATATAGGAATAAATTTATTCAAACTCTAAATTGGCGTAAATCGAATATAATGTATGCTTTTGACATCTAGTTAATACATTCTAATTTGTATCTTGAATCATGGTTACAAATCCCACTAAATATTTATTTTCAAAATATAATTCTTATCGATTCCTATTATACATAATAATAAACATAAGGCTTGGATTAAAAAGTAGACCATAATCAAAGTTTTAAAAAAGTCCGCTTTTACGAACATTGATAGAAGTATATGTTTAAAATTATTCTTATTTTAATTTCAACCCTGGAATATTAAAAATGTTGAAATCTCTAAAAATTTGGGAATTGAAATTTTTGATGAAACTTTTGTTATGAATCTCTTTCTCAGTTTTTAAATAAAAGCTTCTCACACAAGAATATTCGAATTCAAATGTTTTCTGAATATCCGAATTCATCTTCGGGGTTTCATTCGGAATAATTATTAGCATTCACTGAGCACACCGAGTGAAACAAAAGAAACAGGGGTACAAAAAGAGAGTGGGAGAGCTTCTTCGCGAAAGAGTAATGTGTCATCTTCCCCGGCCGTCTGAGAAAACCCAATTACCGAAACAAATATCGGGCCTCAGGAAATTATGAAGAAAATACAGTTCTATAGAACTCTCTCGAAGGAGCGAGCAAGGTAGAATTGGAAAGAGGGGAAAAAACACTCCCTTCTAAAAAAAAAGAAAAGTAATTTTCGTCGAGAAAATCTTCATTCTCACTCAATTCCTTTTATATCCAAAGACTCAGTAATTTTTACTTCTTTTTTCGCTAAAAAGTATGTATACAGACTGCGTTAGAGCAGCTTTTTCTCTTTTGTGCATCGAAAGAAAAATAAAGGTAAAAAGATAAAAAAAGAAGATGAAGAAAGAGGAAGAAAAGAAACTTCAAATTTGTCAGCTCCTCCAAAAGTCTGTGAGAGAAAAGGAAAATTTTCTTTCATTTCTCCTTGTTTTTTTATAAGGAAAGGGGAAAGCTGAGAAGATATGCAAGTAATTAGTATGTCTCTTCGCAAGCGGACTTTTGTACAGTTCTCTAATATGGGCACACATACCGGCTCGGCGTTGCAGCTTTTTTGCAAGACTTCGTTTTGATCAAGAAGGAGGAATGTGTCTGCAATGACGACGCTAGGAAAAAAATAAATCAGCTTCATTGCAACTCAACTCTTTCTCTGAATTGATGTCCAATTAAAGACAAAGGAAACTCGAGTGAAAGAGAGGAAATGCATTTTTGGAACGAAGTTTATTTCTTTGATTCTAGCTGAACATCTCTATAAAATAAGAACTGCAAATTTTCAAGAATTCATATTAACTTGCTCTTAGGGAGGAAAGTTATCTAATTTCTGATAGTGAGTTCTTCGAATTTTAGATTTGAAAGTGCTAATTCGATTGATAACAGAAAAAAATATTCCTATATTTCTTACAAATTTAAATTAATTTAACGAATATCTCACAATGATTCTTTTTTCTTAAGAAAGAAGACTGAATAGAACTTTTTTTAAAGTTAAATCACAATGTTAGAAAATTTACTCACGTAACAATATTTAAATGAGAAATGAAGCTTAAATTATTCATTACGTTTATTTTTTTATTTTGCTATATACATTTTCAGTTCTTGCTGTCATGAAAACCAATAGCTTATTAAGTATAATAGTAATGTTAAATTTAGTTTGCTGATATATGCTCTAGAGTTATTCCACGTATAGTTGTAACGTACTCACTCTATTGAAACAATCAGAAATAAAGAGAGTGCTTTGTTTTTCTCACAATAAATTATTAAATTTGCTGCAGTTTGTCGTCAGAGCAGGATTTCTTAAACATTTTAATTTCACATTAACATTAATGTTCTTAAAAGTGCGTTTTACCTTTCAAAATTCGGAAATAAATTTAAAAGGAAACTTTATTTGATGATAAATTAAAATGAAACCAAACTTAATTACGCAGTTTCAAAATATTTAATGAAGGAGAATTTCTCTGCCAATTTCCTTGATAACTATTTAAGAATTCGAAAGAACACATTTAGAGTTTCGAACGTAGCTAAACATACATCTACTTGTAATTAATAATGATGATGAGAAACCGAAATTTATGAATCAAGAAATTATTACAATTTCTAGTGCAAAGACGCTTACACCAATCTTTTCTCAACATCACAAAAAATAGCTTTTAAAATTATATGATAATCTATCAGTTTGTATCGCTTGCATCCAATTCGAATTCGGGACAGTAAAATTTAGTTAATTAAGCTTGTATTTTCTAAATGCTTTATCCAGTATCTGTTGCAGAAAATAAAATAGTAAATAATTTTATGATTTCATTTTGTTTAATAAAAGTTATTTATTAATAAAAAATAAAGTGTTTCTTCAATTAAATATAATGCTTATAAAGATTGAGATTTTAAATACTAAATTTGTTTCTCTTATAATAAAACTCAATCTATACAGCAAATAGTGTCATTTATGTAATTGAAATAATTGTCAAAGAAAAAGGAGGGATTATTCATCATGTGAGAAATGAATTTAATATTTAAGTTTTTACCAAATACTTGATTTAGAATCTGTTGAATGGTTTATTATTCTAACAATATAGAATAAACTAAATAACAGTAAAGAATTACAATTAAGAATAACTCTTGCCTTGAAAAAAGAAATACTAAACTTTTATTAAAAACAATATATTTCATAACTCAAAAATTGATGCAGTAGTATCAAGAAGTATAGAACAGATATAACGAACAAATTTTATTCAATACATATAGATTATTTTTTTATGAGTCTAGGTATGTAAAGCAGTCATAAATAATCGATAGACAAACAAGAAATTTATTTTAAAACGTACATTTATAAAGTATTAATTTTCAGAAATTTCAAAATTCATGTTTGTGATTCCACTCGATGTGAGGATCAATGGTTTAAGAAGTCAGTAGAAATATTAGATTATTAAAACAAAATAACTACTATAGCTATCATCAACAACAATAACAAAAAGTATTTCACTGTGATAACCTTAGGGTGCAAAAGAGGGACCAATGGAAAACAATTTATAATAAGAACAATTATCTCTGTAGACTAAATAGCGTCTATATATAAAACACTTAGTGATCGCTGTAGAAAAATTAGTGATATTGTTAACAGTATTTATTCTACAACAAACCCATATTAATTTGTTAATGTTTATAACAGAAAAAGTTTATACTTAGTAGTAACATTTAAAATAAGTTTGATATAATAATTAAAAGTTATTTTTGTTATTTTAATAAATTAATGAATAATTTAGAGGTGCAATAATTAAAGCATATTTCGATAATTTCATTAGACAGCTCTTTATAGCATATTAGCATTTGCTACATTTATAATATTTTATTTATAGCATTTGATATTACTGCATAATATTCGCAATTATAAGTAATTATCTCAGTACTAATACTAACATAAAACAAATTTTAATGCTTCTAGCTATGAAGCTTCACTATTTTTTTTTTGAAGCCGCAGCGAATGCGTTTTATTTAAATTCCAACTCTGCAAGTAATAGGCCTAACGGCCCCTGAATTTCCATGTCTAAAACATTTCCTTGGAAGCTCTGAGCGAACAAAAGAGAAAAAGGGGAAGAGAGAAAAAAAAATGCAGTGCGAGTGAGCAAGTAAAAGAAGGGGAAAAAGGGCTGGCTGCTCGATTTTGAAAGAGAGGGTCTGTTGTGTGAAATGGCGTTTGTAGCAATGCACTCACATGGATGTTGCATCGGATCAAATGGATGACATACAACTGGAGAGAAGTGTGAGGAGGTAGGAAGCGATTTTTGGCGATTTATCACTTCTTTTAGCGAAAAGAAATTTTTATCACCGGTTCATTTTAGATCGGATTTATTTACTGTTAAAAATTTAAGAAATTATTTGTCTTTAGTTCTTGTTGTTTTTAACACCAAACCCTGAAATAATACATTTATTGATAATTTTTTGTTATTTGTGTCGCTGACACTAAATAATTAACCACATGATTATTGTAATTTAATAAAAGTTTTGTACGGTAAAAATTTTTTAAGATATATTTTCTACAAAACTCTTCATCTTATTTAAGTTATTATCTTATTCTTTTTTTAATTTAATTTATTTATTTTTGAAAATAAGGCAAAAATTAAAAAAAAAATCTTTGTATTGTTTTCACAATTTCTTTTTAAATAAAATTCGAAATACACTGTAACTTACTTTAAAATAGATAGTAGATATAAAATTAACAAACTAACAGTAGATATAAAAAGTTCTAATTTACAAACAGGAAATTAATATCTTTTATTTTTTGTATGCAAAAAAGTCTATAACGTGAAGAAAATAAGAAATTCATGTACAGATATTTCTTTTTTTAAATATTTATTTATTTAAATTATTATTTATTTTCACTTCGAACAGTATTTGAATGAAATTAAAATTAATTACAGAGTTTAATAATTGACATCACTATTCCGAAGTAAAATACCCTAATTAAATTTAGGAATATTCTAAAGAATATGGTTTTCTGTAGCGAGTGATGCCTGTATAGATTAATAATAATCTTTATTTTCAAACAAATGAATGAAACTAATGACAAATTCTTTTGAAACTCAGCACTATAAATAAATAGAGAGCCATAAAGACGAGAAAAATAACCCTTTTTTTATCATATCAATGGAATACTTTTAAAATATGGAGAATTAAGATTAAGCAATAACGTAGCCTAACGCCAACTCTAAGAAATTCAATAAATTATACTATCCATAAAATTTTCTTTACCTTTACTTATAATAAAGATGAATTTGTGTATACGTGAGTGTGTTGTTTCCTTATAAGTTTGAATGTTTGACCTAACACTATCATACATGGTACACATATATAAATTGTTGGAGGGAGAAAATATGCACTTCACAGTGATTTAAAAATATTTTAGTTTGAATTTTAATTTATTATAAATTGATTTTGGTTTGTTTCCCCAATAACTTCCAACTATTTAGTTATTTGATAATAAAAAAAATTTTGAATTCAATTAAATTAGTTGACTGCGAATTAACAAATTTACACATTATAAAATAAAAGTGAAATTGAAAATCCGGCTACTGAGTTAAGGACTTGTAAAAGCATGAGGATGAGTGTTTTGATCGATGATTTTGAGTGCCAATATCGCATTTAAAAACATTGATAACAGTAGTGTTTCAAATTGAATTTAAAATATTAGGGGAATGAATTATACGGAGATGAAATTGATATTAAAAATGTAATTTATTCTGTCTTAATACAAATATTAATTTTGTAAGATAATTGTAAGATAATTTTGTACACGTCATAACCGTTAATAATGAATAAGTCAATTTTTTGAGCAAGAAATTTGCGAAAAATAAATCTCTTTCTTGATTTGTTTCATATCTGTTTCCTTTTAATAAAATGCACGTTTTAGTGACACGTCAGACCATATATCGAACATTTATATTTCGCACCCCCATGAATTAGCTGATAGAAGTATTGTATTCAACATAGTTGTTTGATAAAATTCTCATAATGGTTTGTTGATATGCTTAAATTTGATTGATGCCATTCATAAATAAATAAATAATAATTCTCATGTTTTTCTTTGACTGTTACCATTCAGCAATGGATAAATAATAATCAAGATGTCTTTCTTTGACTGTTGCCATTCAGCAATAAATAAATAATAATTCCGATGTTTACATCTGATTGTTGTTGATTCAGCAATAAATAGTAATCCGATTACTAAGCTGCTTGTATTAACATTATTAATTTTAGGATGTACAGAGTAGTTTTCAGCCGTAAGAAGAAACTTAAAATCTCCGTCACTGGCAAAAACAAAAGGTTTCCTTTTCAAATCAAAGCATCACTCTGGCGATTTAATAACCTCCAATCGCATTGCCTTTCGTAACAGAGGAATTATGTTCCACTTGACTTCCCATTCCGAGAAGTTCGTTATTTTCGGTGTCATTAACACGTCATTAAGACGGCTTGGAAGAGCCCCAAATCGTCGAGCTGCTGCTTTTTTCGCCCTCCATTAGTTCTATCTCTTTCATAGGCAGGCATTTTTTCAGCCGGTGATTAACGGTAACTTTGCGAGTGTAAATGCTATTCAAGAAAACCACTTTCATTCCGTATCTATTTGCGAACTCGCTTCCAGCTGCTCAGACTGAGATAGCGCTGATTGCCCTTCCAGCAGTCTGGCGCAGCCAACATCACCTGTACAGATGGGTTGTGAGCGATTTTTGATTTCAATAGCCCTCATCAATCGCATGTAGTTGTTTGAAAACTGTAATTTATTTTTCTCTGAGTATTTATGTATTGAGTATTAACTATTTCTCACAATGATAATTCGAATTACAAAGAGAAAAATAATCCAGAATGGTAATAAACACAAAAGAAAGCCTTCTTTTGTTCTGAATCAAGAAAATAAAATATAAATTTTGAAAATTCGTGGATAATTTTATAATGCATTTATAAAAAGGCACAGAAAAAAAGTTTAGAAATCATAAAAAAAGGAGTAGTTTTTTTTTAAAGCAATAAAATTCAGGAATATAAATATCGAATACAAAATTAAACGGAAACAGAATCAGTATGTGCAGGTTTAAAACTACATAAATTGTCATTTTCACCATTTTAACATCTTTAGTCAAACTATTGAAATTCAAGATAACTAAAAAATATTTCGATGCTATATTTTTCATATTTATATACAAAGCTTAAAGCTTATTTTGTAGAGAGACTTATCGCTTTAATTATTAATATTCCTTTTAATATTATTAAAACTATACTGAAAGACTTTCCTGTGTTTTTTACGCTTAATCCTTAAAAGTGTTATAGTTACTTTAATATGTTCAATATTATCCACCTTTCAACATCAGACACTAAAACTGTACCGAAATGCTTTCCTGCAGAGCTGTGTTTTATGCGTTAAGTTACTTTAAGTGTTATAGTTACTTTAACCTGCTCAATACCGTTCATCATTCAAGATCAGACACTGTGAAATCCAATGAACAAACTACTGAAACTCAGAATACCCCTGAACAAAAAAAGAAATAGTAATAAATCCATCTATCAAGTGAGGAAATGTGCTCCTTCATTCATTCATTCATTATAAGCGATGCATTCATGTGAGCCGACGTCTCGTTATTTATCAGCGAATGCGAAAACGCTGAAAACAGTTTCCCCTTCTTCGAGATCTCGTATCGGAGACTCACGCTTTTAATTAAAAACCTAATCGTTTTCGTGAATGGAGCGAATCATTTTAATCTTTATCTCGTTTTCGTCTTCTTTCTTTTGGCGAGCTCTTGGCGACGGGCTCTGGCTCGCGGCAACCTTCGGGAAAAAGGGAGAAAAGGGGGAGGGACGCCAAGATGAGCACAGAAATCGCATTACCCGGCGGCTCGTCACGTGACGTAATAGAGTTACGTGAGTGGATGACTTAGGGGGTGTTTCTGGCTCGCCTTGGTAAATAAGGAATGTCGGAGAGAGAGGGGGTAAGAAGCAAAAAAGAAAAAAAATAAGGAGAACCGAGTAGAGATCTAGCATTTGTCTATCCGTTTGCCGATGTACCGCGAAGCTTTGTCTCTCTCAATTCTTGCTATTATTATTTTTTATTTGTTACTATCCGATATTTGAAATATTTCTCTACTTAATGTTTCGCATCGTTTTAACTCCTAAATATAGCGATTGAGTAGTTCCTTTATCGGTGTTTTATGGAAAGTTTGTCTATAAATATGAATCTATATTGTGAAATATAATCTTGATATAATGAGTAAATTTTTAATTTGGTAATCTATTCTTATCATTAATCTTCCTATTCTAACATTACAAACATAGCTAGTATTTTTACTGGTAATCCATTGAGAACCTTTCCCATTTAAAGTTTCATATTTTTTTATTGCTTTAATGGCTTTTTTTTTAAATATGAAAAAATTTTAATCAGGGCCACTGAAAACATGAGTACACTAGAAGAAATTTAAACAAGGATTGTAACACCGGCAATTCTTTTTTTTTTCTTTTGCATCGTTTGTTACTATTTCTAATTTGTTTGACTGAAATATTCATCTTTTTGGAAATTCATATACCTCAAATAATCAGAAGAAAGTAATCATTTTACCAATGAATTGTGAAAGAACTTTTCTTTAGCTATTATTTCCAATTTGTTATACTGAAATATTCTTCTGTTTATAATTTCATATACCTCTAACTCAAATAATTAGAAGTAAATGATCAGTTTACCAATGAATTGTGAAAGTACTTTTCTTTTGCTGTTATTTCCAATTTGTTTGATTGAAATATTCTTCTGTTTGGAATTTCATATACCTCAAATAATCAGAAGAAAATGATCATATTACCAATGAATTGTGAAAGTACTTTTTCTTTTCCAATTATTTCCAATTTGTTTGACTGAAATATTCTTCTGTTTGGAATTTCATATATCTAACTCAAATAATCAGAAGTAAATGATCAATGAATTGTGAAAGCACTTTTCCTTTGTTATTATTTCCAATTTGTTTGACTGAAATATTCTTCCGCTTAGAATTTCCTATACCTTGAACTCTAGAATAAACTATCAAAAGAAAACCGTTATTTTTATCAATGAATTGTGAAAATATTTTTAAAAAGACAAAAAAAATTATTATCAAACAATTTGCGTATATATATATATCGGAATTACTGAATATAATAGAACAAATTTAAACCAATAAAGCAATAAATTCAATGCAATCAAATCTTTTGCTTATTATTTCTAGTTTGGTTTAAATTTCTTCTGTTAGGAATTTCGATACCAAACAGAATTATCGAGAGCAAACTATCAGATGAAATCCACTATTTTATCGGTTAATTGAGAAACTCATTTTAAAAGAATAATCGCTAATTTATTGTTTTGTTAAACCGACTTTATTCATCAATGATCATTTGCTCTAGAAGTTAAATAGGTTCTTTGAATTAATAATAGTCCTATAAATTAACTAATAATAGATAGCAAAAGAGAAAAATTGTTTGAATCAGAACCAAAAACTATTTCGGATACAAACAAGATTAAAATTTAAAAACTAAATAACTATTATTGTTTTTAGTGAGCGGAAATGCAACTACTACTAAAATACAGATAATCAAATAAATTAGCGATATAAGAGGAAACGAAACTGAAAATAGGAATCAAAACTAAAAAATTAATTCATATTCGAACAAGAGTAAAACTTTAAAAACTATTAAAAATTATCACTGTATTTAGAGATCGCTAATGCTGCTATTACCAAAATATAGGTGAATCTAAGTAAATTAGGAATATATGCAAAGTAAAAGGGTATACAATAGAATCAAAATTCCAACAAATAGAAAAAGAATCCGGCCTGAAAACTTTTTCAAGAGTCACATTCAGGGAAGGATTCAAAATAAGGATTTTTTTTCTGTGAGGAATCGGACAATGTTCAACAGTATTGACTCCTCGTGACCCGAAAACCCCCGAAAATCAAGGCCAAGAGATACATCAGTTTAACAGCATAGACACAAAACAAAACAACCTTAAAATCATCATCAAATAAGTAAGACTATATACAAAAATATTTAAAATAAACCTATATAAGAATATTCAACCAATAATTAAAAATATTCATTCTAATAATTAAAAAACAAAAAGGGAAAGAACATACCAGCAACAGGCGAAGAAATTCCAATTATGCTATCCTATCCACTGTTCGATTTGAATACTGTGAAAAAATAATAAATGCAGGATCTGAGGGCCATCTATTGTTTTAGTATACGAAAGTCTATTTTATTTTTAGGCTAAAGATTAATATTTCATAATTTCTGTTTTTATTACAACATTAATATTACATTAGTTTTTGGAAAAAATATTTTTGTTAAAATTTTTAATGAAATTATTTGTTGCTTTTATAAATGAAATAATGAAATTTTGCTATCCTAAATCGTTTTAACTTTAATTCTGTTTATTTAATATAATTAAGAATATCTCTCTAACCCGTAAAAGCAAGGAATTCTCGAAAAAGTAAAACCAGAAAAATAATTCAAAATTCTTTAATATGTGTGTGTGTGTAAATCGACGATGTAAACTATCTCCTTATGGTTTTTAACCACATTTGATATTCAGAATAAATTCCACCTACTTCAACTAGGTTTCGATATTTTACTAAAGTATCGTTTGTTCATATATTACAGGCTGTACCACATTTTTACGTTTTCCCAAAAATTATGTATGCATCAAGCCTTCCGATGATATGAGTGCAATATTATTAGAATGATTTTTGATCTACAAAAGCACTGACAACATATTTTTTAGACAAAATTTTAATGTAGTAACAAACACTTTACCTAATACTAGTGCTTCATTGAAATAATTTCCCATTTCAAAATATATTCGGAAATTTATTTGAATCTCAAATTATGATATACTTTATCGTCTTCATAATTAAAATGCTGAATTTGAAAACTTTTTATTCCAAAAAATAATCAATTAAACCGATTCAATTAATATAAACGATTGCAAAATATATAACTTTATTCTGACTGGAAATTCTAGTTTATATAACTTCGAAAATATAAAATAAATAGTTATATGTGTAAAATTTTGTAAAGTGTTTATTATTTATTAATTGTTTCTGAATATTTTTTATAACATCAGTATATCATTATTTTTTTGCCTCTAAGATATGTTTCGCTTTTTGCGTAGCAATCAATTGCAGTATTTTGGAAAAAATAATTTGCACTAAAAAAAAACATTAACACTTATTATTTCCATGCAAAGATAGCAAATACAAAGCAAATTCAGTTCAAATGAAAAACTTTAAAAAAGGATTTTCAAAATGCTTTCCTTGAGAGATAACATTTAAAGCATCTGGATTTTTCTCCGCTTTCATGATCTTCACATTACTTCTATAGAATAGTTTTCTAACCACTGTAAGTTCCACATTCTCCTTTACAAGTGGTAGGATTTTCTTTCTATCTTAGATCATAAACTCGTACACGCAAAAAAAAAAAAAAAAAAAAAAATGCTACTGCAGTTTCAGCATTAAGTGGTGCGATAACATCCTCTAAAAAAATTTGACCAAAAAAACAAACAGACCAAATGCAAGGGCTGCTTTCTTTGGTTACATCCGATCGCATACCATACCTACTACTGTCTCTTCTCACATCATATTTTACCGCCTCTGAAGTTTTCGAATCGCCGTCCCCCCGGCGGAGACAGGCGACGACACGGGACACAAGGCCCCTTTGTCCCGGCTCACTGGACCGTCACCCTCCGTTCCCTGAGAAAGGTCCCTGGGACCAGATGCTTTTGCCACTCTATGGTGGGATCGAGCGGTGAAATGAAGCATTCGCCAACCGAACTGCCCGTTGTTATATTTAAGTGAGTGATTGTTGGTTCTGCACTAAAGTGATAAAACTCCCCGCCGGTGAAGGTTCTGCATGGCACTTGTCTACTTATCAAGCTCATTGACTCTCAATGTAGTTCTATGTATTCGAGAAAGCTATTGGTTAAGGCTTTTATTTAAAAAGGCTAAGCAAAATTGACAACTAAAATGACACTCATGAAAAATAAATTCATTATTCTTTTCGTGAGAGATGCTAGTAATTCAATAATAATTTGATTTCAATGATTGATTTTGATTTTAGATTTCAATAAATTTTGTTTTACATTTTTGGGATCATTAGCTGACCTATCTGTGCTAAATTCAAACAGCTCTAAAAATGGAGATACTAAGGGAATATCTTTAGTGGCAATCTGTAAACTTTTAGAACTAAAATTTAAGATTTTAACAATATTGTAAAATTGATGTAAAAAATTATTTTTTATTTTAAAGTAAAATTCGATGATTTTTTAAAATTCGCAAAGTATCAGAAGGAACGATCACAAAACCGGAATTCTTATTTCAAAGATACTGCCTTTTTAAGTCTTTTATTACAGCTTTAAATGTTATAATAATTTTTTAACACTATTTACACATATCAGCATAAGAAATCTATTGATTGCTGTACTATTTAATCTGGTGATTACTATTTAATTATGCGAAAGTTATAGTTCTCATATATTTTTTGCTATACTTTTGTTATTTTTCCATTCTTAGGAGCCTTTATTTTCTACCATCTACTATTACTATTAACTTCGTGTAATTTTTTTAATAGAGCTTTCGAGATTTTTATGGTTTCAAGGATAATAAAAATGGTGTATTCTTGAAAAGCAATACTTTGATAAATTTCCTTAAAGAAAAATACAGCGTCCAATGAATTAAATGGGACACTTCAATAAATAAATACAGATTATATATATTTAAAAGATTTATGATTTAACTGCAATTTTAAAATGAGCCATATAAAGCTCTTTCTTTGTGATTGTTTGGCAGACCGAGCCAATCAAATATTTAAAGCTCTTTTCTTTAAGCGATTTTTGTGAAATTTCTCTCTGTTTTTTCCTTACCTAAAGCCAGTCGCCATCTCTCCGACAAAGTACTTTTTCATCTTTTATACCCCTTTTGCATACATCTTTTAAACTCCTTTTGCATACATCTTTTAAACCCCTTTTGCATACATCTTTTAAACCCCTTTTGCATACATCTTTTAAACCCCTTTTGCATATTTTATCTTGAAAAACTAAAATTTCAATTTTAACTTAAATCTACCGCCAAAGTTAATGCACCTGGATTACCAAAATCCTAAGATTCTAGCATATTATAAAAGAATACAAAAAAAAACAAAAAAAAAAAACATAAACATTACAAATCCAACCAAAAAGCTGAAGATGAAATAAATTTAATTTCATTTTCTGTGAATTCATATGGTAAGGACATTTCTACACCTTTTCGCATCATTAAACCCTTCTTATAAGAATGAGCCATCAAATCTTCAAACGCCTCACTATTTATGCAAAATGTACTCGAATCGAAGTAAATATCCTTAAGAACAGTTGTATTTTAAGCAGTTTTGCACACTTGTTTACATAATCACAAGCATAGTCCTTATTTATCTTTCTCCGGTTATATCCGTGTCATCGATCTGTTTTTCAAGAAATCATCGTAAATTTTAAGAAGTAGTTTCCGAAGCCAGAACGAAAGCAATCAGCCTTTTTATAGCTTTCCTTTCTGCCGAATAAGACAGCCACGGTTCAATACCGTAATGCTTTCATGACTTCTTCATATTTCAGAATGACATGCAGACCGGTGTAAGAAAAGATAGCAAAATAAAAATGTATATACAAGGGAGGAACCGAACCACTCGCTTAAATGGAAAAACTCACCTTTCCACCACCCTAATGGCATAGGCAATGAGTTTAACACGGTGTTGACATTCTAGAGGGGGTACTGCAGTTAAGACTGGCAACCGTCCCTTTACCTATTATCGAGATGACCTTATAGCGTGCCTGGTTTAATTTAATGCAGTTTACGGGAGATAGGTATATGCAGAAAAGGGGAATTGCTTCAGTTGCACATGGAGGATCCCGTTCCTTGTTTTGTAATGGAAGTGCTTAAAGATTTGTGAAATTGCTTGCCTTTTGAATGATACCCCATTAAGGATCCGTTTTACTGTATCAAGTAATAGCCGACATTCAGTCATCAACTGATTGGAAACGAGTTTCACGTGGATGATTGAGCATTCATCCTATCATGAATAATTTAGTTTTATGATTCAAACCATTCGGAAGCGCGAATTTGGATCTTAAGTGGGGTTCAGACTATCCATTGAAAGCCCTCATATTTTTGGGAAATGTTATTTGTCTAAGAGATAAATAAATAACCAAACAGCATCGTAAGGTTGCAAGTTCCGTTGTTGAGTTGATATACCGTTTAAAAATTTATTTTTATTCCATTGAAAACCATCTTCTTTATTTGGAATCATTGACAGATAATCAATATGGCTGTAAAATGCTCAAATTTTGTTAATTAGCTAATTAAGTTTTGTTAAGTTAATTAATTAAGTTTTTCAATCGAGTTAAGAGCATTTCAATATTTAAAACAACGCATCTAAATCATTTAACAAATGGCATCCAATTAATATATCAATTTCAATCTCTTTTTCTCAGTATTTTTTAAAATCATAACTCTTGTTTATTACTTTTTAAAAAGGTTTATAATATTAAAATTTAAAATAATACATATTCGATATATATAAGATAAACATTGAAATCGTTTCTCAGCTGTTAATTTCTAAGTCATTAAGTTATGACTAGGGAAAGCTTGAAATGAAACAAAAACTGAAAAAAATAAGAATCTAAATTTTTATATAACCCTCTGTTTGGTTCTTTAAACTATAGTTTTAATATTATAACATTTTAAATAAAAGGTTTATTTTTTGCTTCCGATAATTTTCGTTATTTTATGGCAATCAGTAGTGATTTTAAGCAAACACTGTTTGTTTATTTGCAAATATTCATTAAGTTGACAACTGAAACACTTTAAATTATTTAAAAGTATGTAAACAAAAACTTGATTCATTTTTTAGTTTTAATCTTAGAAGAGAGTATTTTTATGGTTCTTTATATTTTTAAAATATTAATGTCTAAAAATATTTTATTAAATATGACTAATAGGACTGTGGAATTGTAAAAAATTCAAATTTTGCAGTTTTTTTTAACAATACATTCAACGATTTAAACAATATAAAGCATAATTTTTAACGTGCTTTAAAATAATTTCTGCACTTGAAAACATAATGATTGTAAATAATTAGTAAAAATTTATCTATTGCACCATAATTTTATTGAACACATTATATAAATTAAAGGATATTTCATTACACAATTTATTTCAATGCTTATTATATCTTAAAAGTGCAATGAATTTCGAAGGTGGAAAACTCTTTTTTAATTTAGGATTAAACATTCTTTTCTGACTTCACACTGCAATTTTCTAAATGGTTTTCATGGTTTCAACATATCTAATTCAAACATCATTCAATAATTTATTAGTTATGAATATCTATAAAAATAGCTTTATAAACATTCATATCATATTGAATAGTATAGCTTTTTATTTAATAATTTTCATCTTTTCACTTAGCGTGCAATTTTATCTCAAACTCACATAAAAAGAATATCACTTTTCATACATATGTAATTAATATTTAATTAAATTAATGACTAATTGATAACTGAGTTGTGAACATTTTAAAATATTTACTTTAGCAATATTTTCACGGATAACTAAGAATAAAAACATCAAAACCTCTGTTCTTCTGGAATTAAATAAAAAATCGATTATAAAACCCGTCTTTACCAACTAAAATAAATAAAAGAATTTGATTAATTAAAAAGAATTAGCATAAATGAGCTGGGATAATTTATGACATAATTCACATACTTAGATGAAACTGAGTCATTGTGTATGAATTAGAAATAATTTATTGCGTTTGCATTTAAATATTTCTCTTCCTTTTTTATTTTAACAAGACCGTTTTATTAATTCTAGTTTTGGTTATCATTTATCTTGAATACTTAAACATTTTTTACTATATAAACATTTTATTTCCTTTGCAGATTTACTTTTTTTTTACATATAATTGACTTTTCTTTGAAAAATATTTATAAATCTCCCACCATCCGATTTCTAAATATATTTAATCATAATTTTTAATTTTTTGCAAATGTATCAAGCATTTTTTTTACAAATAACTTACAAGTATATTAATAATAATAAAAAAATCGATACGCAATTTACAAGTATTTTCTTTAACCGCCTAGATAATGTGACATTTCCTAAACTTTGGATAATTTGGCGATATTTGGTGAATAACAGTAGTTCAATGTAAACAGACAACCCTTAATCCTGGCAATTACAAGTAGTATTCGGTCTTGGATTATGGTTCGCATGAGCATCCAAGAGATTGGAAATTGATACTTAATCGGGAGAGTCACTGTTGGATGAAGGAAAAAGAGATCGGGGAAATGTGCATTGAGAAAATGGATTGTACTTCATCCAAGTAGGGGCTGAAATTCTCGAAAATTAGCGTTTAATTTATATAATTTCAAACTTTTTTATGAAATTTTTTAAAACTACAAAAAAAAAGATTAATAATTAAATGAGATGCTAGTAAAACTTATTTGAGCAATTTCATTTCGGAACATTGTATGTTGTCTTATTTTAGAATTTAAACAATTAGCGCGTATTACTAATCCCTCGAACTGATCTTTTGTTTTGTTTATAATACTAATTATTTATATATATTATTATTACATATTTTAAACCGTTTTATACCAATGGATTTCTAAAAATGAAAATTGTTTCAAAAATTTTAAAAATAAGTAATATAAATGTCATAATTGAAATCGGCATTTATAACAATAATATTTCTAAAATAATCACTCTAATAAACAATTATAATCACAATATAATAATCAATAGTCAGTATATATCAACATAATAAACAATTATATATAATAATAATGATAAATACTAATTAATCTGATCAATAAAATCGTTAATTATTAATTTATTTATAATAAAACAAAAAATTAATTATATGCAAACTTAAATAATATATATCAATAATTAAGTAATTTTTATTTCAAGGAATTGAAATTTCCAAACTGGAGGCTATTATATTAATATTATATTCGCAAAATTTGCGAGAAAATGAAAAATTTTGTGTTTAAATCAATCAAAAATTAACGATACATCAATGATAATAACTTTTATTACATCAATGATAATATTTTATTAAAAAATAATGTCTTATTTGTAGAAAAATATTCTGATTTATTTTACGGGTAAGTATTTATCCTAAAAATTTAGATTGATTAAAAAGCTTTACTATTAATATTTAAAGAAATTAAATAATCTTTTGATATTCAGATTTTAAAACTACTAAGTAAAATTAATAAAAAAATCATTTATTGTTACTTTGCAAAAAAATTTATTCAGTTAATGTATTTG
>JAPMOQ010031668.1:866214-920268 GCA_026543055.1 Argiope trifasciata
TATATATATAAGCATTCTTTCAATGTAGATGAATGATTTTCGACCAAAAAAGTATGGATTAAGCCAGTTAATCAGGGATATATATCTGAGTAATTCTTCTGAATACATGAATTGTCTCCCCCTCTAAATAATTGGCATTGCATCCAAAAAGTGCTCCTATTGTATCATGCCAGATAGTTCATTTGCGGTCGATATACTTCTGTCTTTCAGACTCATAATCTTGTCCTTTGTACAAAGAATTAGTATGACAATCGAGCGTTGATTGTGACCATCTGATCATCTTCATGTATCTGAGCATGCATGAATCTTCTGAATGCATGAATGATCTGCTGCACTAAATAAGAATGAAATGGCTTTTCATCCAAGAGGTGTTCGTGATGTACCAAGCCAGCTGACTCGTTTGTGGTCGGTGTACTTCTCTCTCTGAGTCTCACAATCCTGTCCTTTGTGCAAGACTGCTCATAACAAGAAAAGGGAGTCCATCCCTAAAAGAAGAACCGCGAGGAAATGGCGGCGGGCCAAGGAACCAACTGGGGGATCCGTTATGCGCTTGAAGATACAATCTTTCTCTGCCAAATTTAGATTGGGAGAGCTCTCTGCCTGTGCTGCATGCTCAAATCAAGACACGTGAACTGTCATAATTGGTTATGCATCACGAGATGTTTGTAACAGTATTGTAAGATCGTGGTTTGGGTGGTTAAGTGCCTAGCCATGCTTTTAATTGGAGATATTCTAATTGGAAGTGAAAAGCCAGACAAGCGAAGATGCTTCGTTGAAAAGTCGAAAGAAATAATACCAAAAAGTCGAAGGTTAACGACCAGACTGGCAACGAAGATTCAAGTCTGTTATTCATATTATACTAATGAGGTTTCATTATGGTTTTGTTATAAATTACCTAGTTAATAAATAAATTGCTACGCTGCCAGTTTGAATTCATTTTTTAAATGATTTTTTCCCACATGGATATGGTTTAATGTAAATTAGTAGCCTTCAATTTCTTTTGAATTTATTTGTCAAAATTATCTTTGAGTCATTGGTTAAGAGAAAAAATTTTAAAAGTTCACTCGCTATATTCTTTTGAAAACAGTATTTTATGAAATAAATTATGAGAAAAAGGTTAAGGCATGCAAAAATTGACTCTTTGACAAATGGTGGACATAAATAACTGATTTATTTATTCCAAAAAATTAAAAAAAAATATTCCAATCTTGAGTTTAGGAATCTGGTAAATTACACACAATTTTATAGTTTAAAAAGTTCATATTAAACCATTGAATTTTTTTAAATTCTGTGTCGTATAACAAGAGATGGAAAAGAGAGGTTCAAAAAGATCTTCAAATTGTCGAAAGATAAAGAGATTGTGAAGACGGTCTACAAGCTCGAAAATACAGAAGAAGTAAAATTTCGTTATTCTCTTTAATGCACCACTTTTTTAAATTAAAAAATATTTTCAGTTTCTATTTTTTAACAAAACAATTGTTCAGGTTAACAGACATTTATAAGAAGTTGAAATTCGTAGTTTTAAAATAGATTACGCAACAAAATCTTTTAGATAATAGTACTTGCAAGACCACGATTTACAAACGAAGCTTCAAAAAAGAAAGTTTTTCGTATTTGTCACAGAAACAGTTTGACACGCAAAATCAGCTAGGTAAATTATTACGCAATCGCTAGTACTTTTTTCAAAGCAATAAGAATCGAAATAAGAAGAAGAAGAAGGAAACGCAAACATGAAAAGAACCCAAACTGTCGCAACTGTGGCTTGGTTAAAAACATTGGGACAAGGCCTCTTTGTGTTGAAGAGATAAGAATCTCCAAGAGGAAACTTCAAACGGGATAAGGAAAAGATTCTGGAGAGTCCCATAAAAAGTTCTCTCTGACAAAGAAAGTTTTTATGAACAATTGGCAAACTGACAATGAGACGACTTGAGGAGAAGGAGTAAAAGAAACGGAGGGTAAATGGGGGAGAAGACAGTCGATATATCGCCAGAGGTTGGAGAATTCTTCCGGTTCAGCACCTTTTCGGTTGCCTGATAGCAGAAAGAACACCAGAACGGCTGAGTATTGAAAAAAATGTGACGTCTTTCTGCTGAAAAGTACTTTTAAGCACTCTGTCTCAATATGCCATATCCTTATCATCGAAAACAACTGAATTAATTTGCAAATGAATCTATAACTATAATAATTCCTTATGAAAATGTATTTTCAAAATCATAAATATATATTTTAAGAATATAAATGACCTTTTTTCGAATAGCACAAGGTTCACAAACATATAGAGAAATTGCCTAGGAGTGAGGGATTATCATCAATAACTTTGCAAGTATATAAAGCTCATCTTTATGAGCAACGATATTTTGAATTTGCTCGAAAAAGTCTTGATACAAAATAAAATAGATTAATTTTCTGCTCAGTTCCAGTTCGAATAAATAGTTTTACTATTTATCTTTATTTCTGGTTGAAGCTCATAATTTTTAAGTTGCAAAAATCATTTCAATACCATTCACAGTTTTTGCTTGGTTCTGAAGATAAAGAGAAGTATAAAATTTGTCACTGCAAACATAACTATGAAAGTTGACTGGTTGTTTTTTCGTTCATTCTTGGAAGCGTACCTTAAAATGTATGCATCTAAATTTTCAATCCGTTTTCTTGAACGATATATTGACAAAAATTTGATACATTGACCCCTGTTTTTAGAAGAATCCCGCCTTTTAAAAAACCGGAAATAATCCATCTATTTAGATTAGACTTGTCAAATTATATCTTCTGGCCTTTCAGTAGACTGAATTAGTGGTCTAACTATGTTCAAACTGAATTTGCTTAGTTGGAGTTAATTATTATTAATGACATAAATTCCTTAAACATGCATGCCTTTCCACTAGACACTATTTCCTATGTTGTGAAATGCTAATATTTAATGGAAGTAGTGGATTTCTGAGCTATAAGATCTGTAACTAGAAACAGGTTATTTAAAATTTTTAACGTCGTTTAATATTTTAAATGTGTAAGCTTACTTTTGATTGAATATAACAAGAAATTGAAGATACATTTTTTATGATTTATTAAACAAAATTATGATTGGTTCAGAAAAATACCCTCCCCCCATCTTTTTTTTTAATATTTGATAAAATTTACTTCAATTTATCTCGATTATTTAAATATTTATATTTTTCAATGCAAAAATTAATCCTAAAGTAAGATTTAAAAATAAAAATGACCAGCTTTAAAAATTATCAAACCATCGTCAATGATTATTTCCAGTTTATTCAAAATCTTAGCAAAATATTGAAATTTTTAAAAAAGAACAAATTTAATGATTCTTAAAAACATGATTATTAACGTTTTCAAATATTTTATTAATAAATAAAAAATATCAATTAAAAAACTTTATAAAGTAAAAATATCGTCATTAATTATAAATTAGAATTTCTTTTTCGAATTTAAGAATAGGAATTGCGTCCGAATTTTTTTTATTATAAAAAAAATTATTTATATAAAATAACATGAATGAAATTTAAAATCTATATTCATTAATTATAAATGCTCTATTTTTATTCAATAAATATGTATATATAATATAAAATTGTTTATATCATAAATATTCACAAATAAATGGAGATATTTTATGTTTATTCTTTTTTTAAAAACAATACTCTTTTATGTAATTTTTTTTAAATTGTGGATACATCGCTACCATTATGTGTATTGTTCTAAGAATTGAATAATTTTCATTCATTATAACGAAAAAATGCAGCCTTTTATAGTTTCAAGGACTGAATTTTGCTTAAAAAAGTCAATTCAAATTTACCTGGAATATATTTGCTTAGCTTAAAATAGCATTGTTTTGTTTGAAGACCTTTGTTTAGATTTTTCTTCACTAGATGGCACTATGTAAGTCTTTATATTTAAAGTAGATGAAAAAACCTAATTGTGAAGAAAGGGTACATAAAATAATCGGAAAGAAAGAAAAAAAAATTTTTTTCTGAAAACTCGTACATGGAGGAAACTGCGATATGCTGGGCATAGAACTACTTGCTATGCAACATTAAACAAGCAAAACCCGAGCCCATAAAGCCTGATAGTAGCAAAATGTATTCTAATGCTGTTAGAAAAGCGATTTGCTTTTTCAACGCCCATTTAGGAAGAAACTTTTTATATATTTATATTTTTTCCAATTCTTCCGTTTTTATTTACGTTTTTTGAAAGCCGTTTGCTTAAAGATGTCTATTTAAGTTACAGTGATTTCGATATCACAGTTTCCACTATTTCTCCTCCTATTTTTTATTCTTATTATTTTATTTATTTATCACCATTTTTCGAATACTCATTCTCAAAATGTAATCCACATCAGACTGTAAAGCCGAAATAGTTTGTGTAATTCTAGTGAATATCGAATCTGTGAATAAATAATAACGCTCTAAAATACAGAAACATTCAGTGTTTTTTTTTTTTTTAATCTTTCAAACTTATTTTTCTTCTTTATTTTCGTACAGGCTTATATATAAAAAGCATCGATTCAGAGTAATTCGGTTAGAGATCGTATAATTGCATTGCTTTGAAAGAAGTTTATGATCAATTAGGTTAAATGGTCTTTTTTTCCCATTAAGATATATAAATACAGTGAGAAAGTGAAAAAAAAGTTAAAATCGATGTTTTATCTCTGAAATTATTCAAAGCCTTAAAAAAATCTAGTATTTTTTTTTTTTTATTTTTTTTTTAAAAAGCATACATGAAAAGCTTAATTTAAAAAGGATTGCCTTCAGTAAATTTGAAACTGAAAAACAGGCAATACCTCATAAAAAATTCATACCTTATCCCACTACAAACATCTACTTTAGAAAAAATGAACGTACAGTTATATTTAATTACATATAATTGAATTTCGCAAATCTGTTTTATAGAAAAGAAATTTAAGTATGGATTATACCATTATTTTTTCGCTATAAAAAATATTATCTCTCGCACTCATTCAATTGGTACTAAGCACTCTAAAACTATCATGTATAAATGCTCCCTTTTTGCAATAGGATCACGCTTAAAATTCCAATATTTTAAAATGATTTCAGTGGGAATTCTATTATAGTACGATGCATATTAAATCTGGTATTTCCAAATATTTTCAATAGCAAAAGGTAATAAATGCAAAATAATGAAAAATATAAAAATATGAAAAAAGCACATAAAAAAACCTTGAAATAAAAATGTAAAAAACAAAAATCTTTATCCAATTTAATGTCTTGCTTCTTTATAATTTTGCTCTGTTGAAGTGACGTCTAAGTTCTTACAGTGATCGTTGTGTATTCTATCCATTATAATCGACGTCTCATAAAAACAGAAAAATAAAGTTAACAATAAAAATAATAAGGGATCACCTGTATATCAAGATCTGACCAACAATCGTGTTCAACAGTTATGCAAAAAGCAGCCAGTACTTTACACCTGGCTGCTTATTAATGTTATCTTTAAACAGATAAATAAAATTCCCGAAATTTATTTTAGTTTCGATGAATTATTTGTAAGACCAAAGACTGTTCATTGATGGTTACAATAGATTATTTAATTTCTAATTGGAGCTATACGAAAGCAAACTCAGACATAATTTTGAACTAATATCAAGCATTTCCTGATACGATCATATTCCAAATTTCCATACCTGAATTGACTATGACGAATTTGACCAGAGATAAACTTTTGACTTTATCAGCAGAATGTTATGTTGTGGGGGAATGAACATCATTATGATCCGATCAGCGGAATCAAGATGATATACGCTTTCTGAAATATTTCTTTAATAATCACACTTCACACTATACTAGCAAGAAAAGAAAACACAAGATATTAACGTAAGCACCTCTTAATAGAGCAACATTTCATCTCATAATGATACCAATCGCAATGCATTATAGGATGCAAAACTAATCAGGCATCGCCATCTATTATCCAAAAGAGAAGATAGATTAATGCAACTTCTACAAATGCTCTTCTACAAATGATGGAAATTCTAGCTATGATTAATTCAAATTTTTGAAAACCTAATAACTATTTTCAAAAGAGATTCACTATCTTTATTATATTAAGAAAAAAAAATCATTTCGTTATTTGTGGAAAAAGAAACTGAAAGAAAAATGGTTCCATCACACGTGACCAGAAGCACAAGAGCCCATACCGAAAACTTGGTTCGTAGGCAATGCCTCTCACGCGCATAATCCACCGGATTTTCGGTTTGAGAGAAGCCCGGTAGGAAAGCCTCCGCCAGGCGAAAAATCGAGATTGCCTCTCACAAAAAAAAAGGGGATGGGGAGTGTTGGAAGCAGATTTGGAATCGTGATTGCTTTCATATGCCTAATCCTCGTCTCTGCAGTGTTGGTGGATTTTTTTATAGATCGGTATCATTTTGGTCACTTCTGATCTGGTCTGGAGAATGTTCTTATCCCAAACTTACGCTTCGTTGGAACGTTTTTCTGGTTGATTTGAGAATTTTTTTTCTCACTTTGTTTAGACGGGATTGTGGATTATGAGTTTTTTCCCCTCCTCTCTTTTGCAATAGAGGCGCAAATGTTGTTCTGAATAAGTGTGAAAAAAGTTAATCTTTTTGTCAAAAAGTCCAATTTCAGTTTCCTAGGTTTTGCTTCACAATATTGCAAGGATATTTTTTTTAAAGTTTTGGATAAATAAAGAGCAGAATTTCTGTTAATTCTAGGTTAATTACAGATTTTTTCCTTTCGTAGATCTGTGGTAAAAAAATGTATATAAATAAATTATGAGGCAAATGATATTTTGAAATAACTGTACTCAAAGGAAAGCAGCCTTCAGGAAACGACTGTTTTAAAACAGAAACTACAGAATTAGTTATATATAAAAACTTATTATAGTTACTTAACAAAAAGTTGGAGGTTTGAAAGATTATTTTGCGCTTTAAAAAGGGCATCAAAGAGTTATATAGAGAAAACAAAATAATTTTTTAAATTCATTTTTGTATTGTTAAAAGCTTTTATTACGTATGCTGATTATATTATATTCCTTGAAGTTAAATAGTTCGCAGTGTCAAATAATATAATCAAGAAAGTGTTGCATATAAAGTAAATTTTGGATATATTTTGGATATTCATCTAATTGATGTAAAAATCTTAATACATTTACAACTATTTAATTAATCTATTTAAAATTAAATATATAAATTATCAATAAAATTAAAATTTCCTTACGTTGTATGGATTTCTACAGGCAATAACATGCTAAATAATGTTGAAATGAATCCCGAGTTAACTAGAACATGTAGATTTATTGAAATAGTTAATAGTATTTTATTCTCTTAAAATACTATTCATTTTTATTCAAGCATGAAAAAATATATAGTATTTTAAGTTTATTACTAAGTAATCTTAAAATTTATTATATAAGTAACCTTAAAGTTTCTGCATAAGTAACTAATTGTGAAGTTAATTTTTTTTTTTTAGCTTTTTAAAGCAAATTATCACTTTTAATTCGACAATAATTCAAATGGGTGTAGTTAGAACACCCCGAAACAATTACCACTGAATGTATTTCAAGTTTACTATTTGTAAAATTTACCTATGTATGCGTATGCCTTTTTCAAAATTAAGCCAAGAGTGGTACAATATGTGGGAGCAATCGGGATTTATTCTGCTGATTTCTCTAGAAATAAAGCCCTACCTTTAATAAATGCTTTGGATATGGACTATTTTGCACATCAAAGCCCTCCTGAAGCAGTGGATATTCATAATATTATACAGTTAAAAATCTTCCAAAATTATTTCACATTAAAATTTTCATTTTAATGAAATTGCATACATTTTGTGGTATTTTCAATGTATGCATGAAATAGAATTTTCCTGCGAATTTTGTTTTTCTGAATTAATAATATGTTTTTGAAAAACTTTTTATTAAAGTATAGATACTTTTAATTGCGATGTTTCAATTTGTATTTAATTGTTTCTTTTCAGTTGGGAACGACAGCAGGGATTTGAATGGAGATCTCCATGACGACGAAACGAAAAGACAAAGAACCCAATATAACGGAGATCAACTATACGCAACGGTAAGTAGAATAATATTAAATATGTTTTTTAATATAGATAATTGTATTTTTGCATTTTTTTTCAATCGTTTTAGATTAGTTTTTCAATAGTTTCAGGTTAGTTTTTCAATAGTTTCAAGTTTTCTCTAAGATCCGGTCCTTTTCTGATTTGCCTTATTAAATGATTTTGTGAAAAAAATATAAATTAAATATATTTTTAATGCATTTATGAAGTTTAAAAAAATAAATGCAATCAAGTATTTTACTTCATACATTAAAAAAACAAAGAAGCGCGTGAAATATATTATTTAATGGGAAATAGGAAATGTGTGATAGTCTATAATTTCAAATTTAATTTCAGTTACAACTGTTATATTTTTACTATTTTAATACGTAAACAATGATTAGTAATTTAAATTATAATATAGATATACACTTTTCAGAACAAGTTATTTCATATCCTCATAAGTCTATGGGAAACTTAAATATGTCATAAATTTGCTGTTTTGTTATGATTTTTCTGGAATGTAAGGCAAGTTAATAAATTATGAAAACCTCAGACATTAAGGGGGAGATTTTTTTATAATAACTATTTAGATAAAGCAAAACTGATTTTGAATGAATGAAAAAAAATTTCAAAATGTCTTTCATGTAGATAAGGGCAATTTGTGCTTTCCTTTCGTGATCACGTGTTTGACTTATATCAATTATGTAAATCGCTTTCATCTAATGAACTGATAAAGAAGCGAACAAATTTTGCTTTTACTGCAAAAATGTTACTTCATACATTCTTTTACCAATATTATCGGTCATAGTGTAATCAACTTTATAGTTACTACTTTAAAATATTCTACACAGTTATCTCGTGACATATTTTGGGGCACTGTATGATATAGAGCGTTCTTTGTAATATTGCATACCATACAATGCTATGTAGCATACTTAGAACAATATTATACAATATTATGTAGCGATTCTGAGTTACAAAACTGCAGAATATTTGTTTTGATACATTATCTAAATAATAGAATTACAAACACAAGAGGTCACAATAATCATATTGTGAGGGTTATCGATGTTAACGTAAAGCTATCCCCTGACATACCGCCGAATTACCGTTGTAAGTCTCTATCAAATACAGTGGTATCAGTACTCTTAAATAACCTGTCACGTTTTTTTTAAAAAAAAACACTTACGTATATAGTGTTTTTTAATGTTCATTTAATCAAAACACTCAACAACCCTTTGTTGATGTCATTTTTTGTTTTTGCAGCAAATGTGGCCCAAGTGGCCGAAACAAGACGAGCTGAAGGCAGGGGCCATGGTGCCGGACCTGACGGCTGCAGCGGTGGCCGGTGGGGCCCCGTACACTTTGCAGCAATTCCCCACCACCCCTGAGCAGGCCTTCACGCCGGTTGTCACCACCTCCACCTCCAACGAACATGTCAAACCCGAAATCTCGCACTACGACGCCGCCATGTCTGCTATGACCTCCCAAGTGCAGTCCTCGGCTGTCTACTCGCCCCCACTAGGTAAGTACAAAACAAATCAACCATAACAGTGAAAACTGAAAGAAAAAAATCTAAGAACAGGCTTTTACCTTGCACAGATTTTTCGCATATGCGGGTTTGGAAAAATTACATCAAAATTATGTTGAGCTTCAGTGTAATCAGTCTTCCTTTATACTTTTCAGTCAATATATTAGGATGAGAAGTTAATAAAATCTGCATCGATAATAAAATAACATAAAATCTAAATTCAAAGATTTATCTATATTAGTAACATAAAGAATTCCTAACTGAAAAATTACTAAGAATAATAACAAAATGGGAAACCAAAAATAAGTATAAGATGAAAATTTGATTTGAAGGAAGATGATTTTCTAATATGCATATGATGTTAAATACGTCTTTTTTTTTTCAAATGAAAGCCAGTAATTAAATAAAAAGCTTTTAAACTAACTCCATTTAAAGCTGGGAAATTAACACAGGTGCAGCATATTTCTAGTTAGAGGATTGTTCCAAAATTAGCAATTGGTTATTCGTATTCCGAATAGTTTAATATCCGAACCATGTAGTAATAGTTAGAGTGTTGATATAAGGGACAAAACTGTTTGTCCAATTTATTTTGTAAAATACAATGCCGCCATGTCACAGCATTTCATTAAATAAAAAATATACCACCAAGTTATCGCCTTCTTCTAGCTATATGTTAAAAAATATATAGCTACTTTTTTAATAACAAAATTATTTTCTGAAAAAATTTGAAGTAAAAATCTATAGTCTCAAGAACGTTAAAAGCCGGAGAATAAAAATAAAAAGAAGTTATGATTAGTAATAATAAATGAAATCCTTTTTATTGATTTAATCTTCTGGCAAATTTGATCGTTGGGAAGATCCTGTTACTCGTAAAATATTACAATGCTATTGTTATGAATGTCACTCTCTCAACAAGATAACAGTTTCTCAATGGATTCACGAAATCTTAAAAATTATTAACAATAATTTTGAACAACTGACATTTAAACTTTTGCTGTTTGATATTAAGCATGCTTATTTTCATTATAAACATGCTTAACAATAATAGTATAAGGATTTTGAAGATAAAACATTATTAAACAAATTTTATTAACAGATTAGAGTCTATTTGCTCTTAATATATAATATAAATAACATATGCATACACATAAATATTATACATTTTTTAATGCATAGTAATTAATTAGTCAACATAAAAAGACCTTGATAGTGATAAATTTTCCATATTTTCTTAACTGCGAATATCTGTATTATTAACCTATTTGTTATCAATTTTATACACGTTTATTGATTATACATCATTAGCAGCTTGTGTGATTGCTCATAGGAATGTACATTAGGGTGGGCAATTCCCCTACCACCTTGTATTCCATGTCCCCATATCAAGGAAAGTTTATCAATAGGTGAAATGTATAATAAATTTAAAAGTAACAAAATGTTGTATTAGTTTAAGTATGCTTGAATCACCCACCCTTTGTTTTTAGTACTAGGTCTTAAATATATAAATTTTTTAAATATAATCTTTATATTTAAAAATTGATATAAGTATAGATCAGTATTGATTTTTTCAGTATATATAAAATTGATAATCTTTATATGTATACTAAAAAAAGAGTAGCACTTTCAAGGACACACAAAAATATTGGAAATCCCTATAATAATATGAAACCGAAAGGCATGCAACTGTTTTATACAGCTTGAATAAACAAAAACAGCTTTTCAAGTAGATCTTTTTCTTTTACTCCCAAGCAGTTTGCAATGTAAATTGTATTCAAATTGTCAAAGTTTTTCATTTAAAAAAAAAAAACACTGTTAGGGAAAAACTAATAGGGAAAAAAACCTCGAAAAGCAGGGGGAAAAAAAGTCAAAATAGAGAGGCGCGGGGAATCAAACCGACTTTTCACGTGCGGTCGTGGCGGAGAGCGAAATCCCATCGCGCAGACCCGCTCAGAGCCCGTCATGCTAGAAAGCCTCAATTTCCTAGTTGGCTGGATGTCTTTGTTTGGCGTGCGCTTCGCTCGTCCGTTCCCAGAAAAACGTGGTTCAAAAATATTAGTGATGGTTCGGGGCTTTCCCTATCATGTTCGAACACCATCATCCCTGCAAGGAATTTAATAATAATAATCGGCACAATAGCGTGTTTATTTTTAATTAACGTCTAAAACTTTCATTTTGCTTTTACTTGCGAACATAGCAAGCATGTAAATCATCTTGATGATCTAAATTAAAGTTAATACAATTTTTTACTGAAGGTTTTTTTTTTTGTCCATTACCTCCAGTAATTTTACGCCAAATTTAATTTGTATACAGAATAGCTAGAACTGAGGTTCCCTCTGAGATAATTGATTAAAAGAATTGGTCATTAAACAACCAGACACAGTGATATGCACCCCTGAACACTGGAAATGCAAACGACTAAGGAAACAACACTTGGAAAGAAATGATCTTTTCTAGAAATTATCTTATTTCTATAAACCAAAGTGAAATTTCGATTTTTAAGACAATTTTCAAAAGATCTGTTGCACTTTAAGCATAATTTATAAATTTTAATTAATACACGTAATATAAGAAAATAATCATATAATCGCGACTTCGTGTCTTTTTATTGAGTGCTTTTCATCACCTTGACTTATTCCTCGTTTTGGGGATTTTTTGCCCCTTGTCCAAATATACATGATAATATTTTGTTGACATTCTTATACAGCTTTATATCACGCCACCTTCTTAACAATACTCTCAACAAGGATACTTTCATGCTGAACCATCCATTATATAAAAACTTCTTTTATGAATTATTAATTTCTATGTACGTTAAAGTAAATAGGATTAGTCTATCAGTAAAGTATAATTGCCGGTGATTATTCATAGTCATCATCTAGCTTATTGGTGTTTATGAATAATCATCAGTAATTGTACATAATCAGAAGTTTACTACTTTTTTGCTTTAAAACATTTTTACTGTTTATCTTTTTCATGCTTATCTTACACCCGTTAAACTAACTAAAAATTTAGAGTTATAGAGTTATTCCAAAAAATTAATAAAAATATTTTTTTAAATAATAAAAGGAATAAGAACAAAGATAAAAGAACAAAGGTGTCATAATTAGATTATAGAGACAAACTTTTGTTAATGGTATAAAAATCACAATTTCAGAAAGAGTAATCAGATTTTATAAATATTAATACTTACCTCATAAATATCGTGAGAATAACACAAAAAATCTTCAATCGTTAAAAATATACAAAGCTCTTTTCTTAAATATAGTCATTTCGAAATTTCAAAAGAAAAAGAAAGAATATCACTATTTAAAAATATCTTTTTTTCATAGAAATATTGATTTCTTATTTGCATTTTTTAATTCTAAAGAAAAGCCTTTAAAAAAAGTTTAATCTTTACAAAATGAATCTTCTGTGTATCTATTAATACAGCTCTGTAATAAAATGAAATTTTTAAAAAATAATATATTGAAGAATATACATTTTCACTTAGAATCTGTAAATATATCTGTGAATGGTTATAATTATCTGAATTTTAGTTATATTGAAAAAAGCTCATGAAAATTTATAATCCCTTTTGTTAATAGCATTTAGGTTATTTTCCACAAACAATTTTTTCTGCAGATAATTCAAACATCAATAAAGAAAAGTCTTAAGTGTACCAAAAAAGGGTTCCACTTTTTTTCAAATTATAATACTAAAAGAATAGTATTTTTTTTTTTTTGTATATAATATAAATTGTAAATTGTGTTGTTGTCGTTACTTATGGCACTTTACAAGCCTACTGACAGAAAGCTGTTAGCGGTTTAAGCCTAAATTAGGGTCCTTTGTTTTTTCAGTAGCTCCAATTAGAGCCAAGAGTATGACATATTCACTTGCACAATCCCTTTTTATAGGGGGGCACATTCACGCTACTCACAGAGAGAACACAGAATAACAACTATGCCCGAACCGGGACGCTCATATCACGGGGAAGAAAAGCTACCCCTATGCCAGGACGCCGGCTTGTTAGCCATGTGAAATATTATTAAACAAATTAATCCTTTCAAATTAGTTACTGTTTTTCTTATTGAAAAAAAGTATATTAAACTGGAATTTTTCCGAATCATGCACCAAATATGGAAACCTCCCTTTTCCGAAATAGCAGCAAGAGGTCCCTTAAGCCAACAGAAGGCCAAAGTAACCAACCATCAAATTCGAACAAGACCCGTGTCAATGGATCAGTCGCTTCGACGACTCAATCTTTCGCGGGCATCTTTTCGGGGGACCTGGCCCCTTGGGGGGCCAGTCCCGATGACAGATGTTGCCAGCTTTTAAATCTCACGATAAGGATAACAAATCTTACAGACCGCTGCCTCTCTTTTCCGGCGTTATAAATGAGTATTTGTGCCCTCGCGCTTCGGAAGTGATTGTCTGCAGGCTGCTGTTGTTAGATATTGAGAGGTTTCTGGCCCGGAATGATTCGATTTGCCTGATACGAGCTGCAGATAAGCTCGTATCAGGCAACGTTTTGGACCTTTGCTCGGAACAAAATGTTATTATAATTATTTATTGTTTGTTATTTTTTAAAAAATATTTGAAGTTTTTTTAGACTACTATAATAACCTAATAATAATCCCAAGTGGAATCATGGGAAAACTTAGACACAGCTTGCTTCGAATTCTTAATGTTTATGTGCAATAATGATTTTAAAAAACTATTTTCACCTAAAGCATTTTACGTTTTAAAACAATTTACGTGTTTTGATTATTATTCTTAATTTATTTATCTCTTTTAATAAGGATTAATTTCATTTTAGTTTCAATAGTGATAATTTTCTAATGAATTTCCTTTTAGGTTTTATTTCCTGTTTTCTTATTCATGTTAGGAGTATTTCGGTTACTTATTTATCTTCCAATTTCTGAATAGCAAAACTGTATTCCATCGAGGATAATTAGAAAAAATCGATCGCTTGTAGAAAAAAAAAAGAAATCTTATTTAAAACAAAAAAATTAAAGTACTAATTATTGTAAAATGAAAGTATGATAGCATAAATTAGACAAAATTCGATACTTTAAATTGATCGGTATAGTTTTATTGCAGGTCAGGACACGAAAATAATAAACATGAAAAATATGGCGACAGCAACACACAAAAACATATATGGTTTGTTTTTATCTGGGAAAGTTTCTATATTTTTCATTAATAATATTTAAAAATGTTGCACGGATCAAATAAAAAAAGTTCCATATGGGCAAAAAAAATCTAATTTTTATTGAAAAATAACTTTATTTCAAAAACACGGTATGAAAAAAAGAGCAAGATCATTGTCAATATTAATTTTTTCATCCTGCGATTTGCTTCGTTTCTTCCTGCCACCTTTCCACCTTAATTTGTGAAAACTAATTGGAGGTAAAAGTCAGTTATTCTGAATCTGGTTGGAAACTTATTTTCTTTCATAAGTAAAAATAACTGCTGAGTAAGTACTTCAAAGATGTAAACAACTGCATATGTCAATTTTTGAACGTTTTCAAACCTGGTTTGCAAATATTTGTAAAATTCAGGTATCTATCACTCTTCGTGAAATCTTGTTTTCACAAATGAATGACAGCGAATCTCAGTTATTTCTGTTTGCATATAATTAAGCTGTTATTCAATATGTAAGGAGAAAATCTATAAAAAAAGAGAAAAAAAAAACTTTTTCATTCAAGGATTTAAATTCCTGGCATCGTGTTTCCAATTTGGTTTCTAGGTTCAAAATTCTTAGTTGCCGTGTTTGCTTTAATAATTATACATAACTAGGGAATTAAGTATAGTTATAATAATCATGCATAATTAGGAATTTTTAAAGTGATTATATGTTTATTAAAAATGTTTCATCTTTTTATTTTACTGGTCTGCAAGGTTATTCGTTATTCTAGAAATTTGGCACTTTAGCGAATCAACATTTAAAAAAACCAGTTGTTGAAAAAGTTATCCTAAAAAGTATGGAAGTTTGATAAATAATTAGTTCTAATTCAGTTTTCTCTCTCTTGCGAGTAGTTTACTTTCGTAACCCTAGATCCAGACAATGGTCTACTAAAAAAAAGAATTTGCAAAATCGTTTTTTTTTTTTATCCGATAAGACATCATCTGTAAAAAAAAAAATGCTTCAAAAGTTCTTTTGTAGAAATAAGAAACCTTGGATTGAAACCGTTAAATAACACACAGTTAAAAAATAATTCTGGTAAAATCGCTGTTATTTTTATTATTATGTGTTTTGTCTTAACCTGACTTTTGTCTTTGAGTTTCCTACCATGTCATTCCACGTTTCATAAGTACTACTCAGTTGCAACGGTCCACAAAAATGTTTAGAAAGGGGCAAATTAACCAAAACAAAATATCATTCCCGTGAAAAAGAAACACACATCACAAAAAAATAAGAACTGAGAACCTTGTCAAGTCGAATCCTCCGTTCCCACCCTGACAAATTCTTGTCATCCTTGCTCAAGAGGGCCACTGAAGCGTGTACCATGAAGAGCTCTCATTTTCCGGTCCTCCACCAAAAGTTACTCCACACTTCTTAGAAAAACAGCTAAATGCATTTTGTTCTCACACGACGATGGCCTGCCCAATCCAGATTCCGAGAAATGATGCATTTCTGGAGAAATTTTCTGCATGAATTGCTCCACTTTATTATGACTTCGATCAGATATCGAAAAAATACAATTTGTATTCCTCTTAACCTGATAATCGCTTTCCATAACTTTCGAATAGCGTTTTCAAAAGTTAAATTTTTTTGCTGCTTGTGTGCTTAAACACTTTTATGAAAATAATCAAAAGCATCAAATGGTAGTTTATTGTTCATAGATATATATATAATTTTTTAACTCTTTTAATTAAACTCAAATTACATTAACAGGATCTTTAAATGGTTTAACAATACAGCTATGCTTATTCGTTTGTTACAAATATATATAACTAGGCTTAACTAAAATAAAATTCTTCAATTTTCAGAACTAATTAATCATAAAAGTTTGAATTTCATTACTTATGAGGCTTTTGATTAATTCTATGAAGTATGCCCGAAGACTGCGTTATTGTTTTCTATCAGAAAAATATTTGGACTTTTTTGAATAGAACTGTTCACTGTTATACATTGGATTATGATTATCTCCCCAATCATTTACAAATTTTATAAAACTGAAATACAGTATACTCCTAAGTATTCGGCTTAATGTGGCGAATGTTTACGCTGGATAACAAAAAAAAAAAGATAAGCTGAAGTTCTATGCCTTCAGTTCTTTGTTCACTTATAAAAGATGACAAAATTTTTATTCCAAAACCTATTGTTTATTATAGATATTTTCTTATTTATTATTGAGTACTAAGCCCAATATTTATCTCAAGCCGAGTAGAATGGGATTGCTATTTGGAGAAGCATAAAAGCAGTTACCGGTTTTTACTGTAACACCATAGTCACTACAACTTTTTTCAGTTATCACCAATTTTGAAATCTTCACTGTGGAGCACTTAAAAAAGCATCAAGTATACCCCAAGAAGAATCTACTAATACTGCGCAGTTATGATCAGGATCAGGGGCAAAAATTAAAGTCCAATCAGTTTGGTGAAGCAATGAATAACGAGCAGAATTCTGCTCAATTCTCCTCAAAACTTGTATTTTGTACACAACATGTAGAAAAATAGCGGCAGATACCCTCTTCAAATGCCTTGGCAATGCTACCAACTCATTGCTTTGTCTTCTTAATATAATTATGATAAAATAAAACTAGGCCGGATAGAACGGAAAGCCTGATACTTGGGAATGCACTGTATATATATTACGAGCTTAACTGTTTCAATTTGGTATTTTAATTAACTTTAAACAAAATTTCATCTAGAATAGAGAAAAAGAAGTGTAATAAATCATATTTTTATGCGTTTTAATTAAAATTTTAAGCATATAACGAAAGCTATGTGCAAAAAGAGTTGGTAATTAATAAAAAGCAAGTTTCAGTGGCATTGGCGATCTTTGGGGAAAGCTTTTAAGAAAGCATACTGAATTAATCTGCTGAGTTATATTCGAGAAAATTCATTCTAATAATAAATGAAGAAAATCGAGTTATTTATGAGACTTTGCATTAAAAAATGGCGTTGCATTAAAAATAATTCATCCCAATCATAAATAAAGAAAATCACGTTATCCATCAGACCTGCATTAAAAAATTGTGCTCTGATTTCATTAGGGACGTGAAAACTTCGCAAGTGTCTCCCTTTTAACGGTAAAACGTCGGCGTCATTCTCGTTTTTTACTCGTTGGTGTTTCCTCCTTAATTAACGGTCGATACAGCATTTGAAAGAACACTTAGAAGAAAATAGAACAATTCAGATGCAAAATCTAATTACTTTTCAGACCTGAAGCACAATTTGTCATCGAGAGGATTCAAGGAAACATAAGCTGACTAAAGAAAGGAAATGAGAGGGACAGAAAAAAAAAAGTCTTCAAAGTACTAGAACAACTAAACTCTACCAAACGAAGTTTTCTTCCCGTTTTATTCGTTTCTGAAAGTTATTGTTTCTTTTTCATTGACTACAATAACTCAAAATCTCTCAAGCGCGAATTGCAAAATTTTTCCTTCTTGGTGTATTTCAGATCTAAAGAAAGTTTTGAACTGTTTTCAAACGTTCTTAGGGGGCTGTGTAAAAATTGTACTAATGAAAATAAATTCAAAATCGCAAGATATAACACATAAAAACCATCTAAAATTAAAATTACATGGTATAAATTTAATTAAAAATTGTGATTAGTATTTTAAAATAAATTTTAATTTTCTAAAAAATTATCTATTATTTTTAGCAGTTTTTGGAATGTAATTAAAAAATGTTAACAGCAAAAGATTCACATAACTATACAGTTTAAAAGTAATAAAAATATTATTAATAGTATCATTAATTCTATTAGCTATATAATTAATGTGCTAAAATTGTTTAATTGCTACTATTTTTAAAATATTACCTGCTGAAAATTTTAAAAAATAGAAATTTGAATTTAAAATATCTAGCTTTTGAAACATATTTAGTTCATTTATTGCTTAAATTTCATTTATATATGTTCAGACAATATGAAATTTATATAGTTTATATTTTCTATCTGAAAATTATAGTTAAAAAAACAAATCAACAAATTATTTTTTCTTATTACTAATTTTATATTGATATGTCTGAAGAATTTTGAACACAAAAATGATTCATGCGTACTTTAAGCATACCTCAAAGATCTTTCCAAGCATTACTGAAAGTTATTTAAGCTCTCTCCACCCGTGGTGTATTTTTACTTGATTTATAAACGTATCTTAATCAAAGCAGGTTCTTATGTTTCTAAGCATTAGAAATTCTATGTACTCTCCAACACTAAACAACATCATCTGTGTACATTTTCATTTCTTATAAGTATATAAACATTGTTCTGAAAAGTATTTCACGAATCAGTGGATTCTGAATTGCTTTTTATTATGCTTGAAATCAATATATATAACATCAATTAAAATGGTGTGAAGAATATTGAGTGGTTGAAAAAGTATTGTTTGTGTTCCACCTGGGTTCCAGAAGACTCACTGTTTTCATCGTTCCATGCAGATCAGTGCAATAGGCCGCCATCTTTGGTTGGCCATTTCGTCCCCTCGTCCAGCAGCTCAGGATTGGGCAGTTTAAGCTTGCAAGACAAATCTTTGCTTGGTGTGTCCGGGTCCTTACTGGACCCTTCAACCTTGTCTCATCACTATCAGCAAGGTACAGTTGTAAATACTTTTCCTCACTCTTCGAAGAAGTGGTGTTGGTGTGTTCCACAGGTGAATAGCGGTGGTGGTGCAAGGGGCAGTAGTTTTACTTGGTGACGGTGTGTAAATAATATTGTGGTTTCCTATTTTTTAGTATTGTAAATTTCAAGGGTTGGCATTTATTTTTTTTTCAGGTGCTGAACAATACTAACCAGTCTGCGCGTTTATTTTAGGTAGTAAAATATTTAGATGTAATGATGTTTGCGAAAAATATGTCTTCAAGTTCAACGAATTTAATCAGTCCTTCAAACCCAGCAATTAATTACCTTTATTGGTTATTTCACGAAACATGCTATTTAGCTATACGTAATCAAGCAATTGTCTATAAAATCATATCCAGAAGACGTCCTCTATAAAAGAAAGAATAACCCTAGCGATTTAAAATATATTTAGTCAGTATAAAAAGATCTTAATATTATAGTTGAATTTAAACAACATTACTTTACTGGTTATGCTCAAGAATCTTGAGCAGGTATGCAATGTACTTAGCTAAACAAGGATTATTCAAATTTGATTCTGATTTAAAAAATTCTAATAAATCATTATTCTTGCAGAAAAAGTTTATAAATTTATAATTTAGTTGTATATATTACAAGTAAACCACAATTCAGTATAAGTAAAATTCAAAAACTGTTTTGCTTCATCACAGAGTATATTTATGTATTTTTAATCCAAAGATATGGCATGAAATGTATGATACACAGCATGGAAAAAAAACAACGTTTGATGACCGAATATGAATAGCATGTATGCTCTAATAATTTTAACTTTATCTTAATTCAACAATTAAAACTGCAATATCACTTTCTTACACTATACATAGATCCTTTTCATCTGTATGTTTCTCATCTGTAACGCAATCATATATTTCTAACTCATTGCTTTTGCATGATAGGCTTTTGCATGATTTAAAACATTGATGTATACAATTTTTCTTTCCCTTATATGTTTGCTCGCTAACTGTATATTTGTTTGTAACAATTTTGTGTTGTAAATTCCTTGTTTATTTTAAATAATGCTATATCAGTCCCTCTTTAATATTGTGGTAATATTCATTACCTTCTTTCGTACAATATTTGTAGGTTATTTTTATAGAACAATTTGAATAGTGTAAATGCGTTATTAAAAACCTACTTATTTTAAAGCTTATATAATTGTTTGAATCAAATATTTGTTTTGAATATTCTGCACATTATTAAATGTAAAACTACAATAAGATTTTCATATTTAACAATAATATTAATTAAATTTAACAAGCTAGTAAAATATTATATATTTATTTTACATATTTGGAACTGATAATGAATATTTTTTTGTAATTTAATCAACTTCTTCTTTAAATTTATTGTTTATCAGTTTTACTTTTCCCAACAATTGATTTAAGATGGACTGAACTTTTTCCTTTGTCATAACCAGTATGCCTGAATAAGGATTGAAAAGGGAAGTAGGTTCTTGAAATTACGATTAAGAAAACAAATGTGCTGCTATCTTAAAATAATAATTTTGCGCTTAAAAGCAGCTTTTCTTCTAATGCAGTAACTTATATATATTTCTAAAATATTCTCTGAATAAACATTTTTAAATATAATCAATTCAAAAATATAATCCTTATTCAGCATACGCTTTGATTCTTGCTCATTTGCTGACCTGTGTAGTGTTTGTGTTTAACAATACCCCGATATGCATGTTGCATGTGTTTTGTGACGTCGGCTTTTTTTCCGTCGCATGCAGTAGTGAGTAGTGAGGTGTGCAGTCGTTCCTCCACCCCGAGGAACGATCACCAGCTCATAGTGTCGTCCTCGGAAGCACCCTCCTCCACACCTGTCTCGTCCTGCCTAACACTGCTACAGCCCCTGCATGCCGCCAGTGCCTCTCTCGATCCCTACGCAGCGACATTCTCACCTACACAGTTCCAAGGTAAAGTATGCACCAAGAATATTGATATCAATTACAAATAAATCTACACAGCATATTATTTGTGAATATAATCAATGTGACATAAAATTATGTGGTGAAAATTCAACGATCTCTCGAAGATTGAGTAACTGCATAAAACATAGGAGCAGTATACATAGTATAACACTATAGGTCTTATCAACTTCTTTCATTGTGCAACAATATATAATGCAATGTATGTATCAGTGTACAACATATATATAATGTAATTTATAAAACTCGAACATTTATTCAAAATTACAACAACTTGAGCAAATAAATTCATAGCAAACAATATGCTAATTCATAACAAACAACAGGCTAAATGCAACAGTTGTCTATATTTTGTACCTCTGTCCAACAGTATAGTTAAAAGACAATTTGTTTTAATCAGAATTTGTCTTATTAAATTCTATTAATTATAATGAGATGAGAGTCTTTTAGAAATTGTTAAATTATATTATATTGATTTTGAAATATGTAGCGCCCAGAATTTTACTTGTTGCAAATATGTCAATAACCAGGTTAGTATGAATATCAAGCAGAACTTTTTTCAAAATTTTGATACTGATGCTGTATGGAATTTAAAATATTTAAGAAAAATTGTAGAAAGAAAGAAATTATTTTTTATTTAAATTATTCTGTAGCATATAAGTAAATTAGATTAGGAATTATTGATAGCATTAATTCTTTAAAAGATAGCTCAAAGAATCTACTAATAAAAGCCTAAAGAGAAAAATTGCTTTCCGTGTTTTTTCCTTTTTAAAAACAATAATTAATTAACTGAATTATTTATTAATTCAAATTAAATAACTTTTAATTGATTTGATTGGTAAAGGCGAATTTAAAAATTCATGAATGATAATGCTGAAAAACTATATTTCTTTTATTTGTTATCTTAAAAAGTGTTATGCAGTCAAATAAAATTGTAGCATTTGATTTATTTTTTATCACTATGTTTCATCCTCTTTTCAAGATTAGGAATTAACAGCTAAATTTTTTTTATCATTAAAAAGATTTATCTACCTCAACTTTGACGCATATCACCCCCCCCCCCCAACTTCTATCCTTATGAATTTTATTAAATTCTTGCTCATAAAGTCTTATATGTCAAAACGAACTGCATGCATAAATTTTGAGATGTTTAAATGTAATAAAAATTATGGAAGTTTAGAATCTTTAAGTGCGGAACATCGCAAAACGATGGATTTTTAAGCTTAATTTATCTGTTTTAGTTTCCTCTGTTTTGTTTACATCTTCTGTTACATTTTGTAAATAATTATTTTTACATCACATAATTTACAAAAAAAAAAAAAAAATATCGCAACCGCATTAAACACATCCAATATTTTGAAATATGTTAAAGCATTAGTTAATAAGGATGTGAATAAATTTTTGTAGGTATTTGTAATGCTATTTCAAAATCTTACTACTTTATAGTGTTTGATTATATGAAAGAAAAGCAAATTAAGAGAAAATGTGTTTAATACAAATTGAAAAAAAGTATTAAAATTAAAAACAAAACTAAGAGGGTATAAAATTGTCATTTCATTTATATTGTTATACAATTTTTATTTTCGAATTTCAAATTAGTGCAAAAGATAGGTACAAGTGGATAGTAATTGTGAACTACAGGCGAATCATTCTGCAATCAACATGTTACGAATCTTATGAATCTAATTTGAGCTTTCAAAGTCTTTAGATACTAAAAACTTCCATTAATATCAAAGCCTGTTATTTAAAAAAATGAAATGTCCTTTTTTATCGATATTTTGTATATTAAAGGTATAAATATATTATTAATAAAAGTATATTAGTATTATAACTAAATCCATAACTTCTCATTTACTGAATCAGCTAAAATATAAGAGAATCAGGATTTTTAAAAAGTGATTCTATCGAACTTAAATTAGAAAAATCAGATAAACAGAGTTTTTAGAAATACATCATAAATTACATATTTTCTTTAATTTTATTAGATATCCGAAAAGCGTTTTCCTTAAAATTGTCTTTTTTAGACTGACTTGCAGATGTAAGCAGTACTTAAGTTATGGGAGGCCTTTTTTTGACTTTTTCTAGTCTCATAAAGTGGGAAATTTTTAATTCCTCTCCTACGTATGAGAATATACTATGAGAATTAGATTGAGAAATGAGAAAACATTACTCCACAATCTTTAATATAAGCAAAAATATATCCCTCTCTTGATTAAAAATTGTCCATATTAACATTTCAGGTATAAGTTTTCCATTTCCGTCATTCAGATTCTTTAAGGCATCAATGTATTTCAATAACTTTTGACAACATTCTTGCAATAAAACTACATAATACTTTACACATAAAACCTGAAATGCAAACATTAAACCCTAATTTACTGCCTCTAAAGCCAACAAGAAAGTTATTTGAGAGTTGCTTTAATAAACAAAAATGGACACCAGCTAAGACTATGCTGCGTTAAAAGTATAACATCGGCTTGTCGACTGCCAAGTACATAAATAAAGTCTTAAGCACTTCGCTCGTTAATGTTTCCAAACTCAGAAGACTATCAAAAATTACGCCGATAGTCGAGACTCTTAACCAGATGCCATTACCACAAGCCTCCAGCACCTGGAAGAGCCTGGAAAATAAAAATTACCAGCATAATAATTCACAACAAGCGAATTGAAAACGACTTCATGGCTCGTAAGACATGACTCAGCCCACACCTCATCTTCTCTGCTGACAAATTAAAACGAGAAAAGGATAAGAAGGCATTTAAGAAAACCAATCCTCCGCTAAGATCTCGATCGAGAGGGCTTCTTCCAGAAGACACACCGAGTTTACAACTCTTTTAAATACATGACGTAAATTGAAGGCTGATAAAAGTTTTGCGAAGACGTCATAAGTGTGGTTGTAAAATTTCGTAACTGTTTATCGGCTTTGCGTCTGTAATTGCCCGGTTAATGGGGCGTGCGTTGTGCGTGGTGTGCTCTGGTTTCTTGGCTGGAGATTCGGAATTCGTTAACTTGGCGAGCTTCTAGAGGTGATCAGTCACCATCCATCAGTCCCGAAGATACAGACGGTAGTCACCTCCAAGGGTGGAGGCAGGGGGGAAAAGTGGATTTGGTCTTACGCCTCTCCTACTTCCATTTAAATATGCCTGCAGGTCGTTTGGATGCATCGGAGGTAGCTTTTTATCTGGCACTTTTATCAGCAAAAAAACTGTGCCGATCTTCTTCGGGAGGGTTGCGACCATGTTTTGGAGAGGAGGATAGCGAAAAAAATTGAGATGAGTAGGAATATGTTTCTATTAATAAAAGTTTCAAGTTTCTGTCATGTAACATTTCAGTTAAGATCACATCATGAAATCTGCAAGTTAGTAGAAAGTATTATTTTTCTAAAAGGGTAATTGAATGCAGAGTACTTTTGAGTGGAAGTTTTACAAAATTATTGCCGCTGTTGTTAGCGATACCGTAAAAAAAAGTTGCTAGAAGAATGTCTGTGTGGAAAAATGGGGGACATGTTTCTATTAATGAAAGTTTTACAACTAAGTTTCTGAATCAGATGACTTGATAGCGCTATTACTGAACCAAAAAGAAATTTTAAAAAATTAAATGATAAATCATATATATATATATTCCTGATGCATTTCTTAAATTAGGAAAAAGTTCACATAAAATTAAAAATAGCTTAAATAATTAGCTTTTTTAAAAGAAAACAAATAAATTCTAATAAGTTCTTTTAAACAGATTACGAAAAATGATTTTTATACTAACGAGATGGAATATATTTTTGGTAATAAACGGGAGAGTATCTTTCGATATATTAGTTTATCTGCCTGTAAGGAAAAAAGAAGCAAAGTTATCATTACAGAAAATAAAATCGAGGGATTTTTTCCATAAAAAAAGTCTCTTTGAACGTTTGATCAGAAATATTTTTACCTATGTGTTTTGTAACCTAACCTACTTTGTTGTAGAAAATTCATTAAATAATCTAAGAAATCTCTTCTTGTCTACATGTGCAAAATGATGTGAACTTTAAAACGTGCTGTTTTAAACTTCAAAAATCAATCTTTTTTGTCTATTACGATGTTTTCCTCTTATAACTTTTGCATATGACGGAAGAAATATATATATATATAAATAAAAAATAATAAAACAATTTACATTAAATATTACTTTTTTTATTGATATATTCACTTATTTCATATATTCATATATTCATTTATTGATATATTCACTTAATGGACTAATAAAAAAAGTAAAATAGATCTTATTACAACTTTTCCTAAAGTATGATGTTAAATGCAAACTGCAAACATAGCCGAAATCGCAAATGGAATAGGACGAGATAGGTTCGAACAGATAGAATCAAGTGACATTCAGGAATGGCTTGAATCGCAAGATCAAGATTGGACTGAAACCGACTTGGAGGAAATGTTAAATTCACAGCCCATTGAAGAAGAGGCTTCAACGAGCACTGGAAACGTGACATTTCATTTGAAAAATCTTAGTGAAGATTTAAGAATGGCAAATGAGCTTTGCGATTTCTTTATGAACATTGGTCCGTCTATGGAACGAAGTATTATTTTTAAGAAGAAAATTGCTAATGCGATGGCTGCGTATCAGTCTGAATGGAAGGAGCTTTGAAAAACTGCCAAGCAAAAGAAAATTACAAAATTCTTCAAACCATCGCCTAAGCCTTAAGATAATTAATCAAAATGTTCAAAAACTTCAATTAAAATGATTTTTTTAAATATTTGTTTTTATTTTTTTATTTTGTCACCTAGGAACGTATCCCCTATAATCCAATATAAATTACCATTCCCTATTCATGGTTTCTGTATTAGCGGCATATTTATGGAACATATACCCCGCGAATAAAGAGCTTTTAATGTACATTAATCAATTGATTTCAAGTATCTTATCTTACAATTAATATAACTAAATTTGTACAACATTTCTTTGAAGTCAGTATGTTTAAATACAAAATTCAGTTGATTTGTTTAAGAAAGAAACATAATTGTTCGGTAGTAAATCGAGGTTTTTAATTATCGATTCTCTGTTTATATTTGAAATTGCCCTCCGTAAATCTGTTAAGTGAAATTTAGTGCAATCAGTTATTAGAAAAAAATATTAAAAAAAAAAAAAAAACAATGGCGATATCTTCCAATTTGTTCTTTTATAAGCGGTATAAATTTATAGGGTGAATGGTAATTTATTGATTGCTTTATAAATAACAGGCTAGTTAGTTTTTTAGCCATAGATATTTATAATATCTTCTCATTAGAAGTAAAAGTAAACGTGTTAAATTAAGAAAGCAAGTTTTGAATAAATAATGAAATTATTATATACAATATTCTGTATGGATTAATATTTAAGAAGAAATTATAATATTTAATAATGAAATATATTTGAGTTTTTGTATATTAATTCATTTTTACAGACCAATTTATTCTTCACCTGAAAAACAATAATGCAAAAATAAAAATAGAATAGTATTTTAGTAACCTTTCTCTTTTACATTTTAAGAGGAATTTTCAAAAAAAAAAAAAAAATATTGAAAACAATTTAGGAGGGGAAAAAAATGAAACGCAGCGCGCATGCCCAAAACGTTAAAATTGATTCGTTCTTTTATTCCTCATTCTCCAATAGAAATGGCGCCTTTACAACGGTTCGCAAATATTTCATGTCCGTGTTGACAGGCAGCTCCTGCGGGTGAAAACAATGGGATTCCGGACTACTAAAAAATGCAGAAAATTACCACAGCGTGAAGAAAAAGCTGGAACCAACTGCAATAAGCAAATTAGAAAACAAGATGGGGGAAAAAAAAGAAAATAATCATGCACCACAGAGACGTATACAAGATGATAAGAGAGAAAGAAAAACGAAACGAGAAGGGGGAAAAAAAGTAGAATCACCAGAAGAAAAATTCTTAGAAGTCCATCAAGCGAAAGTAAAAATTCTTGGAAATTAGTTTTCAAACTTCAACAAACATACATCCAAACAATAAGATAAGTCGAACAGCAGTAAGAGAGAAAAGGGAAAAAAATTCTCCTCTTTTAAGAAAGTTCTTCCGACAAAGAATCATTGTTTCAAAAAGAAAGCATGAGACCTTTCCTTTTTTTTTTTTTTTCCTTTTTCTTTTTTTCTTGTACACTGTTTTCGGCCTCTTCCTTTTTTTGTTTAATCGTCTTTTTCCGGAAAGAAATCAAGAAAAGGAATGCACTGCGGAAAAGTTCATTTCTTTCCTTTTTTCCCCCTTTTTCTTCCTACCCTCCCTCCCATTTCCTTCTGAAGTTGCTTCTCCTTTTTTTTTTTCTCCTTTTCCAGAAGTCATTTCTCAAGAAAGTTGCTTTTTGGTTTTAAGTGTCGGAGAAGAATTGTCTCTCCTTTCGATGTGACGTCGAGGGCAGACGAGGGGATAGGGTTACTACCAGGTCGCCAAATCACGCCAATTAAATCGCCAACACGATTAACCACCCAGTGATATTCAATCAGATCTTAGATAGATTCTATTCGTTTATCTATCATTAAAACTCAAAGTTCTCTGCAAGTGGATCAGGGCATTTAAACCTTTTTTCATTCGAGATCCCCTTTTTCGACAGAGAAAAAAAAAATCATGGTTAAGACAAAGAAATATTAGATAAGACAAATTTGATTTTGATCATAAACATTGAAAATAAATTCATGAAAAGCTTGAGAAGATTTAATTAAAAGCAACTGTTTGAAAATTTTAAATATGAGTCTTAAATCAATATATTAAAAAAAAATATTTTTCCTTGTAAATGTTGAAGGACCCAAAAGTAGTTTGTCATTACCTCAATATTTCCCTCGGAAATTCCAATAGACTTTCAAATCAAAGAATAATTTCAAACAAGATATATTTCTAAATCATTTCGGTGTAAGTACTTTAAGATCTGCAAATACTCCATAAAAAAGAAAATCAAATAATTCAACAGCAATTTGTGGAAAATTAATTGTTTCCAGATTGCCTTTTAACACGAAACTGTGGTTTTTATTTCATCCATACGCCAAATGTGCTAAAATATATCCTAATATAATGATCAATTTATGCTACATACATGTCAGTTATATCTCCAATAAACATCTTAAATACAAGCCAATGATCTACTTCCACATATTTATAAATATTATCAATGGCAGGGTATTATTCTGGTGACCTATTAATCTACTTTGATTTTTAATTGGCTAATTCAATTAATCCACTTAATTTTTAATTGGATAATAACTTTTTAATTGGCTTATTTAGAGTATTTATTATTTTTCAGATTCAGTTAAGAATGCTATGATATGTACAAAAAATTTTTGTTTTTGAAATAATTCACAAATTTGTCATAATTACATAAGAACAAAGTCTTTAGGAATTTGATGCAGGGGTAAGATATGTCGCTCCATACAAAGAGTTTGTGGTTATGAAAATTGTGGTTTATGAGCTAAATTTCAAATATCAAAAACTATTCTCATCTTCTTTCAGATTCATCAACCATAGTTTATAAGAATAATAAAAAAAAAAAAAAATAAGAATCTTATGTTTAAATTCTTTTTACTTATTTTAAATTTATATATAACTTTTTAATTGATTTTTTTTTTTGCATTATTCACGCTCAGAGCACTAGTTTTTGCATGTAATTGAAAAAGAAATTTTTTTTTCTGTTTAAAAGAATATGAGGAGATACATTTTTCTGCGCCGTCGCAGTAAAATATGCTCGTAAAAAATAAAAAAATCATCCATGTTACTTATTTTTTTTATTTTCTGATGTAATTTAATCCTTCATAATATTTTTAAGGCTTACTTATGTGTTTGCATGTAAAAATAATCATTACTTAGGAAAAACATGCCTGATTTATATCATTACTAGATAAGTTATTTATTCTTTCTGTTTGTCTGCTTCAGTTATTTTTCTTGACAGTAAAAATGTCTGATAATAGCCTTAAAAATAATCATTTTCTTTCACATAAAAATGTCATTTACAATGTAGGATTAAAAATGATCTCTTCTTATTCTAAGTAAGCATACTTGAATTCTTAATGCAAGCAAAATTCTCTAAAGTACATGAAATTTGTTTTCCTATTCCCACTTTGGTATTGTTGCACTTTTACATCTTGTAAATGTCATGCATTCTATATGTAATTCAGTAATAAAATATTCAAGGCCATCTTAAAATTTAAAAAAAAAAAATATTTTTCTATTTTTAAACTCTATCAACTAAAACTCGGCCTTGTTTTATGGTTATGTAATATTCATTGTAATCATAATCTACGTATAATATCACAATTTTTGCATATTTGATTAAAAAACTTATCACAACTTTTTTTAAATTATTGAATAATTTTAAAATAATGGTAAAATTGTGGTTAATGACTTGGGCTTTAAAAATCTGATTGTTTATTTCAGTTTTTATGAAAAATAAAAATAAAAGTAAGTGTCAACTTTAAAAATTATCGAGATAAATAAAGCACATTCATTTAAAACATATTTATAACTTCGAATGCCGTTTAATATAAGAATAATAGCCTATTATGATAACAATATTACGTTCTAGAAATAGTTTCTCCGTAAAAAAAATATTATTTAGAATTAGAAGATATCAGCTTGTAATTTATTTATATATGTTTGACACCAATCATATCCATATAGATTTCTATGTGCATAACCATTTGTTATTTCAATACATATGCCAATAGGCAGCATTATATTTTTATCAGAAAGTTCCAAGACCACTAATTTAAACGCCAAAATGTGCGCTTGTGCCGCCAGCTTGCGATCCCTGACTCAAGGGATCTTGCGACCGAGTCCCGGCTTGGATGATGTCGATTTGTTTCCCACGGCGTCCCACCCTAGCTGTCCCGTGGGACAGACGACAGTGGACAGGTTGACAGATGGAATACCTTCTGATAGGACACCACCCCCGCATCACCTGAAAAAAGCCCTGCATTGTTAGCACTTTCGCCTTCCGAAACACAATTCATGCCCCGACCTTTCTTTTCATTTTTTATGCCACATCGGATGACTCCTATCTTTCCGATTCTTTTCGGATATTGGCCTTACTTTTTTTTATTTCTTACATGAAATATAGATACAGTTTTTCATTAATGGAAGCAGTAATAGGACCCATTTGATCCAATGTTTTCTATTAGTTTGTTTAAAGTTGCGAGCAGAAATAAATTTTTTTGTCTCATTGTTCAAGAACTTTCTGAATGCATAAATGAAACCTAATTTAAAAATTACTCAAAGGGACTTTTTAAAAAAGGCTAATATTGGCGAGATATTTGTTTGCAGTAGAAACAGTTATTTATTTTGATTTCAGAAAATACTCTAATATAACCCACTGATTAGCAAAAAATTACATAAGGGTAGAATATTTTTTGACTCATAGGCCTTAATCAAGTCTACCTCATTGTATTTTTGAGTTAACACTTTTACAAAAAGTCTTAAATTAAAAACAGTTCTTCTGATTCATGGAAAACAGTTCATCTAAGCTTAGAAATTCCTCAAAACTCAAAGTTGAATTTATTTAACGATTCCTAAGGGAAGGATTTTTTTTTAACTCATGGGCTCTAATCAAGTCTTCCTTATTGCACTGCTGTGTTACCTTATTCACAGAGAGTTATAATATCAAAATCAGTTCATCCAACCTGCGTACGCAGAAATGCATCAAAAATTTAAGTCAATATTTTTTTGGTAATTCTAATGCTATTTTAACGCATACCCTATATACCAAAATTACGCAATTTATTGAATTTTCCTGATTACGATTGGAGAAAATTTCTTTTAGAATGGCTGAAAAAAACCTCCTCCCACCCCAGCTATATGCTTATTGCAATACTACTTCTAGATTTCCAGATTACTTATAAAGAGTAAAGAAAAATGTGTTTTTGGTAAAAGCCAATATATTTCTGCACTATTATAAAGGTTTATATTTCAAAAGCCGATGGGGGGGGGGTTGCAAAAAACATCTGCCCTTTGCCTAAAATTATTGTAGCACTAAATGATACTTTTATCCGACGAAACAATGCTACACCATGTCTCAATCACATGCCTTCCGAACAAGCGTGACGCTGTTTGTCTTTTGGAATCCCCTCCCAAAACCCACACACGCCACAGAAGAATGCTCCCAACAATGAGCGATGGCTCACAAAGGAGCCCTGGCTTTGATCTGAGACATTGAATCCTCCTTTCTGTGACATTATCTCGCTACCATCCGAGATGGGTAGCATCACCTGCAGCCGGAGAACTGCCAAGACATGGGTGGAAAGAAGCGAAACAAACAAGCAGCCAGCTACTGTTCCCAAAGTGCAGAAAGGAGGCCCTTGTCTTGTCTAAGGTGAAGAAACCAGAAGCAAAACTACCCTGATAAAGTTCCAACTGCAAGAAGTCGAGACATTGATTCGAATAGTGATAACGTTCTCATCTTGTCAATTCCTAGCAACACCGCAAATTCAGCAACTCATTTCTCTTGTTCTTTGTTTTCTTATTCATACCGCCTGTGGTAAAAAGAAGTCTCTTATTCAGATTGTTTGTATACGTAATAGGCCTGAAGTATGTCTTGTTTTCAGATAGATTTACTTAGTTTAGATTCAGTTGTGTCATGAAACAGAATGGATAATTAAACATCGCACGTAACTGCAAGAACTTTGGAAATAAAGAATTGGCAGAAAATTTAAAAATTAGCTGTTCGAAACTGGATTAGTTTTGAAAATTTAAAAATAATTATCACTCGCATGAGAATTATTATTATTGAATATATTGAACATAAGAATAAATTTGAGTCATAAAATCATTATTTTTTATTAGTTTACCATTCTCGCTTTTCTACTTGATTGACTTCATAAAAATGAAGGATAAACGAATAAAAATCAAGCAATGCTTATAATGCATGGTATGTTTAAAATCACAATATCTGATAATTCTATGTCTTTACATAAATCTTTTATTTTTAGTTTATTTTAGACTAGCCGCCTTTGGCGACCAGCTGGTTCGCCATGAGTAATGCGTTCTAAAATTTTCAATTAAATCACATATTCATTAGCCTAGAAGTAATTCCGGGAATTGATTGGCCTGAAAGCAATATTTTCTTTAAGATGATGGACGAAAAGTTCTGAAACAACACCTTTTCCTAATAATATTCTTTAATTTTATAAATCAATCAGTTTTAACTATCGGTTATACTTCCAAAATATTAAAAATGTTTTTTTCGATGATTTCGCCAAAATATGAAATATGCTTTTTTTTTTTTTTTTCAAAGGAAGTGAGAAAGGGAAAAAAGTATTGAATTAATGATACAGATATTGCAAACGATTACATAAATATGCCATTAAGTCCGGATTTCAATGCATATCCTGTCTAAATTCAATCAGGTTTACTGTAAATAAAGATAATTTATGGAATTAATAATACAGATATTGCAAACGATCATAGAATCATTTGCATTTATTTTTTAAAGAAAATATCACATTTTATATTTCTTTTATTTTATCCTGTCATGTGCTGACACTTGCATTTCTGTAGATTTATTTTGCGATGATAATTTTTTTTATTTGAACTTCCGGCATTCTTTTATTTTATCCAGTCACGTGATAAAAACATGGTTAAAATATTTCTTTAAAAATTCGTTAAAAATAGAAGCTTACGTTATAAATTAAAAAAACTGATACCGTTAGAAAGCTAATTTTTTAATCTTTAAATTGATGTAAAAATCATGTTTGTGCAATAATATTTTCGGAAGTTATAACGGAAAAACGTCAAAATTTCGCTTAAATTTTAATTAATTCAAATTCTAATTAAAAATTCAAAAAAAGGGCTCCGAGGTGCACATTCCGAACCTCCAAGGTATGCATGTACAAAATTTGGTAGCTGTAGGTCCAACGGTCTGGCCTGTAGAGCGCCAACACACACACACACACACACACATTGAGCTTTATTATAAGTATAGATATAGATGATATGCATAAAATTCATGACAGAAAACGAAGTACTTATTTACTCACTTAAACTAGTATCGCTAAATAATTACGTCAAAATATATACAGAGTAGTATATTTCAATATGAAATATTTAAAATCTGCGCTGACTCGAATCAGAAAAAAAAAATTTTGAATTTTAACACACTAACTGCTGGATTATACGCATGTACTTTACTGATAATATGTAATTGTACCAAACTATCTATCTTATTAGATGGCTCCTATACTATAATTAAGATATAGCAAAGAAGGGGTCATATAATTAGATGAATGGCCCGAATATCAGGTGCCGGTTAGGGCAGCGAAGACTACTTATATTTCTTTCTGAATTAAAAAACGTAATAAATTAATAACTCTTTTTAATAACTCTTTACCATCTGATTGGCTTCTGGGGACTTTCTTGATTTTCCAGCAGGTGAAACATGCATGCGGGTCAGTTACCCTTGAAGTTCTTTAAGGAAACGAATCTGTTTCTATATTGAAGATAAGTCAGAATTAAATCTCGAGTGTTACGTAAATGCTCTGATGTCATTTTAATTTGCTATATTATATGGGTGTCAGGTCTTCCCTTGTCATAACCCCTTAATATTAACGAATCGCTGTATCAAGTGTTATTAGAGATGCCTTCACTGCTGCTCCAACCCATAAGCAGAAGAAAAATATCTACTGCAGTGAATAGTATCTTCTATTGAATAAATTTTTAAAAAATGACTACTAGAATTAAGCTTTTATCATCTATAGTTACAAAATGATTTGCACCTGATTAGAATCTAAAAACTTATAGAAATATTTTTTTCTGTATAGTTACCGGAGCAACAGGCGGTGCCTCGGTTGGTGGAGTGACGGGAGCCGAATACGCAGCTTACACGTCGCCCTATACACAGTACTCTCCAGCTGCATATGGAGCATATGGCTACGGATCAAGTGGAATTATAAGTAAGTTTCAATAAATACTATCCATTCAAAAACATATTTCCCTCTCTACGAAAGTTTTTTTTAAAATTATCACTGATTTAAAATAATTGAAGTGTTATTAGAGATGTTATCAATATACTTTAAAGTATATTGATTGAATACTTTAAAGGAAAAATTTTCCTAGCTATTTCCCATCTGATTGAGTTTTACTTTAAAAATAAAACTCTCTTCTTGAGAACTCGAAATAAAATATCTTTAAGTATGAAAATAAAATAACTGACGAGTTCTTTTTTCTTTTCTTTTCAGATCCTTCTTACTACTATACACCAAGTGCTGCTCGGTCTACAACCGGGACAAACTCAAGCCTAGCGGCTGCATCACCTATCAGTCCGAACAATTTCAAAGCGGAACGATGCTAGTGAACATTGACTTCATTGATAATTGTCTCAAAGCATTTCGTATGTCTTTCCGGATATTCGAAATTCAACTCGTACACCTTGCTCGAGACACTTTACAAAATGGTGAATCGAAAATTGACGTCCGGTCACTGTGACCACGATTCGGAGTCACAACTCTTTGGGCGTCTTCAATGCTTGAAAAGCAACCATTTCGGCATGGCATTATCAGTCGAGCATGCGCTGTCGATCATGGTTGATGTCACACAATTACACTTGCGCAGTAAAAAAATTTCCATCATTTCTTATAACTGTTGATTGCTTTGAAAATTGAGTGTACTATTTTTCCAGAGGAACCCACAGATTCTCAGTCAGTCCTCAAAATAATGATTCAGAACTTCATTTTCCTAATTTCTTTTCGTTGATTGAAAAGAAGACTATTCTTCACAACATTCCGTGAAGAGTTTTCAAGTTGGCATCATTCTCGTCTTCATAAAGAGACACGCTCAACGTTTTGTTTATAATTCGCAAGTACAAATATATTATCGAATCCTTGGTCGATTTCGAAAATTGGTGCTTTTTGTTCCTTTAAACATGCATAGCATTTGAGATGATGTTATAGAAGTGAAATAAGATATCTAACCAAAATTTTGCTGCGTATGTGAAAGAGCACAAAGTGAAGAAGAGGAGAAAAAAAAAGAGCCTCAAGAGTAACGAACCGAGTTCGAGAGCTAGAGCAGGAAGAAGAAATAAACAAAAAAAGGACATTGTTTTTAAAATGATTGAAAACTACTTTAATATTTATAGACTATTCATTTTCCAAGCGAAAACTGTGAACAAATAGAGATGTCTCTGTAATGAAAATGACTTTGAACTTCGTTTAATTTTTTTAATAAAAATGTGTAAAATTTAATAATACACAGGGTAAGTTAAAAGTAGACGACTATATGATGGACATTTAAGTTCGTGAAGGATTTTTAAATATTTTGAGACCAAAGATTTTTTTTTCATTTCATCCTGTTCCTTTGATGCTTGTGTGTAATATATTCGTGAAGTACAGTATCTATATAGAGTTAATTATTATATTTTAGTAGTTGCTTATTATCCACGTAAACGGAACGAATTAAAAAAAATTTAATTCAAGGAAATTAAGAAATATGAATCTCCAATTTATATCTTTAATTTAAGATAATAATTATTGAAACATTTAATTAAAGATGTATTAGTTTGCGCAGATTTAATCCTTAATGCTTAATTAAGAATGCTGCTACTGAAACAGTATGAAAAGTGCATAACTTACAATAAGTGGTAGTTCACTTCTTAATACTACCTCAGGAAATTATCATTTTCAAGGTGAAAACGAAGCATTAAATTGAATGCATGTACCTTAATAATATCATTATGAAAGGAGCAAATAAAAGGTACATAGTTTCGAAGTTTTTCCGTTATATGAGTCAAAACGTGTTTTCAATTTTATTTTTAATAGCAAGTAAGAAATTAGATAAATTCTAAATTGATATAAGTGATTAGCCATTACCAGTATTTGAATTTGATTTGTAGTCATCTAAATCTCTTTTTTTTACATTTTGGAATAATGTAACACCTTTTCGAGACGTTTACATTGATATCAAATTAAGTGGATTGAAAAGAAAATTAAAAACTTATAAGCGCATACAAAAAAAAAATCAACTCTTTTTAGTATTAATTAAATTTTGAAATTACTTCCTCTTTAAGAGGTCATTTTTATCCAACAACAAAGAGCATTTGCTCAAAAAAATTGATTTAATATTTTTATTCACTTAAAACTAAACGTTAAACTGGAAATAGAAAATGAGTATGAAAAAGTTAATAATAAAAATGAAAGTGAAATCATTAATTTTGAGACAAAAAAATGTAAAACTTCCTTTCTTTCAATGAAATTTAAATTTAAAATGATATTTAAAACTTCAGGAGTAACACAATATCTGTTTGTTTCGTGGATAGAAAGCATTTTTTTTAATGTTTTTTACATAACTTTGTGTGTTTATATGCATAAGAAAGCAGCTATAGTCAGATCCATATTTGGATGTCTGTGTTATGATAACCAAAGGTGCAAGATCTTTATTTTTAGTACTTTCATTGCAGCGAAATACTTACTTAAATACAGAAAATTTCAGGAAATCAATAACTACACACGTAGAAGCTTCTCGAAGTATCAAAAAACTAATATTTAACAACTCCGAATAATATAATTACAAATATGCCTCTATATTATAACATTATATTATTTTCAAATACTTATAATAGTATCTCTAAGAAATTAATACTGTAATAAATTGAAATACTGAGCTAAATATTCTGTCTTGCTTTACAGAAAAATAAAATGCCTTTTTTTGAAGAATTCTCTTCAAAGAAATGCATAGCAAAATGTGAATCAAAATATAAATTGAGCCATAGCTGAATTAATACATTTAAAATAAATTATGTCTATTTTTTTTTCCTTTTAAAGCAAGGTTTTCTTCAAAAATATTAACATGATTTATTCAGCTACAGAATAACTGCCATATTTTGTATGCGCTTTTAATTTTCGTCAATATAATTTAATCAAACCAATCATATTTTAATAAATAATTATTTTTAAAATAATTTAACAATTTCTATACAGATTAGAAGAATCTTTTCTTATATTATGATAATACAGACCTTAAAGATCCCCCCCCCCAAATAATTAAGATAGTTATTATAGACCAAATTCAGTCAAATATAATTTAATAGCTTATTTTTTAAAAGATAATGTTAATTATTTTTTTCATAATATTCTTTTAATACATAAAATTAAATTAAATAATCCTAAAACTAAAAAAATTGTGTTATATATTAAAATTTGAAGAAATTGCTCAATCTCAGCGAAGTTAATAAATTTAGACATTCATGGTGTTAATTTATTCTGTTCAAAATTAAATTGAAACTTCAAATCAATCTATTTAATTTGTAAACCTAGAAAATTCAAAAGAGCAACGTATAAACATGTAAACTTAATTTTTTGGGGGTATTAAAATTAATCAATATTGGATTAAAACAGAGATTGGTTCCAATATCTTGAATTAATTTCAGAATACTTTTGCTGTAATTCATGAAATGAAGCTATTTCAAGTTAATTTAGTTATTAACTCAATATTTAGAGAATATCATAGTAAAAAATGTAGTTGTTATTACGTCAACAACTTTATTTTGCATTTCAACATTTTCATTTTGATTCTTCCATTTTAAATTTATATTTAAATGTTTCTGCGGTCTTGTGCTTTACGATATATTTAGTTTATACCCTTAAGTTTTAAATTGCATATATTTATTTCAACATTAGTCAGCTCTCAATGAATTGAAAATATTTATGGAAGTGGTTTCCTGTATTGTAAAGATGATGTAAATAAACATAAGTTATAAAAATATTGAAAGTGTGCATTTACTATTAAATATTTGTATCTAAGAACTTTTTTCTGTCATTAGCAAATCATTGTCCTCAAACTGTAATTAGTCATGTTTTTTAGAAAGATATTCTTGCTATAAAATTTTAAATAAATTTTATGTGTTCAGCAATAAAAAATTCAAACGAATTTTCAGTTTTTGTCGTGCTTTTTAATTTATTTAAGCAGCCAAAATGTAGATTTTTTTCATTCATATATTATCCACAAAATTTACATATTTTCAAAGTGTTATTGCATTAAATTTTATGTGTACTTTAATAAATACGAAAGTATGTATTGATAATTTATAAGTCAAACCGTTTTAGAGGTACCAAACTCGGCACATAATTTTTGATTTTAATTAGAAATTTAACTAATTAAAAAATAAAGCGAAATGTTGGTATTTTCTCTCCTTAATTTTAGAAAATTTTATAGCACAACATAATTTTTATGTCATACTAAAATTCTAAAAATTGCCCTTAATTTTGGTATTTTTTAAAATATATCATTCAAATTATTTCCAAGATTAGATTAAATTGTTGCTCTGAAATACAAACTGTTTTTATTGTTTTTTGAAATATTTTATTCCATTGCTGAAAGTTAAAGAGGAAAGATTCTGTTTAATATTTATGAAGCTTACAAAACGAATAAAAAAATATGCTTAACACAGCGACATTTATAAAATAGATTAACCATGTATGATGCTCTGAGACTGATCTCTATTAAAAAATTTCATATGCAGAATTAAGAATGAGCAAAACATATGACAGAAAATTAAACTAACACAATTCAAATATTTGGTAACTTGTCAGAATTATAGGTATGGAATTATATATAAACGATTTAAATGAAATTGTGTACAGGCAATATCCTCAGCAAAATAGATGGTTGCTGAAGATGAAGATTGTTTAATATTTATATTAAGAATGTTTTTTTGGGGGAAAAAAGAATATAGAATCTAAGAGGAAAAAATCCGTTTTGACTTGATCGACTATAATTTATGTTTTTGAAAACCTGGCCAATCACAGTAAGCTTTTAACCCATCAAATATGAGCAAACAAAATAATTTTTTCTCATATACTCCTACAATGCAATGTTTTTAGTCCTTCGTCGTATGATGAAAAGAATCGTTTAGTATTTTTGAGACTCTATGACTCTTTTCTATGACTGATTGTATCCAAAATTTATGAAAATCTATAATTTTGGAAACCATTCAACAAATTCGAGTTAATTATATATTTTTAATAATTATAAAAATACATAATTAGAAGACGAATAATTTAACAATTTAAAATATATCCATAAACAAATTTTTTCCAAAATTTGATGTACGCAAAATTTTGATTGAAATTGAAAGTGCTGGTGTATGTCAAATTAAATGTTATAATTCAGTCATCTAGGTTGTTGAGTTTTGAGCTTATACCCAAATATACACACTAATAGGTAATGAACTATTTAATGAGTCCGATTTAACTGTTGGCAAAGCTCTAGGCAGATAAAAAAAATAAGTCGAGTATAAATCGTATTACTAGTTGTGTTTTTATAATTATTATCTTCACGTGCACCCGGATATTCTTGTCAGATTTTCCTCAAAATTTGAAACAAATATGCTATTTTAATCTGAAGATTGTACGAAAAAATTCATTTATTTACATTTTTCCTTTTCCAGTTATCCTATACAGTAACGAACAAACATAATTCCATCCAACGGAGGTGGTCTCTGCTGAAGTTTTTTAAATATTCTTTAATTAATATACTTGTGTATTATTAACCGTATGTCATTGGTGAAAATTGGTTAGGAAAGAAAGTGAATTTTGGCCTATTAATCGATAAGAAACTGCTAATATATAAGTACCAGAAAACGTATATATATTTTGGAGATCTTTTTCCCGACCAAATAATAAATCAAAATTGGATGCAGAATTGCTGTCAGAAAATTACAAGCTAAATTTCATATATTTAAATATGAAATTTTACGAGTTTCAGCTATCGCATTTACATGCTTACGAAATTATAACCTTGTTATTATGCTTATGAAATTATTACAGTGAACCTTCTCTACGGATTTGATCTCAAATTCGAAATATATTTTCACTTTAGATGTTAAATCTGTTAACAAAACTTCATTAATCAAATTCTTCAGGTTGAATAATTATCGGGCTAAATTATATTCAGATAGCCGAACAAATAAACTTTATTTAAATGGATTTTGTTGTAAACTTGATAAGAGTCTTCAAAATTGAGGTTAAATCAATACACCAAACCACATCCATTTATCTCACAGCTTTTTTAAGTTATCTTGTTTCCAAACAGAATTGAATGCCGTCTCATACTTCCACATTTTTAAAAATTCTGGTCACTAAATGGTTTGATGGGCATGTTACAGGAATTTTATTAAATACCAAAATATTTACAGAATAAAAAAATATAAATATGCACAAAATTTACAAATATATAAGAAATGATAATAAAATGAAAGATTTACAGAGATTTTCAATTATTAAAGAAAGAATTGAAGAAACAATATTTGAAACAATTATATGCAAAAAGATAAAATGCATGAAAAAACACATGAATTGTGATCACTTGTTATCATGAGATAACAGATGAGGATAAAATTCAGTTATAAAAATCAAATGGAGCAGTTATAAAAATACAATGGAAAATAATGTTTTTACTACCATTAATTTGGTTAATGGTAGTAAAAACAGACAAATTTAATTTCAAAAATGGGTATCGGAATCAGGGAGGTCTCAAATCTTATGAGCTAACATTGAAGTTCGAATTTTTTGTAATTACAATGTTTTCTCTTTGTATTGGGTCGTTCGGAAAGTCATTTCGTATTTTTGTGTCAAAATGAAAAGAAATTTTCGTTTAATGAATAAATTATTTATTAAATTATAAAATTGCCATTCTGGTCTAATACCTTTTGGTAGTAACATGATTACACGCTCATAAAAGTTTTGGTCTTTGCTGTAAAAAAAACTGATCGAGGTTTTTTTTGGCCTCCTCATTTGAAGGAAAAATTTTGCAAATCACTTCTGGTACTGATGTACTGTTAACACATCTTCTCCACACATATTGGCTAATTTATTTCTGGCTTGAACAGCATTTTTACCTTTTATAGCAAAAAAGAAAAAAATGACGAAAATGCTGTTTATTGCTCTCCATATTTAAAAGGGCACCATCCAAAAACTACTGCGAAGAATCAGCTGCACTTTTTCACACTCAAGCCTTGCTATATCAGCTCTTTAAACATAAAATGATTTTGCGGTTTAAGTATGAAATTGGGTGCGAAAAATGCAATTAAATCCTTTGTCAGGAAAAAACGAAATTACTTTCCGAACAACCTAATATAATTCGTATTAACGAAGTTAAAATATGTTTCCTGAATCCATAAAACTCTACCTTAGGGATTCCTGAAGATGTTGAAATCACATTTGATGATAATTACAAAATCTCTTCATGATTTTCTTTGTATTTTCGAAAGTAAAAAACTTACAAATGTCTTTAAACATATATTAGAGTGGATACTTCGATAAATTAAAACATGATAATACTAAAAGAACTCAAAAAAAGTTAAGGTTAGAAAGGGTTTCATTTGGCACTTTTAGAAAATTTTTAAGGACTATATATAAAAAAAGGAATAGAAGTTATCAATCAAAACTATTATTTTAATAATTTTTCTTTTTGTTGAGATGTTTATTGATTTTGAATTAACGTGCATTCTTCACGAATTTTGCCCCATTGAAACCTGTAAAGTTTTTAATAATTGCAAAAGCAGTGGGTGGAGGCCCTCAACGCCATTTTAGTTCCCTCTACAAATTTGAGCAACTCTTTCTCGGACACTCTAGAAGCTTAATTCCAATTTCTAGCAGCATTCAGTGACTGCCCGATCATAAAAGAACTGAGATCATATCAGTGCAAATTGACTAGCAAACCTTCCAGTCCACATCATGCCAATTTTGACTAGTTTTTCACATTTATTATAAATTTTTGAATGCATCATTACATTGTCTTCTATGGAATAAACGTTTGGATTAAAGATTAAACAAGTATAATTTTTTTCCAGATGTACCTAAAAATGTATGTTCCAATTAAATGCTGAACTTTATACATTCACTGAACATAAACTTAACATCCATATAATTTAGATTAAAAGTAAATCTAAAAATTAATTGTGCGAAATAATGTGTTTAAAATTAAGCAAAGAAAGTTACTGAGAATATGTGAATTCGATTGAAATGAACTTATCCAAAATATGCAATTAGGAACTAGTTATAATTGTAAAAGAAAGCCATAAAGAACAAAAAGCAAACTTGTTTCAGAACCAGCTTCTGAAATACCGAAAAGGCTCACGGTACTACTTTGTCCAATAATATAAATGGCAAAAGATGACCAAAAAAATGCTAGGAATGAAATAATGATGCCCGCTCAGAGAGTTTGTCATCATTTTAAAGACATAATATATTTATCTCTTACAAATGGTAATATTAAGGTTTAAAAATTATTTTCCTTGAAAATGAGTTTCGAGGCTGAATTTTCTTTCCATTTTTTTTTTTTTTTTTCGTTGTTCAGAATGTAACAAAAATTTTAACAAACTTTTATTTCGATAAGTACCACCCTTAGGCATGTACTTGCGCTTTTTTAGGTTTCCTTAAATAAGGTAAACATTTTGAGATCTGAGTGGGTCAATAATGCAAAATTAAAATGTTTAAATATTTATATCCCCCGTACTGTAAAAATGTTAGCTGAAAAAATTTATCACTTGGCATTAATCTTTGCACAAAAAAAAAGTTACAAGCTTCTATTCACAAAATTTTTAGAAATATTTATTGCGAAATTAAGATGTGCTTGTATAAATTCAGATACAAATATTTAAAAAATACGAATGTATTCAATACCATAAAAAAACTGTGATATACAAATATTTTACATTCCTCTATCACCATGGCTCGAAAGAAATTTGCTGACCATGAATATTCTACTTAGCTTCGATGTTCAGATCCAAATATATGTTTAAACAATACAATTTTTTCAATACCGATAAACTGCCACTTGTTTAGCATTCTTCAATCATCATAACTTGTGATAATTTTTTTTAATAAATTTTTTTTGCTTTATGTTGATAGTTTCAATTTTCAAAAAGAAAAAAAAAGAAAAACCTATGAAATTAAGTATCTCAAAGAAGCAATACCTAACAAAAAAAAATTCTTTATTTGCAGTTGTGTTCATGATATTGCGGTTTTAAAAAAACATGAAATTTTATTAATGAGGAACGTTTTGAAATGCTCATGATTTACGTTTTATGTAATTGCAACACATTTGCGCGTAAATAATAATATTGTTAGAGGAATTCAATTTTAATGGACATCGAGGATGTTCATTTTGAACAAATTTATATTCAAATAATGTCTTACTTAATCTTTTCTTTAAAATCTAATAAATGCATTATTATTTTCTTCGGACCATTCAAAAAACTTACTGTGGTATGTAAATAATCCTTGAATTTTGCAGCGGAAGATTTATTGAAACACCAATATGAGATATCAAAAGGTGCTCTAAATCAATAAATTCTTCTTTAATACTTCTGAAAAAAAATTAATAGAAGCCTGAAATTTTTTTACTCATAACTTGTAGTCAACGCATAATTTTGTTAACACTTTTTCACACATAGTACTTTTCAATACTAACTAGCACTTTTTATTACTAATTTTTTATCTTTACTTTTTGCTACCAACTTCCACAGAAATCAAAGTTTCATGAAATTGTGTAATTTAACTCAATTTCTTACTTTATCGTACTTTATTTAATTGCGTGCTTCTTTGTAATCGAAAGAAATATATATCTAGATAAAATATTTAAATAAATAAATGCCTGCTTCACTTTTTCTAGTCTCCCTATGTATAATTTTTAATATACACAAGACATAATTTAGTTGAGATATTCCACATTTTATGTGATATTGATCAAACTAAATTTTTATTTTTCGATCATCAAATTATGAGATGAAATTTCAAACCAATGCATTCTTCTTAAACAACAAGAAAATTCAGTAATCTAAAAACTTATATCTGGCTAGTCATAATAGTCGTAGTATGTGGCTATTTAAAATAAATTTAAGAAAAAAAAGCAAGCATAAACAACAGTTAAAAAAAACTCAATTTTATAACTGTACAGAATAATCATATTTAAAGTTTATTAATTTTTACTTTTTAGCATTTAATTTATCGTTAACTCATTGTTTAAAAGTTGTGTCAATTTAAATAATTTATTCTAAAATTCGATCATAGTGGAAACCATTCAAAACAATGCTGGCAAAAAATTTTAAAGTAATAATTTAAAATTTAAAAACAAGCGTATAAAGTACAGAAATTTTATCTTCTTGAATTACCAGTCGTCTCTTAACATATTCGAATAAGTTTATGCTAAAGTTGAGTGAATTGATGAATAATTTTAGCTAAGTCAATGCTTATAAAATTGAAATTAATCATTCATTAATTTATATTAGAATGAATGATGGCTTATTTACTCCCGAAAAGAACTTCGGAAATCTCATATTATAGAATTTTCTTTCTCTTCAAAATCCTCAGATCAATAACAGTAATAAAAGAAGTTCTGAATATAAAAGAACTGCATCTTCAGAATTTGATACTTTAAAAATCAGTGCTCCGAACCGTTTTCACAGCATTTATCTTAAGAAGAACAATTCTGGAAACAATAGGCTGAAAATGCGTCCTTCCCCGCCCTGCTGAATAGGGAAGGAAAAAAATGATGAGAAGAAAAATGAAGCATCCGAGATGGCCATTCTTCAAGGGCGGCCCGTGGGGACAACCGTAATAAATAAGATGTGTCCAAACAAAGATGTACACATATATCCTACAAGCAGCTGGACATCTCCTCTTGCTATATATCTCCGCACTCTTTCTGCGTTGGAAGACGAAATTTCCAAGGTGGAAAAGGAGAATAACACTTGTTAAGCACTTCCGAATTTATTTTTAAACGCTTATTTAACATTTACAATCAATTTAGTGCTTAGTATTGTAAATATATTTCCTAATTTGCATTTGATCTAAATTAATATTTTCTTAAAGGCCGTATAGCAGCTGCACTAAATAAATTCTTTTACCTTTAGAGAACAATAAGATAAAGATATTTTACCAGTACACATTTATGGTTTCCATAATTCCAAAAAGCTGCCTCCACTCTAATTTATATATATACATACATACATACATACATATATATATATGTGTATATATATATATATATATATATATATATATATATATATATATAAATCATTTTTTTTTAGAATTATATATATGTGTATGTGTGTGTGTGCGTGCGCGCGCGCTACGCGATTATTATAATTAAAGCCATTAAATTGAAAATTACAGATTAAAATCTTAAGAATTTCAAATTTCCTGTTATTTGGAACAAATTGTACTTGTTACGTACAGATAGGCCTGAAACTAATGTTGATACAAAAATTTCGGATCGTCAAGGATTCTTCCCTGTTTTCTACTCATAACAGGAAGTTTTAATCGTAATAAATGGTCGGACAATAGAATCTCAACTAGAGAAGTTACATCATGAGATATAAGTTTCTATATCTTAGTTTTTGAAAATCAAACAGCTGAGTATTCCACTATTCTACACATAGTAGAAACTAGAGAAAGAATTTCGAATAATATTTGTTTTGTTTACAGACTTCTAGACTTTTGAAGGAAAAATTCAACTTTTCTGAAATCAAAACACCTAATCTTGCCAAGTATGTGATTCATAAATTTCATTTCCGGAATCAAATGAAGTATTTAAATGTTTAAAAATTATATTTCTTTAGCTTATTAAGCTTTATTTTCTTGTTATTGATACTTCTAATTAAGACTTTGGAACAAATTGTACTTGGTATGTTAAAGTTTAGTTTAGTTTAGTTATATTAACGTCTCGCTGTAAAGCAACACTAGGGCTATTTTGGGACGGACCACGTCATTTTGAACCATGGTCAGATGACGAGGACGACGCCTGACCAGGCACCTCCTCTCCACACCACACCAGCGGGAGGCCTGACAGATTTAGTGTGCAAGAGACCCCCTCACACGACGGTTCTTCGGTGTAATCGAGTCTCGAACCTGAAACATTCCGGTTCCGAAGCCGAGACCTTACCACCAGGTCACCACCGCCCCATTGTATGCTAAAAGAAACAAAAATCTGTTAATTCTCTTGAAAAAAATTTTTTTTGGGGGAGTAATAACAACTAATTTGTTAACAGCAGTTCCTTTCCTTTTATGCCCTTCTGATTCCTCGAATCTGCTCTATCAAAGTTAAAGAAATTAAGGGCAAAAAAATGGTTTTCTGTTGCAAACATCAAATGAAGGATTCTACGAAGTAATACAATGTCGGAAGAATGATACTTATACAAGTGCTGCAAAATATTACTTCCCTTGTCAGGCCAACACCACACGCTGTTATAAAAAGAAACTGATGGGTGTATCAAAGTCGAATCATCGTCGAATGCCTTCATATAAAAGAAACGCCCGTCCTCATCAGCTGTCTTCACCTATCACAGTGGCATGTTCTCCGTAAGCAAGGTAGGAATCTCTTGGCAGAGGTTCACCCTTGACAAAGCCGCTCATTCAGACGGCGACTAATTGCTTCGCAACCTTCAGTTAGTCTTGCTGAAAAGACCACTCCATCAAATGCGTAGTTGAACTTTGGAGGTGCTGTGACTGCATCAGAACGAGGTTCTTCGGTTGGAGTCCCGCCATACCTCGAATGCCTCGGCGTTTCACAGAAAAGTCTTTCCTGCTGGGGCTCCAAAGGAATCATTTTATTTTGGGGCAATGGGAGATGGAGGGGGAAGTTTCGAAGATGATTAAAATGTTGGATAGAGCATGGTTCACCGACAAAGATGGAGTGAAGATGATTTCAGAAGTTGAATGAAAGAAAGTTTTTACTAACTGGAATTGAAATGATGATAAATAAGTTGATGGGATATTGCTACCATTTGAAAGAAAAAAAAAGCCATGACAACTTTCAAAATGAATTCGGGTCGGGTCGTAGTTATCCAGGTTTGTGTATTTATACTTAATTTAAATTTTATCATACATTAATCTCACTCCAGACGTTTAATCCCACCAAGACATTTTACAGCACTTTTTATCACTTTGAAATTATATGAATTCTTTCATTGGAATAATGAGAAGTACCTTTTCTCTATAGTAATAATAAATACGAAAGAGTTTGCTTAGTATTTTTATAAGCATATTGATGAAATGGAAATAGTGCATTAATGAAAATAATTTGGATATTTTAAAAAGGACTCTGCTCATGTATGTATATTCACGAAGCGTAGCGAAATGAATCATTCCACAGGACGAGGTTTTGGCATCGCCACACCTAATTTTGAAAAAAAATCGAGGAAAATAAAGTTTAAGTCCTAACGTCATGCTTTTTTCTATCTTTTTAGATCAGTAGTTCATTTTTAATATAAGCCAATTAGTCCTTCGACAAATTGTGTTTTTATGCTATAAAGTACCGAAACCAGACTTTTCCTAATAAAAGATGCCCGAAATGTAGCCAAAATCTACCTAAGATAGAACAGAACCGACGATAAAACCCGAAAAGACAACTTTTACACAGTAATAGCAAGAAAGTAAGTAAGAAAAAGAAGAAATGCGAATAATTCTATCAAATGGAAAGTTACACAACCCAGCTCAATTACTCTTACTCCCCCTCAGCAACAAATGATGAGTAAAATACCAAAGTGAGGCTGAATATGAGCAAATTGAAGGTAAGGATACCAAAATTGTATTTATTTCAAATGTAATGGATACAGGAAGCCATCTAATGGGGATTACAAATTACTCCTCTTTAAAATGCGCTTGTGTATCACCGTTCCTTAAGTTCGGTTTTCAAAAATGCATGTGTGGTACGCCCGCCCCTGGGAGACATACATTCGTAAAACACCAGTCGCGAAAATGAAAACACAGTTCACTTTGATAGGATCATATCTGTGCTTTTGGCTTTATAAATAAGGGAAAAGGAACTAAACATATTTAGATATCTCTGAGAAGTACTTTAATGCGGAAAAATAATATAAAATTCCTTATTTCAATTTGCGTGGCTTCTAAAAGAATGACAAATTTCAAAAATAAAGAATGTTAGAAAATTGCTATTTGTAATCGTGCAGCATCATATATTGTTATTATCATTTTTAGAATTCCCAGCATCATTCAAGGAAATATTTTACAGAGTGGTTTAATAATTGTAAATTACAGGATCCTTGCTTTGGATTCTTTATCTTTAAAAGTGGACTCTACTTTATGAAAAATCAAGATGTTCTCCTTTGAGAAAAGTAATATAAATGAATAAATGTTGTTTTAATCTATAGCTTTTGAAGCGATAAAAATCCATTCTTCATATAAGAGATTTGTCATCAATGGAAGTTTTCTGTAAATGTGTGATGTGGAGTTTTAAAAACTCCACGATGAAGACGGAACGAACTTGGACTTTGAACCAATTATAATGTACCTAAACCTCCCTACCTAAAACGATTTGGAGAAATTGGATAAAAGATTGTTTTTAACTAATAGAATACGAATTTCCTAACTCATTGATACACTTAAAACTTTTTGGTTAGCTTTCATTTGTGCAACAATATACTGAATGGCAGTTATTTCGATTGGTTTGAATTAAGAGATGATTTGCCTTTCGCAATGTCGGTTCTGTGGATCTTTGAAGAAAAATTCGAAAAGTCTGTTTTTATCTCACTTCGGCCAAATACAAGCATGTATTTTTAAAAGAATGCTATTTTGTACAGATGCTGAATTCAATTCATGCTATATTCGATAATTATTTAAAAAAAATTAATGAAAATTAATAAATGCTTTGTTATTTCCTAACTTCTTATTAATATTCCATCATGCGCACTGGAAATTTGTTTCCTACTGATAAATTAATATTTTATCGATACTTCATCTTTCTAAGCAGAAGAATTTCGCTAACAATGTTTATTTTTCCTAAGCAGAATAATATATATATCATGTATATTGTAGTTTAGTTGCATGCACAATTACACAGTGCTAAGACTGCAATCAGCTTTGATTTCTTTTATTCTGAAAAATTGATAATCGAGTCGCCGCATTTACATAGCAACATAGGTATTACGGATGAACAAAACTGTTACTAACGGCCTATCACAAACTCCCCAAACCGTCATTGGCGATCTGTGGATAAATAAACCTCGTTGAACCAAAAGCATAATGTGACTTCTTCTCCCCCAATTGTCGTCAGTGGTCTAGTACAAACAAACAGCGTTCAGTGAAGGGCAATGCTTTTTTTTTTCGTACCTATGAGATGTTTCCCTTTAAAATATAGAATAAATTTCTTAATAAAATACCTATGAGATGCATTGATCTTTAGAGCCCCCGGAGCCTGAGATACTTAGGCATCTATTAACTTTGCAGCAAAATCACTGTAGCACTCATTTCTTTGATGTACCCTAGGATATTTCTCCATAGTCCGAACCATAGACAACCACTTCGACATACCTGAAGATACACGAAAAAAATCTGAATGACTGTACTCCTCCACAGCATTGGAAAGAATTAAAGTTGCACAATTATCGGCCCGTTACAATCCCTCCATGATCGGTAGGGGAAAGCTGATTCTACATCATTCCTATACCTTTCAGTTTCGCGAAAATCAACCACCTTACCGGAAACGTTTCATGCCCATGCCTGAAGTGACATCCGAGAGGCGATATCATTGGTAGTAATAGAAAATAGCAGCGAAAAGTCGTGAGTATATATATTCAAGGAAAAAACTGAAATTTCTTTAAGAGCGAAAAAAAAGTGGCTTATTGCAACTTACAAAATTTTTTGTCCGATATTTATTTGCAGCTGTAAACTAGTAAGTAATATATATATAGTGACAACAATAATACAAAAACTTTCTTTTATATTTAACTTTTGCCGTTATATTGATATTACATAATTATATTAAATTAACAAAATTCTGTGCTTTTTTTAAAAAAATTACTCTAAGCGTTATCTTTCTGCTTTTTACTACTCAAAAGTTATAATAAAAAAGTGTATTTGGATTGAACTTAATTACAAGTTTTTCGTTCTCTAAACAATTTTATAACAGATAACTTAAAGAAAAAAATTTAAGACTTTCACTGCGCATGTTATGTCAGTTATTTATCTCATCTACTATTTGGAAGGAAGCGCAGTGTAAAAGAAGAAATAGATGGAGAAGGTAAACCGAAAAACCGAGAAGCATTCATCGGAAGTGTCCATTTAATCTCGGATAATCCGTCACCGATTAACCCCACCACCCTGATTTCGACCCAAAAACAGAGACGCAGATGTCGCGAAGTCAGCTGAAAGCTCCCCCGGGGGCCTGAAGTGGGGGTCGCATTAGAATTAATGTCCCCCTTCCCCTTTGCTTCCACTGGGGACCGGTTGGATCGCAATAGCAAGAATCTCCATTACCGGCGACCCAGGAAACAATCACGGGCGAGTGGGCCCTTGGGGCTCGGGCCCTATCGATGGGAGAAAGAGACCCTCCCCCCTTCTTCTTTTAGGTCATCTAGATGATTGTGACCTTTCACCTTATGAAGGCGACGAATTAATTCAGCAAATGGACGAATCGAGTGTCGGCGTACTTTCTTTTGTTTTGGTCCTCTTTGCCACTATTTTTTTGTTGGAGGATTTTTTTGCTTTTCCCAAGTCGCTACCCCCTCTTGCCCCCTATGACTCCCGACTTTTTTACCCTTTCTTGTTTCAGCTCGATTGTAGGAAGGGATTTTCCCCTATGTGTCTTCCAAAGAGGGCTTTTCTCCGTATATCTATATTAAGCATAAATTTATTAAATGAATGAGGAACTGCCATCAAAAATTAGCACAAACTTTTTGTGTGTTAAGTCAAAATTTCTGTATCCAACTATTAATCTAGATCTTGCTGCAATTTTTCCATTAAATATGCTTAATAAGTGGATATAAAGGTTTTCTGACTGTTGTTAAACAAAATAGATCTTCGTATTGTGTTTTATTTTAAAATTACATGTAATATTCAAAATTACGATTAAAGTATAATAAAATGAGATTTGTGTGTACTGAAATGAATATGTGCTAATATAATTTTTTGCAGCATTTGAGTCTTCTGAAAGTGGACGACTTCTTGAGCTGCCATCTGGTGACATCATAGTAATGAAGTTTTCGCCTTCATAGTTATCAGAAGGCATTTCTTGAAAAGTTATGTTTACACATTCTTATTTCATTCTATAAACCATTTGAGAGAAATACTAGACTTAGAAAACAAAAACAAATTAAATAATTGCTTCAAAAATGTTGCAAAAATTGAATTCGGAGTAAAATGCAGCATAAAATCTGGCTAATCCACTTGCAGGAAATTTCAAAGAGAAAATTTATGCATTAAACAATATTTTTTTGAGACAAACTTAAATTTACAAAGGAAACCTTGGATAAAGTTGTTACATCCACTTCAAAATAAAGTAATAAGATAAAAATTATAAAAGACTTTGGAAGCGAAATCAGATCATCCTGTTGGCGTGATTGTTCCCAACCGATTTAAAAATCAAAGTGGCAATCGATATGCTTAGATTATTGTGGTTTGTTTGCAAATTATCCAAATTAATAGGAATCCACAATAAAAGCGGAAATTCTTTAATATAGGTGATTGATAAAGATGTTGTCAAAGGGAGCTCAAACGCATATTACGAAACTTCAAAGATTCTCTTGATGCAGAAGTATCAGGAACATATATGACAATATCTAATAAAAACTCTACTATCCATTTCATTTTCTTTCCTTCTCATTTCCTGCAGATGGATAATCGAAAATTCAGATATTGACGAATCAATCATAGGCACAGGTATCACCATTGAATATGATTCCATCTTCTTTTTGAAAGCCCACAAATGAAATCCCCCTTAACTAATAATGTTACCGGAATATTCCGTAAGTTGTATTAGTCTTTGTTTGTGAAGGGATCACTATTCGGGCATCAAATTCAAAAGGTGTTAGATAGCATCAAGAGAAGCAAAAGATTGTACCATACGACAAAAATACAGAAAACACTCACTTACAAGTTTGATGCTATTCTTGCAATTAATACATTAATTTGATTAATTATTATAAGAGTTGATGGATGTGGTGGCCACCGACATTATTACGCAGTCTACAATGATATAAAAACGATTTCTGGACATGTTCGAAGATATAGTTATACCTTTGATACCTACTGCAGCGAAGGCAATTCCATTGTGAGATTCTCTGTTGTGTCCAGTGGTGAGAGATTTAAGATACCACAAAGGAATAATCACACGATTAAAACCAGGATAACGCTGAGATAATGCAATGGGTCCATGCAGTCAAGCTCACCTTCTTGGATATGCAACATGAAGATGATTATGAATATTGCAGAGAAAATTCTAATATACCATCATGCACGATTTCCATGTCTTGCTAAACTAAGGCATGTTTTGAAATAGTTCCAAGAGGATGTGTAGTAGAAAGGCAACATATAATAATACCATGATAAATACAAGACTGTGGAAATACAGTCCCAAGAAATAAGTACTGAGAATTCCTGTCCATGCATTGACTCTAAATTTTTGTTGGATTTATAAGGTCCATTGGTGCAGTACAAAAATTTTATTCGCTATTAAAATGAATATGAAGATTTAAAATATTAAATTCAATATATACAAAAACGTAATTCAAACACACTTCTTCATTACTTTGAGTATCATGGTAAATGAAAAAAATGTAATGTTTTGATACGTAAAAAAAAAAACAATCACTAGCATTCAACCGATTAATTTATAAGTGGGACAGACATAAGAAGATAAAATGTTAGTAGTAATATGTTCCAATAAATTTCCACTTTATTTTTAATCTCTGTTTTAATTAACTTACAACTTTAAACTGGAATAATAAATCATTCCCGGTTGTATTACAAACGATTTTATGGAAGGAGCAATCGAAAAAAAAGCATGCTCTTTTCAGAGTGAGAACTTTGAGATGCAAAAAACAGCGCAGCTGGTTACAAAAAATTTTGCTTCAAATTATTTTGAAGATAAATAACTTTTTCAAATTTTATAATAAGATGTTTTACTATTGTTCTACTTGATTTAGGTTAAATTTTGTATATTTAGGATAATTTCCATAGAAATAGTTTTACATTTTCACTATCGAATACCAAATTGTAAAAAACCAACTTATAGGAATTATTACAGTTTAGAAGGCATTCTAAAAAAAGAATCCACACTCCGAATTTTTTATGCCCACTCTAACTGCATTTATAAATACAGAAATATAATAGATCACAGAAAATTTATTTCAAACCAAAATTGAAAATTAACTAAAATACGCTGAATAATTCCCTTAAGTAAGCAATAAAAAGTTCACAAAAGCAGAAGAAGAAAGGACAGCACAGCTGTGAATTGATTTTATTATTAGGCAAATGTCACCACCGCTGATTAAAAGTATACAGAGAAATATACCAATCTATACTTATAATAAAGCTCAATGTGTGTGTGTTTGTGGGTGTTGGCGCTCTGCAGGCCAGACCATCGGACCTACAGCTACCAAATTTGGTACATGTATATCTTGGAGGTCAGGAATGTGCACCTCGGAGCCCTTTTTTCAAATTTTTAATTAGAATTTGAATTAATTAAAATTTAAGGGAAATTTCGACATTTTTCCGCTAACTTCCGAAAATATTGCACAAACACGATTTTTACATCAATTTAAAGATAAAAAAATTAGCTTTTTAACGATATCAGCGTTTTTAATTTATAACGTAAACTTCTATTTGTAACGAATTTTTAAAGAAATATTTTAACCATGTTTTTAGCACGTGACTGGATAAAATAAAAGAATGCCGGAAGTTCGAATAAAAAAAACTATCATCACAAAATAAATCTAAAGAAATGCAACTTTTAACACGTGACTGGATAAAATAAAATAAATATAAAATGTGATATTTTCTAAAAAAATAAATG